>CM044958.1:48741385-48980156 GCA_024516035.1 Bactericera cockerelli | reverse complement strand
TGTCTATCTAATAAAGAATTTAACAATAATAATGTAACCCTTCACCACTGTGAGATAGGTTGTACCTTTCTTAGATATAAAAAGTTATCATATTTGTGTTAATCACTTTCGTGATATCACAATATTACTCAAACTCGCTTTTACTAAATCCACGCTGAAATCGGGACTTGAACCATCGACCTCGAGGTTACAAGTCCGCCGCCTTATCGATCAACCTACTGAGGTCGGTCCTTCCTTTATTTATTTTTTTATTTAGAAACCTTTATTAGCAGAACATATATACAGACAAACAATGGTAAAAATTAAATATAAAATTGACAGTATTAATAATATAAACAAGAAAAGAAAAAAAAAATATATATATACATATGTCCTAACTAAAGGGCGGGGTTATTGCCTATGGCAATCTCTTCCACCCAACCCTTAGATATAATTTCTATTATTATTCCTCCGCCCCCTCAGGAATGGACGCTGTGTCCTCTTCCTCTCTCTCCGCCACTGGTCCCGCCCCCTCTTCAGTATCCCCGCCCTCTTCAGAGCCCTCCTCCTGCTTATGGACTCTCTGCTGACCGACACCAAGATTCAGTACTCCGGATTCGTGTTTGTCCTTGACTGGCATTCGACGGCACTCTATGTGAATCCCCGCCAGCTGAAGACCTTCATCGCAGGTTAGGAATCTATTCTAATAATAATACTCTTTAGTGGAAGGCATCCACCAGGCGAGGTTAAGTATGTTATATCTATCCCCAAAAAACACTACGTGTAAAAATAGTCGTCAAGTGATGGAATGATTAAAAAGAACTGATATCAAAAACGTCAATTTTCTATGTGCTGAAGGAATTATTTTTCACGTAATAAGTCTCTTGATAATTCAACCAAAATAATAGCCTCACAACAACAATACACCTTTGAGCAAACTTCGATTTGGTAATTTGAGAATTTAACCAAAAAATAGCTACACAACAAAACAATGCTCTTGTAAGAACAATGTTGCATAATTACAGAACCATTGTTCTTACAAGAGCATTGTTTTGTTGTGTAGCTATTTTTTGTTTAAATTCTCAAATTACCAAATCGAAGTTTGCTCAAAGGTGTATTGTTGTTGTGAGGCTATTATTTTGGTTGAATTATCAAGAGACTTATTACGTGAAAAATAATTCCTTCAGCACATAGAAAATTGACGTTTTTGATATCAGTTCTTTTTAATCATTCCATCACTTGACGACTATTTTTACACGTAGTGTTTTTTGGGGGATATCACTACTTTTTGATTTAGATGAAATCCTTTGATAGATGAAATAAAAAGTAATCAACAGATAAAAGAAAAAAGACTTTTATTTTAAGGTTGTTGTGATACGCAGTAATATTATAAGACTATCATATAAAATGTTGGGTAATTTATATTGAACTAGTGCCGTTCTTGAGATACAGGGTCGGACGTCCTGCCTAATATCCATATATGTTGACGTATAACTTGTTAACCGTAAATTCCAGAAAAATGAAGTCTGTTGATAATAACTCCTTGTGGTAAAACCTTTCGAACAAGTTAAAACTTGATTTGTTTTTTCGATACTTTTTTTTGTTTTGTTCGTCCGGCTGCCTGACGAAACTGACCAGAAAGTAACATCAACAGAGTATGTCGAGGTATAAATTGTTCGACAGGTCTTGCCATAAGGAGTTCTTATCGACAAATTTCATTTTTCTATAATTTACGGTTAACAAGTTATACGTCAAAATATATGGATACGCAGGACGTCCGACCCTGTATCTCAAGAACGGCAAGTCGTAACTCACTGAAATTTGTTGTAATGAAATTCTCTCAATGACAACTTTAGACAATATTCCACAAGACACACCATTCTATTTAAGATTTTGAAGTTGGTCCATTTCCAGCCTGACTGGGGCTGTGTAGATATACGGGTTTTAGCGTTTTTTGATATTTTGAGTCGTTTTCGAGAAACCCAGGCTTGAGCGAGACTTTATGGATGCTCTGTATTTGTAGGTAGTTATTTGTAAATTTTGAATGAGATCTACGTAATTTACGATTCAAAATACAAAAGTATTGATCCAAATAAATGCTTTATTTAGACTGTCAGTGGCCAGCCTCCGTGGCGTAATGGTTGTAACTACTGCCCGTAGTCCAGACATTTCGAGTTCCATTACCGGTTGTTGCAGACTTTTCTAATATTTTTTTCCCCTCTAAACACGTGAGTCTGGAATCACAGCCCTCCAGGCTGGGTGAGGTAAATGTAGGTAGCTGGAACGATTCCCAGCGAATGGAGGGTAAAACCCTCCCCTGACTAGTTCAAATCAGGACGTTAAAACCAAAATACAATCAACTGGTCACAATCGTTTTAAAATGAGGTTGGTGTGATAAATGGTGCTTCTTTTGTGGGACTCAAACCAGTTAATAATAATGAAGAAAAAAACATACCTATTTAATCTTAAAATCCATTAACAATAATTCATTATTAATAACTAGTGTTTTAACCATGTATTGAAAAATTAGTAATGAACTCGTTAAAAAACGGACAATTCTGTTTCGTGGTTTTGTTTACAATACAATTTTAATTACATTATGTACCTACGTACATGACCAATTCGATCTTGGTAAAATAAGGAGAGAAAATGAAAGTGCCGAGTATTATTATGTGTTCAAAAATGTTGACCCATATATTTGCCTTACTTCGAGTTGCTAAACATGGTGTCATTTCAGCATAATCGGTAAATATAAACAGAAGAAGTGAGAAATTGTACTAGATATACATTTAATAATTATGAATTAATAGGCTAGCATATATCCATGGAATATACCCTGAAAATTTCAGCTCGATCGGACAAAATGCAACTTATATCACGTTTCATACATAGGCTCACTTCGTTCGAAATTAAACGGTCATAGGAGGTTGACTCAAACTAGCAACTACTGTTTTTTTTTCTCTCACGAGAATACCGGACATCCAAAGTACAGAGTAAAAAAAAATCTACCTAGCCGGGATTCGAACCCAGGTCACCTTGCAAACTTTGTAATTTACCTACACCAGTCGACGACCACCACAGGGACTGCTCAATACATAATATTTTATTAGATATATTTATCATTTGATCTGCAAATCAATATTTTTGCTTCTTACTGGCCAATATTTTATACACTGCTCATAATAATAATATAGATCTAGTTTACCTCTTGATGTAGAAACCTTTTAATGAATTTATAAAACGTTATTATTCCCACTCTAACAAAGCGGTCTGTTGGCAGCTTGGATGAAGCAAAGACGATTGGGTCCCACCCATATTTTAAGTTCTATGTGCGGCGAAGATTTTTTTTGTACTCTCATTAATCTTAATTCAGTTTTTTCTTTTTGTGTCTCACACTGTCGTTGATTTTTCTAAAATTTTATTTACATCATATTATAATTTTCCGTAATTAGACCTTTAGAAAGAACCTTCAGTCATGCACGTGGGATAACTAGGCGTGACTCCAGGGTTAATTATAGATATTCCTTTAGAGGACTTTAAATACTTTTCTACTTGTTTCAACCATCTGAAATTAAGTGATCTCATTCCCTTTGACTAGACCTTTCTAAAAACACCAGAAATACATCTCTAGGATAACAATAGACGGCTCTGGGCTCCATAATAAGTATTCCTTTCAAAGGCTATAACTCAAGTTCGGTCCAGTGTAATACTTTAATTATATTTTTATATTTTTTCCTATGGTAAGACCTTTCGAAAAATACCCCAATCGCAGCTCCAAGATAACCAGGGGCGGCTCTGTGCAACTTTCCGGTTTTATTTTAGAAGGCTATATCTCCTATCCTATAAAAAATAAATACTTGAAACTATAAAAGGTATGCAGAGATAAAAATTCCCTATTCAAAAACGTAGCTCACGTCTTTCAACGATAAGCACACGTTGCTGTACCCTTGACAGAAAATTGGTCTGAAAAAAAAAAAAAAAAACCCGTATGAAAAATTTCATTAAATTCAAGATTTTCGGCGTGGCTAGAAAACGACTTTAACTGTACGTAGGAACCTCGCGCTTTCGTGAAACACAATCTATTTTCGCGTCTCATTACGACTTTGAAATAAAAATTGATAAAAGTTTGCGGGAAGTGTGCGAAAACAATAAAACAAAATACATATAAACTCTGTTTCGTGTTAATATAGGCCGGTAGGCTGACGCTGCTTGACGAGCGCTCGCCTCCCGGCGAGCTTGATATTATTTTGTTGTATATCCTTTGTTTTAATGCTTCTTTATATTATTCTCTCTTCTTTCCAATTTTATTCAATCCCATTGACATTTTAATAATGCACATGGATAATTCCATTATCCATGTGCATTATTAAAATAATGAAACTGCTTTCTATTGAAGGACTTCAAGACTGCTATCCGGCGCGATTCAAGGCCATCCACTTTCTGAATCAGCCCGTGCAGGTGGATCTGCTGCTGACGCTAGTCAGGCCCTTCCTCAAGGAGAAGACTCGGGACAAGGTGAGTGCTGACTCGGGACAAGGTGAGTGCTGACTCGGGACAGGGTCAGTGCTGACTCGGGACAAGGTGAGTGCTGACTCGGGACAAGGTCAGTGCTGACTCGGGACAAGGTGAGTGCTGACTCGGGACAAGGTCAGTGCTGACTCGGGACAAGGTGAGTGCTGACTCGGGACAAGATGAGAGCTGACTCGGGACAAGGTGAGTGCTGACTCGGGACAAAGTGAGTGCTGACTCGGGACAAGGTGAGTGCTGACTCGAGACAAGGTGAGTGCTGACTCGGGACAAGGTGAGTGCTGACTCGGGACAAGGTGAGTGCTGACTCGGGACAAGGTGAGTGCTGACTCGGGACAAGGTGGGTGCTGACTCGGGACAAGGTAAGTGCTGACTCGCAGCGCTGCTCAACATTTTGTCTCCACGTTTAGTGTTAATTCTGGCCAGGGGACTATACACAGGGAGTAGACCAGCATTGGCTTGGTTCTTGGGTCCCTTGTCAATTATCTGCCTTCTTGTAAAGACAGTGGTAGAAGTACTGAGTCATTTATCCACTGTCTGGCTACCATCGTTCACGATGACGCCACCCTATAATGATATTTAGTGTTGCAAAGCGTTGCAAAGTCAACGGGGACGATCTCATTTGATTCTAAAGTTTAATTCAAATACACATCTCTTCCAAAGGATAGATATCTCCTTCCAAAATAAATAAATAAAGATATAGTGGAGCATTCTGCATGCAACGTTGCGAAACAAAGTAGTTATCATATTTGTGTCAATCACGTTCGTGATATCACAACTACACAAACGCGCTTTACTAAATCTACGCTGAATCCGAAACTTGAACCTCTGACCTCCAGGTTACAAGTCCGCCGCCTTATCGGTCAAGCTACTGAGGTCGGTTTTGCGAAACAAAGTATTGCACTAAGTTGGATCCGAGTTTTAGTATTGCAACCTCCTTTGTGTAACGGTTGTGACTACTGCTCGAAGTTCAGAGTTCACGAGTTTGATCCTCCGAATGGGCACAATTTAAAAAAAATAATATTTATGTTACAAGTTCAGAACACTTGAGGTTGGAATTTCCGGTCGAATTAAGAATGGGTGAGGTTGGTGTGGCCAGCTGGTGCGATTCACAACGAATGGAGAATAAAATCTTCGAGTATATACGTCCTGAATGATAGATATTTCAAGACGTAAAACCCATAACATGAATTAATGAATCCTTGTAAGTTCAAAGGCTTTTTGTTTCTCGCTTTTTCATGGTCCATGTTTGATTTTCAAGAGCTTTCAAACAACAGTTTTTAAAATCTATTTATGTATCATTCCAGATCTTTGTCCACGGCCCAAATCTGGACAGCTTATACGATTTCATACCAAAGTCGATACTGCCTGATGAAATATTCGGAGGTAGTGTTCCTCTCAGCTCCTGTATACACGAGGCTGTGATAGTAGCCCCTGGTCCTGTGATTAAGAAGACAATGGCGATCGTTTGATTCCGGTGACACTCGGGTGACTTCGTGTAAGGTCGGGTTAGTTTGTGTGAACAACTAACGATGCTGCCGAATGTAATATTCGGAGGTAGTGTTCCTCTCAGCTCCTGTATACACGAGGCTGTGATAGTACCACCCGGTCCTGTGATTAAGTAGATAATGGCGATTGTCTGATTCCGGTGACACTTGGGTGACTTCGTGTAAAGTCGGTTTAGTTCGTGTGGACCTCGAACAATACTGCCTGATTAAATATTTGGGGACATTGACTTTCTTACATGAATTTATCTTGTATTTACGAGCTTGTGATAGTGCACCCTGGTCCTGTGAGCGGAAAGACGACGAGTAGGTATCGTGTATTTCCGGTGAGATTCGTGTGACTTCGTGTACAATCGAGGTATTCCGTCTAAATTCGAGTTCCTGTTATTCTGAGCATTTACAAAAAGCTACCAACTTAGTTGATAAGTGGTTAATTTGACTAAATTGATAAATTGCAGCTCTGATCTAAGTTTGTGCTTGTTAAGTTTTGATAGTTTATTTTATGAGGATATTTTTTTAACTCTGTATAAAACCCCCCAATGTGTATTGCGTAGGTATTACGTACCTTAAATTATGTATTTTAACTGTGTAGGAGTAGGTATTTCATGTTTGTATAAATTAAATTATTGACACAAATTCATTTATTTTTATATTGTTATTTCTATAATTATTTACATAATAAAAACATTTTCAGTTATGAGAAGTAATTGTTGTAATTATTTATTTATTTAAATAAAATTAGGAATAAATTATGCCAGTTATTAAATGCCCATTCAAAAATATCAATATTTTTGACCCTTAGTAAGTAAGTAAGTATTAATTTACGGATATACAATAATTCAACTTATATGGTATTTCCTTTAATAAAAATGAGAGAATAAAATGAGCGCATGAATAGCTCAGTGGTTAATCACTCGCTTGCCATTTGGAAGGTCCCAGGTTCAAACACCCCCGCCGACAAAAAATTCTATTCAAAATTTGGTTACAGTTTGTAAGTGATACCTTTCGGTGCGCTCGTGTTAATGGGAAGTATTGTGTCCCTTCTCGCCCATCAGAGGGGAGGGATACTATAGGATGGGCAGGCTACAACACAGACCACAAGCGTCAATAGTAGCTCCTGTTTCATGGATACGATAAAAAAAGGCTGTGAAACACTCATCTTTTTTAAAAAAGAACCAGTATACGTATGGACGAAATTTCCATACTATAGTTACTACACTAATTTGTCATTTATTATTATTAGTTTCTTTTTGAAATCATAAGGTTGGAGAACCTTGAAAAACGATAAATTTCTATAAAATATTTCCATTTTGCTTTTCATCTCTACAAGTATGCCTGAAAACAATAATTATGGAAATTGTTTAGGCTCAACTTTTGGCAAACTTTACCGAAAATTCGCATTACACCTGAGCTCCTAAGTTTGTCTGAACTTGCTCTGAATTTTCCTGGAACTTCTGACTCACTTTTGGAATACTGATCGGGGATTAATTGTTTTGTTTTCTTTTGCTATTTTCACAGAATTTCAGTTCTTTTTTCTTATGAAAAAAATCAAATGTGAGATGTGAGTATATAGTTCAGGACTCAAAAAGAAGGCAAAAAGATGCAAAATTATACACAATTTATAGTTTAGTTATAAGATAGTTATAGTTTAGTTAGTTTAGCTATATCAAAAAGTCAGAGCAGTCAAAAATGGTCAGGATGAAATTACATCCAATGCTTCATTCGGGCCGCATTATGAAACAGGATGAGATTTACTTCAAGTGGACACTATCCCTTAAAATGTCCTCTAGTGGGAATTTCAACCAATCACAGCACCCTACATAATTATAGTCAGCTGATAGTTGATACAACTTAGATTAAATCTAATCTTGTTTCATAATCCGGTCCTCATGTCAAAAATCACACGAGAACACCGCAGCGTTTCATTTAGGTCAAGAGAAATGTTGACCCAGCACCTAATTGGGAAGTATTGTGTGATTTCTTGCCCATCAGAGGGGAGGCATACTACGGGATGGGCAGGCTACAACACAGACCATAAGTGTCTACAGTAGCTCCTGTTTCATGGCTACGAAAAAAAACGGCTGTGAAACACTCATCCTAAAAAAATAAAAATGAGGACAGTGGAATCATGTGAATACACTTCCTACAAGACAGTCAACTATGATAAGTTCACCTCATATATGAGGTGAGGTACTCAAATATTACAACTCCTACATGAGCATAACTACTCAACTGTTGTGATTGCACATCATAATTTGAAACTCAACTAGATGTAAATGAAAAAGAGACGCAAAAGTGCATGTGCTGCACCAAAGAGATCCTTTGTCAGTCACCCTGCTGACAGATAGAGAAGAAGGCTGAAGAGGTCTTGCACAATGCAAATGCAGAAATGTTGCATTATATGTATGATTATATCCGTGGTGAAGCACAAGACCTCTTCACAATTTTTGTGGGTAGCACAGCATTACTAAGAGCTTCCTTCACATTTCGAATTCTTCTATTACATTAATTTCTTTTTACTCTGGTAATGCCTCCACTGGTCGTTACTCATACAAGTAACTACTCAGTTTTCCTCACGCGGTATGAGCGGACCTCGAACATCCAAGTACAGGTCAGAAAAATTCCTGCTCCGCTGGGGATCGAACCCAGGTCACCATGCGTGCAATGGCTAGCGCGCTAACTCACACGGCAACGGTGACTAAAAATTACATTGTATTATTATTATTTATTTATTTTAAAGATGAGTATTTCACACCCTCATTTCTTAGCCTGAAACAGCAGCTACTGTAGACGCTTGTGATCTGTACTTTAATTATTGTACATTACTTTGCCCTCCTAATAAAGATTTATATAATAATAATAAAAATAATAATATTCGTGGCTAGGCCCGAGAGGACCAAATGCCTACTCAACAGTTTGGAATTTGATTTTGAGCTATAACAGTCCACGTCGTTGGACTGAAATTTACTCATAAAAAATATGATATAAAAAAAAACCTATTTCAATTTCAAAAAATTATCATATCATATATACGTATATTCGTAGCTAGGGCCTACCGAATGCCTGCTCAACAGTTTGTAGAATTTGATTTTGAGCTAAAACAGTCCACGTCGCTGCATTGAAAAAACCATAAATAAAAAGTATGATATGAAAAAAAATATGTACCTATATATTTCAATTTCAAAAAAATACATAATATATTACCTACATGTTGGGGTTATAACTGCGTAATTTTTGTGAGGTCTCATCAACGTGTCCTCCATATGTGAATCATCCCTTAAATGTACGAATTTCCCCCCGTGTAACATGTTTGTATTTAAATAATTAATTAATACCTACTCTATGTGGCAGTTAGGAGGGAGGGGAGGGATGAAAGTTGTATTAGGGGGGGGGAGGGGGGGTGAGTTGTGCGCTTTGAAAGTAATGAAATGATTTCGGCTTTCATTAACGTTTTGGCGTGCTATTTGCATTTCAAACAGAATTAGGTGGGTGATAATTGCCAAGAGAGGGGAGGGAGTGGGAAGAAGGGAAGGAGAAGGAAAATTGGAGGAAGAAAGATAGGGAGGGACATAGAGAGAGAGAGAGAGAGAAAGATAGACAGGGAGAGGCAGAAGGGGGGAAGATAAGGAGGGATATAGAGGGAGAGAGAGAGTGACAGAGAGCGAGAGAGACGGAGGGACATAGAAAACGAGAGAGGGGGGGAGAGAGAGAGGGGGGAGGGGAGAGTGAGGGGGGGAGAGAAAGGCGAGAGGGAGAGAGGAGAGGGGAGAGAGAGAGATAGATGTGGATGTAATAAACTTATGCACCTATGTGTGAAAAGAGTTGGTGAGAAAGTGGAAGAGAGTTGTTTGGTCCATTTCAGGGCAGGTCCACAGTGGTCAGAAATAAAGAGATAGTGAAGATGAGGAAGGAGGGATGAATTAAGAGAAAGAGAGAGAGAGGAGAGAGAGACAGAGAGAGAGAGAGAGAGAGAATTAGATGGGAAGGAGAATGTTTTTAAAGAATCATTGGTGGAGGATGAAAGACGGAGGAATATAATTATTACAACACATGAGGTACAGAGAGAGGGAGAAGAAAGAGATAGTATTTTAACACAAAGAGACATATCTAATTTACGGTAGACAACGAAAGAAGTAGAAAACGAATAGAAAGAGAGAGAGACACACAGGTAGAGAGAGAGATAGAGAGAGAGAGAGAGAGAGAAAAAAAAGAAAGAAAGCAGAGATAGCAAGAGTAAATATGTGGATAAAAGGGAGGAAATACTCCCCCTACCTGTGTTGACTGATAGTAACAGGGAGGAAAGAGAGAAAAAAAATTGAGCAAAAGGAGGAGAGAGAGATGAATAGAAAATAAACTGTAGGGAGAAGGAAAAGAAATACAGAGAAAAGGAGAGATAAAAAAGAAACAGAGTAAGAAAGGGAGAGATTAGTGAAAGAGAGAGAGAGAGTAGAGGGTATAGAGTGGGAGGGAGGGAGAGATAAAAAAAGAAGAGAAAAAGAGTAGAGTACCTATAAGGGTCATGGCTTCTGGTTCGGTAAGAAGAAAAAGAAGTGGATAATTTCAAGTGCAAAATGTAAACAAGCACCGATATCGTTAATGTAAATAAACCAGAGTCCCAAAAATCATCTTTTTTTTACTCTTGGTTGACCAGAGCTGACCAGAGGGTTCAGTTAAAAACAAACCGCTTTAAGAGAGAGAGAGAGAGAGAGAGAGAGAGAGAGAGAGAGAGAGAGAGACAGTAGAAAGTAGGATGAAGTTAAAAAAAGTCACAAAAAAAGAAAGTGGGAGAGAAGAAAGCGAGGGAGGGAGAAGTAAGAGAATGCGGAAGGAATCAAGAGAAAAATAATGAGAGAGAAATATTACAGAGAGGGAGAGAAAATGAAAGAAAGAGAGGAAAAGAGAGACAAGAGGTATTGAGTATTATCTATCTATGTTTACCGACAGCACTAATGACTAATTTCACTGATTATGTGCCATGTATACCTGGAAGGGCATGTATACAGGTATACATGTACACCATGTGTACCTAAGGGTTTACATACTCCTGAGAGACAACAATTATACAAATGCGTGATACCACCTTTGCATAATAAGGTACCTAATGTCTCTATGACGAAAATCTCTGGAGTAAAAGTCAAATTATTTCTAATTAAATAATGTTATCTAAACATTTCCTGACTAGTCTTCGATGTTATCGCGAAACATTTGCCAACACACAGTGCCGTCGATGGCAAGTGCATGGGTAGTCAAACGAGCTTGTCTGGTAATCCAGGTAACGTAGGGATCTGTTAGTTCGAATCTCACCCAATGCATGATTTTTTCCTCATTAAATTGAGTTTGTGACCACATAATAATAAGACTAAGAGTTAGCTGGTAAAAAATGCTTTGAGCATTAACCTCGCCTGGTGGTTACCTTCTACTAAAGAGTATTATTACTCTGCTACACCGTTCTCGTAAGTCCACTGAAGTTAAGCAACGTCCACAAAAGGTGAAAACATGGCGTTTGGCAACATAATAAAAACTTTGTAATGCATGCTGAATTTTCCTGGTCCAACTCAGGCTGAATGAGGTTTTTTTTCAAACTTTTTTCAATGAAGATATATTATTCAGACAATTTTAACCAAACTTTCTCTAAAATATTTATTTTTACGTTGAACATCGCTTTCAATTGCATAGGTGCATAGTTATATCATGACGGGGGTTTCACCCTCCATTCTCTGGAAAACTAACAAAACAGCTACTCAAATAATTAACCTCACCCAGTCTTAGTGGGACCGGGCACACGGCACAACCAGCAACACAAGGATTCGAATTTCTGTGGTCACCTATCCAAGTTCTGGCCTCAATAATATCTTCATCATTGTTATCTGAATCTGATACTTTGTATTTGACTTACCTAATCTATGCTGTTGTTAATTAAATTATTAATTTTGACATATTCTGTTTAATTAAATTGACGAGATATTTTACAACTGAAACAGAAATGAATGACATTTAATAAGAAAATTGCTCTACTAACTAACTATTTTAGAATAATTAGGTACAACTATTCTAGTTTGTCTTAGTCGATGCTGCTCTTAATTATTGCAATGTATAGTGTATACCTGCCACTATCTTCGTCAATGTTAGTTTAATATTAATTTCCTGTTGGAATATAATAAGAGCGTTCGGGGTTTTGAAGAAAGAGAATCATTAATTGTTATTTTGTCCTAGTATCCCATCAAGAATGCACAATTTGTACAATTAGAACAGAAGTAATGCACCTTGGGCTGTTGTTATTTTATAATCAAAGTGCACCTTTGGTGAATAAATAGGATGACTGTCTTTCTAGATATCTCCATACAAGGTGTCTAAGGTTTTTTTTTAGAAAATTTCAGAGTTCATTTGAGGGGACGAAAAATGCCCTCGAACGGAGATATGAACAAAATAATAACTCAGTTTTGAATACTGATAGGTAAAATATATTAGGTACCTACTATATATTTACTTAAGTAAATTATCATACACAAAGATCTGGCTACCTCAAATCAGGAATAACCTGTGGACTTGAAAGGAACCTAGATATTGGATCTGGGCGTCCATATAATCCTCTCACCACCGTGATAAAGGTATTATCTGTGTCTTTCCTTTTTCCTTTCTCCCTATCTATCTCTACTATTAATTTCTCATAGCACCGACCTCAGTAGCTTGATCGATAAGGCGACGGTTTTTGTAACCTGGAGGTCGTTGGTTCAAGTCCCGGGTTCAGCGAATATTTACTATAGGGAGTTTGAGTAGTTGTGTCATCACGAAAGTAATTAAGACAAACATGATAACTGAATTACTAAATTCTCCATAGACACGTAGGTATACCTACACACCTACAGTATGTTTGTGTCCTGTACTGCCTGTACATGGTAAACATTTAACTGTTCCTAGTCACCGTGGCAGAGTGAGTTAGCGAGCTAGGCATTGCACGCATGGTGACCTGGGTTCGATTCCCAGTGGAGCAGGTATTTTTCTGCTCTGTAGTTGGGTGTTCGGGGTCCACTCATATCTCGTGAGGAAAAATGAGTAGTTTCTTGTATGAGTAACGACTAGTGGCGGCATTACCAGAGTAAAAAGAAACTAATGTAATAGAATTCGAAAAGTACAGGAGACTCTTAGTAATGCTGCGCTACCCACAAAAATTATGAAGAGGTCTTGTGCTTCACCACAAATAAAATCATACATACATTTAACTATTCCTCATCCACCTTTTCTTCAGATCAATAAACATTTGGGGAAACACAATAACAAGACCATAATATTGTCTCGTCTAAATCCAAAGGCCAAATACTCCCTCCATTATTCTCTCTTGTATAAACACCTAAAACAACAAATTAATAACAAACTCAATAACACCTCAATTCTGAGAAACACCATTACAAGAATTTGAAGTCCCGCGGTCATTTCACATCGGAAATTTCAAACTAAACCAACTCAAAGGTAAATGAGAACGTCACAGAGTGCAGTGCGTTCAAGAGGAAAAGATTGATGACAAAGGTTATTATGCTGATTGGCTTTCGAATGCTGATTGACTTTGGTACGTTGATTGTAAATCAGGAAACTGTTGGTTTAACTTGATGTTCATATGTTCCTCTTTGTGTTCTGAGGAGAATGTTTATTGAGAGAGAAAGAGATAGATTCAACACAATAATAATTATGTTACTGTAAAAAAAATTACCCAGCGCCATTGCACAATGCATACCTAGTTTGTTTCACGGCGTTCATAAGATTTGTACAATTGACAAGGTATTGTCCATGTGTGCAAAGCAGATAATATATGTAATGTCGATATACCAATTATTCGACAGTGAAAAGCGACCATAATATTTGACACATTTTTCTGCAACCCTCAAAAAAAAATTTACACTAAGAAAATAAAAAGACATTGCTTCGTACTATTTTCAGATATGAACAATAATTCTAAAATGTCTCCGTGTAAAATTTAACGAGGGTTAAAAATAAAGTGCCGAAAATATGATCTCTTTTTTTCACTGTTAAATAATTGGTACTTACAGGTACCCGGTATCTGTTGAAATTGCTTCAGCGTTGTTGGGCTAAAATGATTGTTGCTACATAGTAGGTATACCCATTGGGAAGTACGAATAAAATAGAATTGGGTAAAACAAAATAATGGTACTCTGGTACATAATCATAAAATATAATTAATGAAAAAATTGTGTCACCCCTTAATACCCATTTGAATTAGCTGTACTTCAATATTGTATCATGGAAAGCACCTTGTCAATTGTACAAATCTTATGAACGCCGTGAAACAAAGTAGATATGCAATGTGCAATAAGTTATGCAGTTATTACTTTTTCAACACGCGGGCATACAGAGCTCCAATGTTTGCTAAAAATAATTACCTTAAAATATTATTTTAGAAAATAGTCATAATGAGGATGAATTATATAAATAAGTAGATTTGTTTGTAGGTAGTAAGAGCGATGACATGTACTGGTAATCCTTTTTAGTTATGTCAATGGAATTCGATGAATCCTATTGATGATTAAAATAAACATGTAAAATATCAGAATGAACATATCTAAGTAGATTACCTATGTACAATTGTATAGGTAGAAAGCTAAAAGAAAATAAATAGGTATTATAAATAATGCACATTGAAATATTTCTTCAATTCAATGATATTAATCTGAAATGATTAGGTATGCAATTATGCATAGAAGGAAAGTTTCCATAAAAGAAATAAAAATACAACCAAATGAAAATGAGAAAAAAGTTTTCATTCTTGCAGCTGAATGTAAAATTTGTGAAAAGCTAACAAAAGACATTGAAATGATGAGCTATAAAATTTATTAAAACAAAAGGCCAGGTAATTAGCTAGGGAGAAGTGAAATATTGTGAGCTCCATGAAAGGCAACGAGACCATACCTTCTGGGTATTAATGTGAGAGGTTTTTCGAACAGAGAAGAGATTATCGTGTGGCAGGCGCGGTCGGTGGGAAAATGATTTGGGGGTGCTACCCTGCTGCCACATAAACCGGACTAGTATGGGGTTTATAAGTCGCCCTTTCAATATCTAAAGAGATTGATTTTGTTTACAATATGTAGTAAAACAATGAAAAAATTAGTTTTGATTCCCAAAAGAACGCAAAAAGATCAAGTGATTTTTAATTCTAGCAACTCGAGATATTTTTTTATCAATGGTGGTTATTTTTTTTAACCATTGTCAGTCTCACCCTAATCTCAAATGAAACTTACCTAAGCTTTATCCCGAAATTCCAACTTTTTATCTCCCAGGTCATTTCAGTTTTAATATTATTATGTATAAGGAGATTAAAATTACTCTTTAGGATTTAGAAAGGAAATCCTAGTGTTCAAATTATAATACCGAGAAATAGATATCATTTATCACTCAAAATGGGATTCTGGAAAGATAATAAAATAATATATTTGAAGGTCGAATAATAAGCGGTATAAAATTACTTCAAAAAGTTACTTTAAAATTTCAGGAAGAAGGCTCTAGAATATTTCTTAGCAGGAAACTTTTTTCCTGTCGCTCGTCTTCTCAAATTTCCTGTTCATTTCTTAAGTGCCTGGAGCGTGCTACTGGAGGCTGCAGTAAGAATACAGGGTTCTAAAGTAGGACCATCCAAAATTAGTAAACTATGTATGTATTGTATGGTTTTATTTGTGGCGTTTACTTTTAAAAGCACCTTGTTTTTAGGGTTTAGTTCATAAATGAAGAATAAACGCTATTAACGATCCCGTTTCCCTACGCCACCGTGCGTCCAGTGTCTTTCAAAATCCATAACTCTTGAACGGTTCAAGCTATAGAACTGATGCTGTCCAGACCATTCAAACAATTGTATATAATTTAAAAAAATCTGAAAATTTCAGTTCGATTGGACAAAAATTAAAGATTTTATGGCTAAAGATATTTTTATCAAAATCCTGGCCTATATCGACGTTGTTTATTATGGTGTCATGAAAATATATTTAATTTAATTGTTTATTTATGTCATATTATATAATATGTTACACATAAATTACATAATACATTATACATAATATTTGTTTAGCTAGGCTAGGGTTTGGGTCAAAATTTCCTTTCTTCATAAAAACTGCAATTTTTGTCAAATTGAGCTGACATTTCCAGAGAATGTTCCTTACATGCTTGGTAATCAAATTCTACCTACTACATAGGTAATATTATATTTAAAAATGTATTAAAACGGCGAAAATAAACATTTGTGCGTATTTTGACGCGCTCTTAACCATTCTATTTTAATTTACATTAATCAACACTCCATTTTTAAAATTTCAAACACCCTGTTCTTGATCAGATTTCCACGACATCTTCAAATTTCCCATACATCACATAACAAATTTCTGGCGTCTATCTTCTTATTTTTTTATCTTCTATATCTCTTCGAAACAAAGCCAGCTCGATACTTGTCAACTGTCACATTAACATTCTCCTTCCTTCACACAGACATCAATCAGCAGCGAGATACATTATGTATGTGGCTCGAGATTTATTCATTCATCATATCAACAGATTTGAAAGTCTAATATTCTGACAGTGAATTTTTACTGTTTGGTTTATCAGTATAGTGTGAAATTAGGAAAATATAAATGAGATAGAGACTTCAGTATAAACTGAAAAGTGAGAAGCTGTACTAGAAGGGTTGGGTGGAAGACATCGCCATAGGCAATAACCCCGCCCTTTAGTTAGGACACTATATGTGTAGATTTATCTATTTTTTTAATTGTATAAAAATATATAAATTGTATAAAAATATAAATAATAATTATATTGTTTACATTTTTTTTAATTTTAAAAAGTCCTAATTTCTGATGTATAAAGCCACACCCTGTACACGGTACTAGACACGAAGGAAAAGTTATATCTTCATAATCCACACTGATTTCTTTTACTTTGTTCAGTACAATAATTCATTATAATATCGATTTAATTTCTAAATAATTCAGATATTATCAAAACCTTTTTCTTCGAATTGATTAAAACTTGAAAAGTAAAGTTGAAAAAATGAAAGCGTTTTGAAAAACTAATTTAAAAAAAAAATCTTTTTCTTTATATTCAGGTCTTTTTTAAAAAACCGTAGATTATCTGGATTTGCTGGAAGCTAATCGCATCAACCTCACCCAGCCTAAGTTGGGTGGGAAATAGACAGCATCACGGGGCGAGGATTCGAATTTGAAAACAATCCAAATTAGAACCTACCAACTATTATCCAAATTAGATAATAGTTGGTAGGTAACCCGTGCTCCGGCAGGGCGAAGGAAACCAGCTTCGTTAAGGCGAGGCATGGCCGTTGTTGGTCAAGATTCCAAGAGTACCTACTTCTCCCATTCTTGACTTATTTTCGAGTGATAGAGAGACTGTGAGAGTAAAGGGACTCTTTAGTATCATTCTGGCAGGATAAACAGAGTATTGTACAATATTCTATTGATAAGGAAAGTCGTGTGGTGTCACACCTGTTTATTATAATTTGACATATATATTTATATACAGTATGTTTCAGAAAAGGTGGCCACCCCCTCGTAACTTTTGAACGCGACGGAATTTCTCAATTCTGTAAAGTCCTAGGTATAGGAAGTGCCCTATGGCCCATCCTGTGGTCATATTTATTTTTGGCCCCGGTCGGCCCTTCCGGCTTTTAGGCCATATTTTTTCATTTTTCTCGCGAATTTTAAATGGAATGCTATATTTTTTATTCCTGTTAATTAAAGTCCAAGTTAGGCTGAGTATAATGAGCTTTTAAAATTTTCAAAAACCTTATCAGGGGCGGAGCTAGTAGGGTGCAAGTTTCAAAATTGTTACACCCTGTATTTCAGCGTTAGTTAGATTTTTTAGTACTTTTTTTATGTTCATAGGTTCAAAATATTGTTTTACACCATATGAAATCAAAAAAATATTATTGTTTACTTCTAATCAGGGTCATAGTAACGTTTTTGTAAAAGTACTTTTTTTCTCACGTCAATTTTTCCGTAAATTAATGGTGTTCTCGAAATTGGCATTTTTAGAGGTGAAAGTCTGCAGTGACATATGTTTTTTATGCTTGAAATCGAAAGAAAACTTAACGGAGAAGCGATTAAGATCATAAAAAAAGCCATTTAACCTGCTAGTTTTTTCACGACAGTGTCCGGTAAAGTGGGTGAATTTCGTATTGGATTTTTTTTGTTGTTGAGGAAACACAATTGGCATTGAAAATAAATAATATCTAATAAGGGAATAATACTTCAATGAACATAACTAAATGCGAAATTAAAAGAAGATTATTTCTTCTAAATCAGTGCCGGATATTTTTTTTTTTTTTTTTTTTTTTCTCTCTCTCTCTCTTTTTTTCACTTTTCAAAGTTCAAGTTGTATCAAAAATAATTATCGGATAATGCTGCTTCTAAAGTCGGCCTAGGGGTCCCCTCTTGAGGCAATTTTAGTTGGTAAGTTGGTAAAATCTGTAGAAAACACATTGTCAATAATAATTCTGGAGTCAGTCCGATGGCGCTTCGAATGCAACGATTCTTGTAGGATCACCGAAGTTAAGCAACGTCCAGCGAGGAGAAGACTTCGTGATGCTGGCATTCCGGCCTAACCCAGGCTGGGTGAGATAAATGTGTTTAGGAGGTTGGTGAGTTTCTTGCGAATGGAATGTAACACCCCCGTTATGATATGACCATGCAGTTGAAACGCGATATTAAACCCAAATTAAAAAAAAAAAATCATACTGGTGTTGCTAGTAATGAATACCAGGTCTCTAAATAAAAATCTAATTATCTCGAAATTTAAGAGAAAAAAATACCAGGTCAAGTACCAAACTCTTGAGGGTAAAAATTAAACCAATTCAATTATTTTAAAGAGGAGAAGAGAGAGAGAGAGAGAGAAAGAGAGAGAAAAAAAATTATCCGGCACTGATTTAGAAGAAATAATCTTCATTTAATTTCGCATTTAGTTATCTTAATTGAAGTATTATTCCCTTATTAGGTATTATTTATTTTCTATGCCAATAGTGTTTCCTCAACAACAAAAAAATCCAATACGAAATTCACCCACTTTACCGGACTCTGTCGTGAAAAAACTAGCAGGTTAAATGGCTTTTTTTATGATCTTAATCGCTTCTCCGTTAAGTTTTCTTTCGATTTCAAGCATAAAAAACATATGTCACTGCAGACTTTCACCTCTAAAAATGCCATTTTAGAGAACACCATTAATTTACGGAAAAATTGACGTGAGAAAAAAAGTACTTTTACAAAAACGTTACTATGACCCTGATTAGAAGTAAACAATAATATTTTTTTGATTTCATATGGTGTAAAACAATATTTTGAACCTATGAACATAAAAAAAGTACTAAAAAATCTAACTAACGCTGAAATACAGGGTGTAACAATTTTGAAACTTGCACCCTACTAGCTCCGCCCCTGATAAGGTTTTTGAAAATTTTAAAAGCTCATTATACTCAGCCTAACTTGAACTTTAATTAACAGGAATAAAAAATATAGCATTCCATTTAAAAATTCGCGAGAAAAATGAAAAAATATGGCCTAAAAGCCGGAAGGGCCGACCGGGGCCAAAAATAAATATGACCACAGGATGAGCCATAGGGCACTTCCTATACCTAGGACTTTACAGAATTGAAAAATTCCGTCGCGTTCAAAAGTTACGAGGGGGTGGCCACCTTTTCTGAAACATACTGTATATACATTTACCTCATGAGTACGTGAGGAAGTGAGCAAGGCCCCGAGGGCAGAAAGATTTCAGTGTGTTTCAAGCCCAAAGATTAACTCCACACTTCTCGTCTACTTTTTCATCTCATTTCAGACTCGGAAAACTTAAGAAAAACATTGCGAAGTCAACAGCACATGGCAACACTGCACACTGATGCCAGAATCTGTCACAAGTTTATCGTAAACATGGAAAATTATTCAAATAATATTATTCTCTATTTATTTTATCCTCAGAAATTTCAATAAGACGGAAGGAAGACAATGCCAGTGTTATATTTCCATTTCATTCTTTATTTTTTATTTTTATGAAAATTTTAAGTGATTCCATAAATTCAGGAAAAATCCTGATGAATTTTATTTTCGTATTATTGACTCCACAACTTCTCGATTTGATTATAATATTCAAATTTCAAATGTTAACTGACCTTGGAAGTTCAATCGATAGGGTAGCAAACTCGTAAACTGGAGGTCGGTGGTTCGAGTTCCAACCGTGGAAAGTTTCAGTCAGGCAAGTTTGAGCAAAATTGTGACATTCCTTGTTGGGAAATTCTAAACCCGAAATTCTTACTTAATGACTGTCACCAATTTGTAAAATAGGATTAAAGTTAATCTAAGGCCTAACAAGTTCTCAAGTCGGAGTTTTCAACCAATCACAGCGCACAATGCCCGAAGTATTTTCTACCACCTAACCCTCAGAGTCTTATTATTAAGTGGTCACAAACTCAAATTCACGAGGAAAAAATCATGCACTGGGTGGGATTTGAACCAACGGATCCCTACGCTACCTGGATTACTAGACTAGCGCGTTAACCACTTGACTACCAGTTTCATGCTTCGCTTTCCTTCATAATCAAATGAAATCGACTCCCACTGATTGAAAAATTGCTTAACAACTCTTGGTTAAACTTCTAAGCTACAAAATGATGTGAATAGTTCCGTAAACAAAATTTCGCACTCAGTGGGACCCTATAGGCTTTAGGATTATTCTTGGGTGGAAGAGCGCAAACAATTTGAGAATCCTGCCATTGAAGCCTTAAAAAAAATCTGAAAAATTCTTTATCATTGCAAATCTACATAATTATAACCTTCATACAAAAATGTGAGCTTCGTAGGTGTTACTGTTCCAGAGATATGAGTATAGCGATCGGATCAATGAGTGAATGAATAAATGAAATCATACATACATAAATATCAGTAATTTCACGGTTCAAAAAAAGAAAAAATGTAGCAAATTTTTAGTCTGAAAGGAAAAAAAATCGCAAATTTTATTTTGAAAGTTAGCATCCTTGTTCAAATTAATTCCACCTGTACATACGTTCGGACAGGATGAAGTTTAAGAAATAAACTGTGGAAAGTGATAAAAAAGTTTAAAGGAGAGTTTTTAAGGTGAGAGACGGAATTTCAGGTGAGGAGGAAATGAGGAATCTTATAAATGGTAAATAGAATATTAGAATGAAGAGAGGAAAACAAAATCACGTTTTTGTTACGTGATGAGAAGAAATTAAAGGAAGAGCTCATGAGAATGAAGAAACGAGATCAAAATGAAGATGCGAGATTTAAAATGAAGAAGTGAGATAGATTGAATTGAATTGAATTGAATTAATATAAAGACTAACTAGAATTTATGACAAGATTTATATCCTCCCATTTGGAACCTATATGTCTTGGGCTTACTGCTGGAATAATGGGACTTTTATTCATAATCGGGCAGTATTTTGTTACGTGATGAGAAGAAATTAAATAAGGCAATATTTTCATTATTAAAGACGTAACTCAAGTTATGTATAATTTAGGACCGTTGTAAAATGGGGAATACATTTCATTTTTTTTTTTATTATTATTGGCATAGGTAATTGTACAAAGAAAACAACTGATCTTCATATCATAGCAATCAACTTCACAATTTTGCCATAACGCCCCCAATCTGTTTTCTGAAAAAGAAAGTTCACAAAGACCTGACATCAAACGAAAAACTCTAGAAGAAGGGAATGAAATTGGCAGGAGAAAAATCAGCTAAGGAGAATGTCTCGAAAAGGATGACATTACTCAAACAAGTAATGTCTTTTATATAACGGATACCTCGCTAACTCCTTAACTACGAGCAGGGATTATATCGTTGTACGACGGACGTTTGCAAAATATTAGTTCTGGAAGAAAGGTGAAGAATAAAGAAAAGTTCTTGTGGAAACCAACAAATAAAGCAAGAACTATAACTATCAAAAACCAAACAAATTTGAGTAAAATCAAGAAAAAATCAGCAAAAAAACAATAGAAACAATACTATAAGAATGGTAATGAAGAAAGAAAATTTCAAGAGGAAATTATCAAAAATTAAGAACTATAACATTCTAAAACGAAAAAAAAAAGAAAAAAATCAACAATGAATCAAAATAAGGAACAATACTGGAAGAAAGGCAACGAAGAAAGAGAAGTTTATAAGGAATTCAACAAAAAAGAAAGAACTATAACAATCCAAAAGGAAATAAGGTAATATAGAAACAAGTAAACAAAATATGGAACACGACTAGAAGAAAAGTAAAGAAGAAAGAAGAGTTCAAGAGGAAATCAACAGTAAAACAAGAACTATAACAATCTAAAAGGAAGAGTAGAAACAAGAAAAAAATTGACAAAGAAACAACATAAGGAACAAGAAACAAGCGAACTCAGGAGACACAAAACAAGATAATGATACAAAGGAAGATAAGACAAGCTTTGCCCTGAGGATACAAAATAGACCTAGGAGTTTGTATCAGGAAAAATAAGAGACAGAGAAGAGAAAAATTGACAAGAAACGCAGGCAAATGCAATTACAGATCCAGTGGCGACTCTATGTAGGAATTTATTTGACCCGATCAGTAGCGAAGATGGTTAATTGTACAAGGAACAGAATCGTTCAGAGGCGATCCTTGATTAACCCCTAATCCTTGAAAAGTCACAGAGTAATTTTGCACCACGCATCCTCTGCGACTTTTTTGAAAGTACATACAATACATACATAAGTGTAAAATTTCATAAAATTATCTATTTTAAAAAAATCAAATTGAAAAAAACTTCGTTCTATTTAGTTTATTCGACAAGCCTGAGAAATTCTAGGATTGCTAGAGCCCCATTAACCCATTAACGCCCAGATTAATTTTTTTTGGAAATTCGATAATTTGAGCAAATATCCTTGGTCAGTAGGTTCTCAGGAGTACAGAAATACCTCATTTTCTATTTTCCGATTTACGGTTTCCGAGATATGGAGCGTTGCCATATGGTAGGCGTGGGCGCTAACGGGGTCAAAACCTCTTTTATTTTAAAACTCATTTTCTTGTGTTTTATGTGATTGTAAATCAATTTTTGTGAGATAAATAAAACGAATAATACTTTTTTAAATGATAGAAAAGAAAATTTGTATTTTGATAGTAATATAAAATTATTATCAAAAGTAGGTATACATAATTATTGCTTTTGAGCATTGATGGTAATTAGTGTCATTAGTTATTATCATCATTTTTTCTTGTGGTAACCTGACAAACATGTAATACACAAACCAACGTCACATTTTTCACACTTGGTGCGAATAATTGATGAACACACAAACACCGTCTTCGTGTAGCAGCTGCAGTTACCAAATGATCAGTACCATCGTAACGAATATCATCGGACACTTTTCCCGTTCCAGTGATATTTGATGAGGACCTTCGGCCTACTGTTGAGCTTTTCGTGCCATATTTCGTAAGATAAACAGTGACAAGTTCACATCGGAACTGTAATTGGGAAATGTTCGGATTGTTTTTCTTGTAAATTCTCCATGCATTTACAACACAAGCGTCTATCAACCAGGTGAACAAGGGCCACCACCATTTTTTCCGCGCATACTAATCCTGTGATTTGCAATAGATTGATCCATGAGATCAGTCCCACCCATTGATACATTGTAGAGTCCGATAGAATTAGGTTGCTCAACCTGGATAGTCTTCCGTTCCTTGAATGAAAATCGTTTCACTTGACCTGCAGGGGTAGCTCCAGCTAAGGTAGACGCTACAGTCACTACTGAGTTGTCATTCCAACGCACTATGTTCACACCATGGGAACTTTCAACACAGTTCTCGTAATAACCTCTTGGTTTCTTAGAGAAATCGGTTTTGCTAGATATAGGAATATTTTTAATTCTATTCTCTCTCAAGGTACCAGTACCAGCGTAGCCCAATGTACGCAAGTATTAGGCAAGTAGTTTCAAACCAAGGGGTTTTGATAGCATATCCGCCCACGCCTACCATATGGCAACATGAACTTTGGACAGTCACAGAAACTTTAGAAATGACAAATAGACAACAACTAAAATTTAAATATAATAAAAATATATTTCTAAAAATATAAAACGTAAACTTTACGTAAAATTAGTAACTTAAAATTTTTTAAAGGTACTTACGTAAATCGAATCGACATTTTCTAACAAAAAAAAATACTTCGATAATTAATTGATTATAGCATTGATACGAAACTTTTCTGGAGCTAGGCACTCATCAAATAAATAGATGCATACGATTATGAGTAAAACCAAACGACAAAATTAACAAAAAGTTGAACTGGTCAGTGACAGTATCGAACGGAAAAATACATGTTTTCTGTTGCCATATGGTAGGCGTGGGCGCTAATGGGTTAAGCCTCAATATTTTGAAAGTCGAACACGACTTTGAAAAACCTGTAAGATTTTTTTAAAAATAATAACAATGCTGACCTCTGTGGTTCAACGGTTAAGAGCATTGGTTCCTGACCCGGAGGTTTTTGGTTCAAACCCCGGCCGGAGCGGAAAATTCTGACCGAGTTTTTCCGTTTCCAGAATTGCATCGATGTAAAGTAAAAGTGCCTTGAAGTTATGCGAAAGCGGTTCCGGGACACAATTACCTTAAAAGAACCTATGTTTTCTTCTTCTATCCGCCACTATATTAGAGCACTATTCCCCGGACACTGCTCTGCTCAATTGTTCCACTTGGAGAGGCCATCAGGTTTATAGCTGGGACTTTAAGTGACGTGGTCCCGTTACAACAACAGGGAACACATAAACGTGAATAGGTTTAATTAGAGTCGTTTGTAAAACATAAATAAAAGCTCGTATTTAATGAATATTTAAGTATGGTACAAAACATAAAAAAATTATAACTAAAATATTCTATTTTGTTTTAATTTACAGGCGACTTCGAAGCAACAATTTCATTTATTTATCACAAACACCCTACTATAATTTTAATAAATTCTCACACAAAAAAAATCCCTGATCATAATCAACACAAGAGTGTGTGAGAGAAAAAACCGTTATAACTCAAAAGCATTATCATTTTAATTAAATAAAGCTATACCTACGGTCGGGAATGAAAATTGTTATCATGCTGAGGACAAAGTTGATCTTTTCTCTCTTATCTCCCTTTTTATATCTCTCCTCCTAATCCCTCCCTCTCCAATTTTCCCTCCCCTTCTCTCTTTCTCTCTCTCTCTCTCTCTCTATAACCCCATTTTTTCAGCTCCCATGTAAATTAAAATTTCCCCGAAGCTATTTGTCCCTCGGTTTTTCGAAAAACGCCCTGCGCCACACTCTAAAAATAACATACGAAAAAGAGCTTTCGGTTGTACAGAATGAACCTCTTGTTATTTTTTATCGACATCGTTAGCCCCCCCTCCCCTCCCCTTACCCACCTACAACCCTCCACTCTTGCAGTAAATTAAATAAATTCCCCTCACCCCCTCCCGTTCTTCCCTCCCGTCAACGAGATAAATTCCCTCGCCCATTGATTATTTTTTATTCATTGATTCCCGCGGGAGCATTTGCCCCTCAAAGGACAATGAAATTAACTGCCCCTTTCTCACTTCATTTTTCCTCACCGTCTATGAGATAAATTCCCTCGCCATTTATTTCCCACGGTCGAATTCCTCTCTCCACTAACAATGAGATGAATCCCCCCCCCCCCCTCAAGAGACAATGAAATAAATTCGCCCCTCATTCTATTTTTTTCAACTGTCAATGAGATAAATTCTCCCCTTAACAAACAATGAGACAAAATGCCCCCTAAAAGTACCTTGAGATAAACTCTCCACTCAACGGACAATCAGATAAATTAGTTCCCTTGCCCATCAATTTCCATGGGCAAATTTCCCCATCAACTGACAATGAGATAAATTCCCTTCTGATTCCCTCTTTTCACCGTTGGCGTTGGTCTGAGATAATTTTAGTCATACCTTGAATGTTTCCAAAATTTAATAAAAAAAACCTTGGTAATCTTTTTATTAATAGATAATTAGATAATATAGGAAATTTATCCTATATTTATGGATAGGAAATATATCCTATATTTAACCCGTGAGTACACGCACATAGGGAAAAATTCTCACACGCTCGGCAAAAACGCTAGAACTTGATCGATATTGGTTCTAACCTGTAGGGACCTGGAGTAGCTGTTGATAATATGTTTATCTAGATGTAACCACAGTCCCTTGAGCTATTTTCAATTTCTGTTGCCCATGACGTGGCGAAAAGTTCAGATCGGTCTGAAATGTGAGAATTTTTTTCATCGCGCGTGTACAGACGTAACTTTTTTTTTGAGAATTTTTTTTTCTGTTACTAACTATTTAGTTTAATTTAATTAATTATTTATAATAATTAGTTTTAATAATTAATTAATATAATAATAACAATTGTTTAAAATAGAGAAATATTTTTTTTTAAAGAAAATTAGTATGTTTACATACCAAATTCGTGATTGTTCGCTATTGTTATAATAATTATTATAATGATTTTTAACTAACAAAATATAAACTTTTAACTAACATTAATTAAATTTTTTTGTAATAATATTAGGTAGTTAGGTACCTTCCTACACTTTTTTTGCTAGATACTGAAATAATTAGTATTCTTTATAATCTTTCTCCACCTACTATAATGGGTACCTACCTACCTACTTACCTCCTGGTATAATCTAAGTACATTTATTTTTTCATCGTTTCTGTTTTTAGCTTTTAGCAGTACCTAAACAAATATACTAACATAATATTCTTGATTATAAGATATACTGTGAATTGCCCTACAAACTTATGTCACTATGGCTTACGATGAACAAATTTTGGAAAAAAAAAAAAATTCAAATCAGGGGTTCGAACTGCAACCATTTGGAAAAAAAATTGCTAAAATTACTTTAAATATCTTTTAAATACATAAGTCAACTTAATGTACCTTAAAAATATTATATAACTCTTCAAGCAGAACGAAATACAAAGCAAAACCAGGTGTGAGAATTTTTTTCATCGCGCGTGTACAGACGTTCGGATTTTTAGCGCGTGTACTCACAGGTTATAGATATAGGTAGTAGGTACTGTATTGGTTAGAGTCCTTCTTGTAAAATTAATGAGTGTGTGGTAGACTAGCTTGTGGATAACTGACTGATACGAAATGTATGCTGTTTCTAAAGGGATGTGATAATGTATTGTTACACTCTTAAATGAAAAATACTCTTTAGTGGAAGGTAACCACCAGGCGATATTAATCCTCAAAGCATTTTCTAGCACCTAACCCTCAGAGCCTTATTACCATGTGGTCACAGACACTCGACCTAGAACCTCGACCCCAGATCCTGGTACCTACCGCTTTATTTAGACGTTTCCGTTGTGGCCGCTTACATTATTTTAATAACATGGTTAGATTATTCTACGTGGTACTAGCCCTACCCCAGGGTCCAGGGTATAGGCCTCTGTTGTGCTCATCTTAACTTTAATCCTGTTCTATAATTCGGCCCTTAGATTTATTTAGATGACTCACACCCCCTCGGGAACTAAATGCCTTAATATTTCTACATTACATCCAGGTCTCCCACCTACCGCCTTACCCCCGGGTTAACCTACTTTGTTCTCTGACATCTTAACTCAAACTTTTCTCCATTAAAAGACGCATCTCCCCGAGACGCAATAATGGCTTTCGAAAAGTCAAAGGTAGAGAGAATTTAAATAATGTTGCCTTCGACGCTGACAATTTAATGCCTCTCTATTAACGGAGGATTAGCCGGGATGCCTCGCCGGGGACAGATTAGGAAAGTATATTATTCAGATCCTTGGCTCATTATCTGCGCTGACTGCGATACTTCCACCCATTTCCAGAACTGTCGACTATCAGTGTACAGGGTGGTTTGAAAGACGATCGACAAAGTAACCTACCTCAGTAGGTTGATTGATGAGGCGGCGGACTTGTAACACGGTCGTTTGAGTACCAATATCGGTAAAAAAAGAAATAACAGCGTTAGTTTGAGTAGTTGGAAATTGTGAAAGTGATTAACTCAAATACCTACGAAAAAAAACTATCGACAAAGTTCAGGGGTTGATTTTTCTTTACTGTTTTGGGCTGTAGTTCACAACGGATAAAAAAAAATGGAGTTTAAAACAAATGGATGGTAATACAAATTAATGGTAAAACAAATGGATGTTAAAACAACTACTCTGAATGAGTTATGAATGGGTTCGGCTCGGGGGATCGAACCCAGGACCTTCCCCATGGCAAGCGAGGGCTTAACCACTAATGACACTTTAGGCAATGGGTCTTGCAGCACCCTGTAGAGTGCCAATAAAGATACAATCTTGTACCCAGTAATAAAACTATGCTTTGAAAGAAATACTTTCAGTCGATTAAACTGGCGAAGGTGTAGCTGCAGTGGCGAAGATACCAGATGCTGTAGGTCCGGGGTTCAGTGCCAAGGAATGTCTAAAACATACCTACAGTTATTTATTATTATTACATTATGCGAATGGGTGAGTAGAAGAACATGCTATGTCAAAAATTGATTATTATTTTTTTTTTTTTTTGCAGGTTAACATGCAACGTACTATTTTCTGTCATCTCGTTGAATATGAAGGAGAAATACCCACTACAAGTATGGAAAAAAATTTTTTTTTAGAGTGGAGGGAACCAATAGCATCTACATACAGCATAGTAATGTAGTATTATTGCTCTCCTGAAAAGTTAATTTTTGACATAGCATGTTCTTCTACTCACCCATTCTTATTTTTTTATTAGGATTATTAGGTAAGACAAAGTAAAATATACACAGTAAAATACAATGAAATTATAAAGAAAGAATAAATAGATTGAACAAAGAAACAAGAACAAAAATGTCCTACCTAAAGGTCGGGGTTATTGCCTGTGTAAATCTCTTCCACCCCACCCTTTGACATATTTTGACTTCTTGCTAAGGATAACTCTTGGTTTGGTAATTACAGGTATCACCAGGAGTTGATAATAATACAGTTTTCTCCCCGAAGGGACCCGAAAACTGATATTTTGGGTCAAGCAAAGCTCGACCCACCTTGAGAAGTACCCCCCTTCCCCTACCGTTTCGGACTTAATTTTCCTCGTACGTCATCATTATAGAGCCATTTTACCTTGTGAGAACTTCCAAATTCGAACTTCCCATGAGAACCTTTTGAAATTTCCCATGATAAGACAGGTAGTTCGGTTAGGTTAGGCCCGAGCTGGGGGTCCTTGCTTCAGTGAATTAAAATGCGGAGCTGGCAAGCATTTAAGTGGGTGGGTCGAGCTTTGCTTGACCCAAAATATCAGTTTTCGGGTCCCTTCGGGGAGAAAACTGTATTATTTTAGGTCAGAGCTGCAGCTCGACCCACCTTGAGATGTGTTTGTTATCTGCCAGCTCGTGGCCGGGAATACACTGTGATATAGTCGGAAGAGATTTTTTAAATCAGGTTCCAGAACACAACGGAAAATAAAACAGACAAGTTGCAGAGGTATTGGTGCAAAACAGAGGCTATAGAAAATATTGTAAATTTCATTTACGAGAGTAAAATGAATATTTAGCATTATTAAGAATAACATTCTACAGCGAGAGGGTACAAATTACAAGTAGGAATGTATGTACCGTGGGATAGGAGACCAGACCAATAATATCAAATAAATACATAGTTACATGAACTTGCACAATATTTGATGCACATGGAAGATAATGAACAACATTATTGACATTGCTCACAAGGAACAAGAAGTTACCCACCGCCTGTATAAATTACAGGGTAGGATTAAAGCTTAGAGGGGGTCCTCAGTCCCAGAGGAGTCTTTTGAAACTCGATTTTGCGACAGTAATGCCTCATAAAAGTTGACGTGGATCGCCAATTTGCCCAAGGGGGATATTTGTCCTTGACAAGTCAAAGTTGACAGAAGAACGTAGGCTCCCGGAGGAAGCAATGATTCCTGCCTCCTTCAGAGCTGTCGTGCTCCAATTGGCAATCACTGCATTAGAAGCTGCCTAGACTTTGACCCTTGAAGATATGGGCAGGTCTGGAATAACCAGTGAACTGCAACTTTGATTTTTTTTTTTTTTTTTTTTTTTTTTTTCATATCTAAAAGGTTATAAACCCACGAACGAAGGGGGGACAAGTATCCTTGTAGTACGGCTTCTCTGAGGTCGTGGGCGAGGATGAGAAGAAGAAGAGTGTGATTTTACAGCTTCAAGTAAGGCCTTGGGCTCAAACAATTAGTCTTCCGAAGAAGGAATATCCTTCAGAATCCGACGCGGGACCTAAATCGCTGGTACAAACAGGCTTCTCCGACTGGCAATCGTTTGGGATCTCTTTCCGCTAACGTACTGAAGAAGACCCTCGGAAGCAGAATCCTCCGAGGGCAGTTCTTTTATCCGGTCGTTCTTTGACGACTTCACAGAAGGATGTACAGCAACGATCTTGTTCGTGACGTCTGCGAGTGCAGGGCGTTGGAGAATTAGGCAGTGGGATAATATCCCAAAAGCTCCGTTCATATTAGCTAGGAGATCCGCTCATGCACTTGGCTGGGCCTTCAGTTCCTAATTCGGCTGCAGACGAGCGAAGATACCATGTATCTAATGCTGTTCCAACTTGTAGAATTGAGATTCTGATATTTGCGGCCATTTATTTCGGCTTCAGGAGATGGAAGAGGAACATCCGGCTCACGTTCTTTTACGCAGGGGGTAACATCGAACGGAAGGTCTGGAGTCGCTATAACTTCCTCGTGCTCGCCCTACAGGGGAGGGGCTTCCGGAAGATAATAGTCACCCTCAGAATCCTAGGCTTCCGAAGGGTCAGACGCCGACAACTCATCGTTCTGGACGATCAGTTGAACATGAGTCGGCTGGAGCCTGGTGAAGAGAAAATTCATGGCTTGGAAGTCCTTTTGTACTTGGAAGCGTTTGTCAAGAGTTTTTTTTTTTTTTTTTTTTTTTGTGTCCCAGAATCTTCCGGAGACTTTGTTGACAGGGACGATTATCTGGAGACTGGTATGGAAACATTTCCAACCAGGATTCTGTCCGCTGCTTCACGAGAAATGAGCCCCCATTTTAGAGGAGCTACAGCCTGAGTCATGATATCGTATGACTGCGATGATCCATGGATCTGCTTTTCCATATCCCTATAGTGGTATTCCTTCAAGACTGACGCACTTGGATCAGAAGCCCGAGCTATATCTAGCGTGGGGAGGGCGAATCGAAGCTTGTTAAGGACTGTTGCATCCACTTCAAAGCCTAAGTCGATCGAGTTGATCAGCGTCCAATCTCACCAGCCATCAGGTAGAAACTTTTTTTTTTTTTTTTTTTTTTTTACACATCCTTCAGTCGAGACAGGACGTCATTGTCAGATGGCAGGTCACAGAGAGCCCCCAAAGACTATCGAGCATTGGTAGTCAAGTGGGGATAATGCGCTAGTCTGGTAATCCAGGTGGCGTATGGATCCGTTGGTTCGAATCCCGCCCAGTGCATGAATTTTTTCCTCATTAATTTGAGTTTGTGAGCACATAATGATAAGACTCCGAGGGTTAGGTGGTAGAAGATGCTTTGAGCATTAACCTCGCCTGGTGGATAACTTCCACTTAAGAGAATTATTATAAAGATGTTGCCGTAGACATCTCACAAGAATACTAGGCAAACAGTGAGTATTGGCTGTATTTTGACTCTTGAACGGCTTAAATTATTGAACAACGATGCAATATCCGAAGCAAGGCTCGACCAGAAAGGAGAAGGGGATCAGGGAGACGCGCCCAAGCGAAAGGCAGACGAAGAACCACTTCACGCCTGAAATCCTGAGCAACGGCTCGACTGGTTCCAAAGATATACTTACCAGGAGACAGCCGAGGGGTCTAGAGAGACACACCTAAGCCAAGGAGGGAAAGTGTCCAGCCCACAAATCAAATATTTTAGCAACGGCTCGAATGATACCAGGGGTCTAACCACCAAGAGACGGGTAAGGGGTCTAAGGAGACGCACCCAAACCAAGTAAGGACCGAGTCCAGCCCAGGGCTCAAAATTTTGAGCAACGACTCGACTGTTACCAATGGCCTAGGCACCAGGAGACAGGCAAGGGGTCTAAGGAAGCACCCAAGCCAAGGAGGTACGGAGTCCAGCACACGGTTCAAAATTTTGAGCAACTGCGCAACTTCTACCGATGGCATAGGTACAAGGAGACAGGCAAGGGGTCTGAGAGACGCACCCGCCAAGAGGGAGGACAAGGTCAACTCCACGGCTCAAATCTTGAGCAATGGCTCGACTGGTACCAAAAGCATAGGTACCAGGAGACAGGCTGAGGGTCTGAGAGACGCACCCGCCAAGAGGGAGGACAAGGTCAACTCCACGGCTCAAATCTTGAGCAATGGCTCGACTGGTACCAAAAGCATAGGTACCAGGAGACAGGCCGAGGGTCTGAGAGACGCACCCGTCAAGAGGGAGGACAAGGTCAACTCCACGGCTCAAATCTTGAGCAATGGCTCGACTGGTACCAAAAGCATAGGTACCAGGAGACAGGCCGAGGGTCTGAGAGACGCACCCGCCAAGAGGGAGGACAAGGTCAACTCCACGGCTCAAATCTTGAGCAATGGCTCGACTGGTACCAAAAGTATAGGTACCAGGAGACAGGCCGAGGGTCTGAGAGACGCACCCGCCAAGAGGGAGGACAAGGTCAATTCCACGGCTCAAATCTTGAGCAATGGCTCGACTGGTACCAAAAGCATAGGTACCAGGAGACAGGCCGGGGCATAGGTACCAGGAGACAGGCCGGGGGTCTGGGGAGACGCACCCGCCAAAGACGGAGGACAAAGTCAACTCCAAGGCTCAAAATCTTGAGTAACGGCTCGACTTGTACCGAGGCACAAGGAAATCAAAACTCATGAGCCCAAAATGAAAAATAAGGAAAAGAACTTCTGTAGCGCTGGAATATAACACACGGCGCGAAGACAGACTGGAACTTATCAAAATGCCACTTGAAAATATATGGACGCGGCTCGGAAACGGGCCGTGAATTGATTAACTTTCACCATATAAAGACAAAATAGATTGCACAATAAATTGTTGTTACTAGGTCAAAAATCAAAAGAGATCAATCGCATGCGAAAGCCACACAGAGACCGCAAGAAAAAAGTTCAAAGGCCGTCAGGCGCAATGAATTAAACTGAGTTGCTCACGGTCAACTGCACAAGGCAGAAGATGGAGACTCTCCCCGGTGAAGCATTTAGGCAATCGCATGCGAAAGGCACTCAGAGACCACAAGAAAGTTCAAAGGCCCGTCAGGCGCAATGAATTAAACTGAGCTGCTCACCGGTCAACTGCACAAAGCAGAAGATGGAGACTCTCCCCGGTGAAGCATTTAGGCAATCGCATGCGAAAGCCACTCAGAGACCACAAGAAAGTTCAAAGGCCCGTCAGGCGCAATGAATTAAACTGAGCTGCTCACGGTCAACTGCACAAAGCAGAAGATGGAGACTCTCCCCGGTGAAGCATTTAGGCAATCGCATGCGAAAGCCACTCAGAGACCACAAGAAAGTTCAAAGGCCCGTCAGGCGCAATGAATTAAACTGAGCTGCTCACCGGTCAACTGCACAAAGCAGAAGATGGAGACTCTCCCCGGTGAAGCATTTAGGCAATCGCATGCGAAAGCCACTCAGAGACCACAAGAAAGTTCAAAGGCCCGTCAGGCGCAATGAATTAAACTGAGCTGCTCACCGGTCAACTGCACCAAGCAGAAGATGGAGACTCTCCCGGTGAAGCATTTAGGCAATCGCATGCGAAAGCCACTCAGAGACCACAAGAAAGTTCAAAGGCCGTCAGGTGCAATGAATTAAACTGAGCTGCTCACCGGTCAACTGCACAAAGCAGAAGATGGAGACTCTCCCCGGTGAAGCATTTAGGCAATCGCATGCGAAAGCCACTCGGAGACCACAAGAAAGTTCAAAGGCCCGTCAGGCGCAATGAATTAAACTGAGCTGCTCACCGGTCAACTGCACAAAGCAGAAAATGGAGACTTTCCCCGGTGAAGCATTTAGGCAATCGCATGCAAAAGCCACTCAGAGGCCGTAAGAGAATGTTCAAAGGCCCGTCAGGCGCAATGAATTAAACACAGCTGCCACCGGTCAACTGCGCAAGGCAGAAGATGGAGACTCTCCTCGGTGAAGCATTTAGGCATCGCTTGCGAAAGCCACTCACAGGCCGTAAGAGAAAGTTCAAAGGCCCGTCAGGCGCAATGAATTAAACTGAGCTGCCCACCGGTCAACTGCACAAGGCAGAAGATGGAGACTCTCCCCGGTGAAGCATTTAGGCAATTGCATGCGAAAGCCACTCAGAGGCCGTGAGAGAAAGTTCAAAGGGCCGTCAGGCGCAATGAATTAAACTGAGCTGCCCACCGGTCAACTGCACAAGGCAGAAGATGGAGACTCTCCCCGGTGAAGCATTTAGGCAATCGCATGCGAAAGCCACTCAGAGGCCGTGAGAGAAAGTTCAAAGGACCGTCAGGCGCAATGAATTAAACTGAGCTGCCACCGGTCAACTGCACAAGGCAGAAGATGGAGACTCTCCCCGGTGAAGCATTTAGGCAATCGCATGCGAAAGCCACTCAGAGGCCGTAAGAGATAAGTTCAAAGGCCCGTCAGGCGCAATGAATTAAACTGAGCTGCCCACCGGTCAACTGCACAAGGCAGAAGATGGAGACTCTCCCCGGTGAAGCATTTAGGCAATCGCATGCGAAAGCCACTCAGAGGCCGTGAGAGAAAGTTCAAAGGCCCGTCAGGCGCAATGAATTAAACTGAGCTGCCCACCGGTCAACTGCACAAGGCAGAAGATGGAGACTCTCCCCGGTGAAGCATTTAGGCAATCGCATGCGAAAGCCACTCAGAGGCCGTAAGAGTAAGTTCAAAGGCCCGTCAGGCGCAATGAATTAAAAAGAGCTGCTTAATGAAAAGAGATAACTTACCTTTAAAGATTGACGACGTGCGGCACATAGAAAAAATAATTTGAAAAATAAATGAAAATTTTGCCCGATACCAAAAGCTAGAGCACTTTTAAAAGTATCGAGGTCCGAACGGTACGAGAGTTGAGAATACACTGAAGCAAGGACCCCCAGCTCGGGCCTAACCTAACCGAACTACCTGTCTTATCATGGGAAATTTCAAAAGGTTCTCATGGGAAGTTCGAATTTGGAAGTTCTCACAAGGTAAAATGGCTCTATAATGATGACGTACGAGGAAAATTAAGTCCGAAACGGTAGGGGAAGGGGGGGTACTTCTCAAGGTGGGTCGAGCTGCAGCTCTGACCTAAAATACCAGGTATAAGGCATGGATATTATTGATCTGGATTAAAAAAAAAAAAAAAAATGATATTTAAATGATCATCATTTTGTTATTTCTAATGTATATAGATAAATAAATCTGTTTCTTTGTGTTATTATATCACTATTTTAGTCGGTAGCGCAGAATTATAGGACTTTACCATATCTTTAATATCCCAATATTTTATTTTTGCCTGTAATTCCACCACTGGTCGATGGTAACGTTAAAGCAGCTACTCATTTTTCCTCACGAGGTATGAGTGGACCACAAACTGTACTGTCTTGGGTGTTCGGGGTCCACTCTTAAAAAAAAACCTGCCACGCTGGGGATCGAACCCAGGCCACCGTGTGTGCAATGGCTAGCGCGCTAACTCACTCGGACACGGTGACACGACTTAAAACTTATAGATGAGACTCTTTTAAAATGTTAGCAAATGGGGACTCTAGTCATACGCCGCCTCTGGCCGTAGAAACAAAGGATTTTGTTATTTTTCTAAACAATAGCCGCCACTGGTTTCCACTTCAACTAGTTGACTCTTAAGTAAGCTATTACGAAGCGGATGAAAATGTGCTTTTTTAATGTAACACAATATCTATTGTATTTTTAATACCTTAGGTACCTACTTTAAAATAGATACATCAGATATTCAGCTAGATTTTGCTACATGTAATGGGTAGGGCCAGGCGCGGCCGGTCGGAAATTGTTTTGGGGGTTCCTGTCACATAAACATAAATAAAGGTAGGGTGGAAGAGATTGCCATAGGCAATTACCCCGTCCTTTAGATAGCACATATGTAGGTATATATTTTGTTTATTTTTTTCCTGTTCATATATAATTATGTTCTCCTAATAATGAGTTTCATAATAATAATAATAAACCGGAACAACATGGGATTTATAGAGTCGCACTTTCAATATCTAAAGAGTTCGAATTTCTTTAACATGCCAATCAAAATAGTTATGAAATACTTGTTCTAGAAATGTGCCTGGGTTTTCATTATAAACTAGCTAGGACTCTTTTTCTCCTGGGGGTGCTGGAGTTCCACAGCTCCTTAGCACCAGACGCGCCTGAGTAAGTTATAGCTCGGTACTATCCATTATTATTATTATTATTTTAAAGATGAGTGTTTCACAGCCTTTTTTTTTCGTAGCCATGAAACAGGAGCTACTGTAGACACTTGTGCTCTGTGTAGCAGCTTTCCCATCCCGTAGTATGGATGTGACACAATACTTCCCATTTAGGTGCTAGGTCAACACGAGGCACCGGAAGGTATCCCTTACAAACAAATGTAACCAAATTATTAATACAATTTTTCGTGTGCGTGGGGGTACGAACCCGGGACCTTCTGCACGGCAAGGTCCCGAGCCATTCGTGCTCTCATATTTCTTAAATAGATAGAGGTGAAATTCTGCTTTTATGTATACTGCTATTATATTTATATAAGTAGATATATAATAGCTACTACTCCCCATTATTCCATGCTCCAGCGGATATCGTAGCGTTGTAAAGTAGTATGCATAATTTATAATCCCAAAGTGCAGCGATACCTCTAATCCCAACATCAAGTTTATGGCAAATGCTTGGGATATTGTTGCAACTTTTCGTTGAGTCCGAGAGTTCAAAACGGACTTTTTTCCCCTTTTTATTGTTTATATTGTTTGTATTTTTGTCCATTTCTTTGTCAGCACTCTTCTAACCGCACATAATTATAATAATTTATGTACGGTATTAAAATACAGTATTACTCGTATAATAATTATGTCTACATCAATAAAATAATTTAAAAAAACACATAATTATTATTTTAATTCTTTTGTTGTTGTTGTGTTATGTGTTCATTTCTTCATTTGGAATAGCGATATTTTTCATTTTTTGTAAATTTACGTGTAATGTACAATAATATAAAACTTTAAATGAAAAAAATCTGGTGTAAACAACACACGACTTTCCCTTATCCTATTATTATTAAACAGATTAGGAATGGGAACGGGACCAAAAGCCACTGGTGACTCTAAGGGAACAGTCCGCTAAAAATCAATGTCAAATTCGTAATCAGCACCTCAAAATCATTGGATTTGATATGTCATTACTCCTATTTACGATACATAATAAAAAATAGTTGGTCTGATCGGGTCGCTCGAAAATACCGCCAAATTGGAGCTGGGTTTCAAAAAATTGAAGATACTAAAAAAATGATCTGAGCAAACCCCTATTATTTTTTATTCTAATAAACTTATGTTCTATTTTAAATATTTTTGTGTCTATAACCAATTCAAAGGCCCTTGCGTCCCTGCGGCCGTAGAATGCGACCGCTTTCAAACCAAAAGTTTTGTGGTTTGTCTGATGTATAAAATTAATTTTCCATACCAAATTTCAAGTCTTTAGCTCTTACCGTTCTCAAAATATCTTGTTCACACAAAGACGCACGCACGGACCAATGGCCTAAAACAACTCTTTTGTATCCTGAAGCTATGATTCGTTCAGAAATATAAAAAACTGGGTAGGTCAAATTTTCGACAAATACAATACTTTTCTATAGGATAAGCAAAGTAAAAATCAGGTCATGGTACCATTTCGTTCAAGAATTCAGACGACTATCTTCATGTTATTGCTATCGGACCTATTGTCCTAAATTATCGCACAATTGTCATTTTACAACTTACAATCGTAACAAGGGATGATTTTCACAAGAAAAAGGAAAAATATATAAAAAGCTTGTTAGGAAAAACAAGACAGGGAAACGAAGAACAGTTATGTAACTCCTTCAAAGATAACGAGCGACTGGTTATGCAATGATTGCTTCTATCATAATTTACAACAAAAAAAATGTAATCATTTTACTTTTAAATGAAACTCGCTCTTGCCAGTTGGCATTTAACTAAATTCGATTTCTGTTGGAAATTGTCAACCTGTCGTCTTTGAGAGTTGTGTTTCACTAAAAAATATGCCATAGAATCAAAGGAAGTTTGTGAAAAGTCACATAAATATCCTCGAGGATATAAATATCCTCGAAAGGTTAGAGGTGATTGTTGGGTAATATTTTTTACTTTCCTTGTCCTATATGTAGAAAAGAAAGTAATGGAATCACCCAAAAATTCGATAGTCAGTTTTTAGTGCCAAAACAGGTTTTATAATATAATATAATCCCGGTAAACGGGCTTGTATTAACGGAATAATTCCTGTTTACAAATTACACAGTAAAAACATTTACCTGAAAAATATAGTTACAATATGAGAGACTTAAAGAACAAATTAATGGATTTTTAAAAACAACGACCCTAGAGCTTAAATCCAAAGTTTTAAAAAATAAATACTTCAGCGCATCTCTCCTATTATCTCAGTGTTATTATCTATCATCCAAAACAGAAGAGTGAGAAGTTGTACAGCTTTCTCTAAACATGCTGCCTTAAAAGGGATTCACTGTAATGGTAGATAATAAAGGGCTTTCTTCACACCTCGGTCGAGCTGTTTGATCCTATTATTATTATTATGCTTTCTAAATTTTTGGATTTTTAAAATATGGTTGTTTACCAACCTCAGAAGCTCGAATGATAAGGCGAATGACTCGTAACCTGGAGGTCGATGGTTCGGTAACAAAGTTGTCAAAATTTTCAATCGGGATATATGTATGTACGAAAATTAACTATGCATATTATCAAGACAAGTGAGTTAGTGAGACTATACTAATTATATTAATGAATACTCTCAAGCCAGATTGGTTAAAATACGTATTGAAAGATTATGGTGAATTTCCATTAATAATATAAAATATTGCTCATCGGTAGCTCAGTGGTGTTTAGGTCGTAAATTGTCCCGTCCGGGATAATTTTTTATTTATTTAGATAAACATTTTTTTAATCATTATTTTCGTGCATAAAAAATCAGCTGCTTCATTTCAACGAGTATTAAAAGTTCTAGTCCATCGTTTACAAGTACAAGTACAGACAGATCCTGAAGCAATTGCTAGGGAAACAAGAAATGTTGACAAAATATAGATTTCATCACCAAAAAAAAAAAAAAAATTCAAGTATAATCCACGTCGTAAATTTACGACCTAAACTCACTCAGGAAACATTTGCCTGTCATTTCAATGTCTACCTATACATAACGAAAAAAACTATACGCTCTTTCTTCTTTTACTCCTTTATCTTTTTCCCTCTGTATCCCTTACTCTGACCCTCTTTTTCTCTCCTCTCCTTCACAATATCCCTGTATTCCTCTCTCCTATCTGTATAATTATCTCACTCTTCCCTGTATTTATCTCGATATTTCTCTCTTCCCTTTTCTCTCCTTTCTCTCTCCCTTTCCCCCCCCCCCTCTCTTTCTCTCTCTCTCTCTCCCCCTTCACTCTTCTCATTTTTCCCCTCTCTTTCTCTTAATCTCTGTTTTTCCCTCTATATCCCTGTGTCTCCTTCTTTTTCTTCCTCTTCCTCCCTCGTTCTTGCTAATACATTACCTCACTCCTCTCTCTCCCTTTCACTCTCCACCTCTCTCATTCTCACTTTTTCTTTTTCCTTCTATCTCCCCCTGTCTCCAGAGCCTCTGACTATGTAGACATTTTTTTCTCTTCCACTCCAGAAACTGATTGATTTATTAATTCTATTTCAACTTATACTTCTCATTCATCCGTACTTTTTTTCGCGCACTTCCTCCTTTTCCTCCCCCTTTTCCTTCTCCTCCACCTTTTCCTTCTCTTACTCCTTCCCGTTCTTCTCCTCCTTCTTCTCCTCCTTTTCCTTTTGCTCTTATTTTTTTCTTCTTCTTTTCCTTCTTTTACTGCTACCCATTCTTCTTCTCCTTTTTCTTCTCTGTCTCTCTTTCTCTTTTCTACTTTTTTCATTATCTATCTTTCTCTCTTCTCTCTTCATTCTATTCATTTCTCTCCTTTCCTTTCGCTCTTTCTCTCTTTCTACTATTGTTCCCTATTTCCTCTTAATTTTCTGTCTTCCCATCTCTCTCTCTCTCTCTCTTTTCTACTTTCACTCATCAATGTATCACTCTCCTTCTCCCATTCTTTTTCCCTCTCTCTCACAATCTTCATCAAGTTCTTTCTTCTCTCACATTCCCCCTTCACTTTCTAAATCCCTTTCCCTCTCTACTCACTTCTCTCCCTTCACCATTTACTACGTCTTTTCTCTCCCTTCTCCTTTGTCTCTCTCTTTCTCCTCCTTCTCTCTTTCCCTTTCTCTCACTTCCTTGCTCTCACACTCTACCATTTCTCATTTGATTATGTTTTCTCATCTAATTTCCCTCTCTACTCATTCTTTCCCTTCTCCCTTAACTTATAACTTATTTTTTTTCTCCTTCTTCTCTCCTTCTCTCTCTCTTTCTCCCTCTTTCTCCCTCCCTTTCTCTCTTCCTTGCTCTCACACTCTACCATATCTCATCTAATATTGTTTTTTTCATACCTATCTAAATTGTCACTTATTTTTGCAGATTTTTTTTTCTAAATTGGGATTAAAAATTCTGTTCGGAGCTTCCCCTAGAGTCCGATAACGAAATTCAAAGAGAATAATTAATAGCTTATTTTGAAAACTTTTAAAGTCTTCATTTAGCTTTCCATGTATGCTTTGTTTAATCTTGTTAATACCTAATTGATGTAAGGTTTTTTTTATCGATCGAGCTTTGTAGATTGTTTGTAGCTGCATGAACCTTTTTTCATAAAGGCTAATACAGCTACATATGGCTACAAAAACTTTTGCACATATTTAAGAAGGATGGCAAATGTTTTGAGTGACAAGTGGAATAAGGCGTTTTCATCAGTCTTAGCATGGGTGAAGACTCAGGAGCAATATTCGATCATTAGAGCAACATCGCCTGGGCTCAGAGGATCAAGAAAGAAAGTGATGTCTCTTCCTTATGAAGATAGTGCGGGAATGACCGTATTTCATTGTTGAATTTTTTTATGCATTTATTATTCATAAATAGATATTCTTTATATGTTTTCCCTATGTCATCCTCCCAGTAAAGCTTTGCAGCTTTACTTCTACGACTTAACGGAGCTATATGGCTACCCTTTGTGACGGAAACCTTGTTTTAGAATACCGTTCGGTCAGCTGATAAAATCTATAGGTCGGCTTAGATTTACTAACCCTGTTTCATAATTAGGCCTTATGACTCTCCACATGGAGCATGTCAACCGGAACCACACGAATATTATTTCAGTGGACACCCTGTATACACAAAACTAGCATTGCACATAGCTTAAGTCGACTTCTAACTATATTGTATTTGCACTAAATCTTGAACTTGAGGGAAACTTCTCAAAAGACGTACATATTAGCTATGTATGTAGGTATTATTCATACCTACTTTTGTGTATATACGTACGGTTACCTTCATTTCAATCAAAACTTTGCAGCTCAAATTAATTTATATCCTCCGAGTCGGTGTTTTCAAATACAGTATGAGCGAACATTTTTTTTTTCACAGTATGAGTGAAAAGTTTTTTTTCACAGTATGAGTGAAAAGTTTTTCTTTTTAACAATTTGAAGGAAAGGGCCAGCCTTCGTGGCGTAACGTTTATGACTACTGCCCGTAGTCCAGAGATCCTGAGTTCGATTCCTTTCTAGACCTACCCCGGATCAGGTGAGATTAATATGGATAGCTGGTGCGAATGTAGGTTATAACCGACATCCTGACGATATCAATTAGGGTTTCAACATTTCAACATCCAATTCTGGCCCTACCCAGGCTGGGTGAGGTTAATGTGGGTAGCTGGGACGATTCCCAGCGAATGGAGGGCAAAACCTCCGTCCTGTGTATCTCAAGTCAGGACGTTAAAACCAAATAGAATCATGGACATACCTAAAAGGAGCCTAGACATTGGATCTGGGTGTCCATATAATCCTCTCACCACCGTGATATAGGTATCTTTGCCAACCTCACGGACATGGAATTATTATTGTTACAGACATTTATTTGGCACTTCTTGTCTCGAGCCGACAGTCTAAATAAATCACTACTATACTATTTATACTGCCAGTGTTCAATTTCAAAAGTCCTTTTTTCAGCAGTTGTTTTGTACTTACTTGTTAGACTGGATGTCGGTGTTTTGAGTCGCAAGCGTTCGTCGCGTCGGTAAAAGACTCATCTTTTAACACCCTGTAGTCGGTATACAGTAATTTCCATACATGTTCTGTAATTAACCTGAGAGAAGTTTATTCAATATCACCCGTAATGTGGTTTATTCAAGAACTATGCTATACAAGGTGTATTTAAATAAATCTGAGTCCCCCTTAAAGAAGTTCATTCAATATTACCCGTAATGTGGTTTATACAAGAACTATGATATACAGGGTGTATCGTGTATCTAAATAAATCTGAGTCCCCCTTAGAGAAGTTCACAATATTACCCGTAATGTGATTTATTCAAGAACTATAATATACTGGGTAAGCGGATAAGTCTCGACAGGTGCCGCGCCCCGAAATTTAAGCTAGACTAAAATCTAGCAACATCAAAACACTTATATTCTTAGTATACAGGGTGAGCATAAAGTCTCACCCCACCCCCCGTATCTCGAGAATGGCTAAAAATAAAAGAAAACGCAAAAACCTGTATTCCTTAATTTTTGGGGGGATTAATTTTTAGCCAAAAAAAAATTTGCCTACAGGGCCCCAGTCAGGCTGGGCATGGACCAACTTTAAAATCTTAAATAGAATATTATGTCTTGTGGCATATTGTTTTAAAGGTCTCATAGAGATAATTTCATTAGAACAAATTTCAGTGAGCTACGACTTACCGTTTTTGAGATACAGGGTCGGACGTCCTGCGTAATATCCATATATTTTGACCTATAACTCGTTGACCGTAAATTCCAGAAAAATTAAATTTGTTGATAAGAACTCCTTATGGCAAGGACTTTCGAACAAGTTAAAGTTTGATTTGTTTTTTCGTTAAAAATTTTCGGACTGTTCGTCCGGCTGGCTGACGAAACCGACCAGAAACTAATATCAACAGAGTATGTCGAGTTATACTTTTTTCGACAGGGCTTGTCATAAGGAGTTATTATCAATAAATTTCATTTTTCTATAATTTACGGTTAACGAGTTATAGGTCAAAATATATGGATATTACTCAGGACGTTCGACCCTGTATCTCTAGAACGGTAGGTCGTAGCTCACTGAAAATTTTTGTAATGAACTTCTCTCTATGAGACCTTTAAAACAATATGCCACAAGACATAACATTCTATTTGAGATTTTAAAGTTGGTCCATGCCCAGCCTGATTGGGGCCGTGTAGGCAAAAAAAAATTGGCTGAAAATTAATCCCCCCAAAAATTAAGGCATACGGGTTTTTGCGTTTTCTTGTATTTTCAGCCATTCTCGAGATACGAGGGGTGGGGTGAGACTTTATGCTCACCCTGTATATGCTACAGAGAGGGTGTATCGAAATAAACCTGTAATTACCTTTAGAGAAATTCATTCAATATTACCCGTAATGTGGTTTATTCAAGAACTATGCTATACACACTGAGAAGAAAGACATCCTTGTTAGCTAGTAAGTTATCCTTAAACGAGGATGGAATCGGGATTACTTTAGGAAAAGATTATTTGATTATTTGTCCTTGCACACTGAAGTGTGCAAGGACAAATAATCTTTGAAGTGAGTAACATACTAATTTAAGTATCTATCATCCTTATATTTTAACATTTTTTCAAGGATGAATGTCCAGGATAATTTTTTTTCTCAGTGCAGGGTGTATCTTACTAAAGTGACAGAAATTCTAGTGCGGATGTGAGTCGAAAATTGCAACAACAAAAAAATAACATATTTAAAGTGATTTTCTCGGAAAGGCTCGATTGATTTTTTTCGGAAAATAGTCACAAAAACATTGGAAAGTCCGATTATTTTAAACTTGCTCTTTTGACAAATCCTAACATTTTGTTTCAACAACGTTTCGCAACTTGTGAGACAAAATATTGCACTCATTAGGATCGCTACCTAACACAGGCCAATAATTTTGGTCACGTAATGTTGATCCACCCTGTACATACAGGAACTATGACAAGGTAGACTTGGGTGTGAACTTAACAAGCTTAAACTTTTCCGGCGAAACTTTTGCCCCTAAAACTATTATAAATGTTGTCGTCAAATTACAGGATGACGTTTATAATTGAAAAGCCATACTACACAGCTATTTTACCATACATGTACTGCAATTGTGCATAGATGTGATTATGAGTGTGTGTTTGAGTCTATAAATAAATGGTCCCCTACTGTACTGAACTTTTTTCATTTTCTTTGTTAAGAAATATTTTGAATTAAAACGACTTAATTATTAATTTATTATAGTAAGTTAAAACAATTAAAATCCCTTATAAATAAAATCATTTAAATATTACAATTCTTTTGATCTATGTACAATATTGTATATTATATTATAAGTAGATATTTTTACGAAGCTATCATAGATATCATTGCTGATGATCAGATATCCTACATAGGTAGATAGTATTATACGCGTTTATAAAAAATATTCAGCTACTCTAAATATTTAGCTTTATTTCTACTATAAAGATAGTACGAGTATAACATCAATTTTATTTATTTTGATTGAACAATGATGTAAATTTAATTGACCCAATAATGGGAAATATCATACCCAATAAACAAATAAAATAGCACACTTACTTTACAGCACCCTACATATTTTTTTATTTTTTTAATTCTAATATACAAATTTAGAAACAGGATTTTTTTTTTTTTTTTTAAGTGGGGTTTAACGTCGCTTTCAAAGGATTTGTTAATGTAACTGGACACTATGTCTTAACTCAGGCTATTATTATTATAGTAAGCTTTATTAGGTAGAACAAAAAATATATACAGTAAAATACAATGAAATTATAAAGAGAAAACAAAAAGATTGAGCAAAGATACAAGAACCACACAAATACCTATTTTTATTTATTTATTATTATTATTTCGCAAACTCAACTACCTTTTTTCTTTAAAATATCATGAGTGACATGCTTGATAGTTAAAATTTTTTTCTACGTTTGGATATTATGTATATTGTACATAATACATCAGGATCTCTAGTAGTTTCAATACATCTGCTCTTGATCCGTATAATAAAATAAAATCGATAGCCATAGAGAATGACCTGAGGTGTTCCGAACTTTACTTGCTATGAAAATAAAGATTATACTCTCTACTTGGATACTATTGGGCTAATGTTCACAATTAAAAGTTTACTTTCTGAAACTCCAATGCTTTCTGAAGTCTTCAGTACACAGTTGAATAGAAACTGTTTCACCATGCATTAGTGCCCAAACCAACCAACCTCAACCATTAGGTTGAACAACGTCGACCTTACTTGAGTGGAAAAGACAGAGTAAAAGAAGAAGAAGGAGAGAGAGATGCCTAGATGTAAAAATTTCAACGTGTCGGGTTTCAGCTAGTATTAATATTATTTCTTGCTGGTAGTCAAGTGGTTAACGTCTGGTACTGCAGGTAGCGTAATGATCCGTTGGTTCGAATCCCAACCAGTGCAGGAATTTTTCTTCATTAATTTGAGTTTGTGACCACATAATAATAAGACTCTGAGGGTTAGGTGGTGGAAAATGCTTTGAGCTTTAACTAAAGAGTATTATTATTATAATATAAATTAATTACCTATTCATTAATAGGTCACCATGGCAGAGTGAGTTGGCGTGCTAGGCATTGCATGCATGGTGACCTGGGTTCGATCCCCAGCGAGGTAGAATTTTAGGGGGATTATTGCCTATGGCAATCTCTTCCGACCAACTCTTGTTTTTACAATTGCTAGGTTAAATGGACTTTTAAGACTCCTATTGAGGCAGTGTCTATAGATTTTTTTTCTAAATGGATAGATATTATGTAGGTATATTTTTTTATTCCTCAATTTAGTTTGGGACGGAAGATGCTTAAATAGCTTTCTATTCAAAACTCAGTTGGTCGTGAAATGTTTTAATCTGTTGTTGTTTTACTCTCTCTCACACACTCTCTCTCTCTCTCTCTTTCTCTCTCTCTCCCTCTGTTTCTCTCTCTATCTCTTTCTCCCTCTGTTTCTTTCAACCTTCTCTCTTTTTCTCTCTCTCTCTTTGTCAACATTTTTGCCTTTGTGGAAGTTTATCCTAGGCTTAGACATTTCAACTATTATGTATTTTAGTGGAGAACAATTTGCACATATTTATACACACAATGTATGTGAGATATTTACTTATGACCAAGTCAATGAAAAGATTTTATTGACAGTGAAAACACATCTTCCATGAATGTAAGTGGTTTATTGACAGTATCAACTATATGAAACGTGTAGCTCAGTTTAAGTAACCTCCTAACGTCATGATTTAGCCACCAAGTACATACATACGAAGGTATTCAATTATTCATTCTCGTCTAGTCCGTGGATCAAGTCTAGTGTGGGATGCGACATGTGTCGATACCTTTGCCTCCACTTATATAGCAAAAACATCAAGAGAGGCAGGGGCAGCAGCTGAAACAGCTTCAAGATTGAAACATACAAAATACATTGAAATCAAAGAGAGAGGCTACATATTCCAACCTGTTGCTGTGGAAACCATGGGTGCTTGGAGCGTCGAATCTAAAAAATGTTTAGACCATTTGGGAAAGAAATTGATTGGAATTTCGGATGATCCCCGTTCCAATCATTTTCTTTACCAAAAAATTGGTCTGGCCATTCAAAGAGGAAATGCTGCTTGCATCCTCGTTCCCTTCCAGAAGGACGGTCCCTGGGACAAGTTTTTATATTTAATAAAAATAAATATATAAAAAAGTATTAAACAAAAAAAAATCATTCTGGTATTACCACCACTAGCACTGGTCGCTATCTATAGATAGATACTTTTTTTAAGTGTACCCCTGAACCGCTTTCGCATTACTTCTGAGCACTTTTCCTTCACAATTATGCCATTCCGGAAATTGAAAAACTTTCCAGTCAGAATTTTCCGCTCCGACCGGGATTCGAACCCGCAACCTCTGGGTCAGTAACTAATACTCTTAACCACTGAGCCAAGGAGGTCGGCATCTATACATAGATACTAGACTACCTGAAACCCGGTACTTTGTTCTTGTTATATTTTTTGCCACTGGGTGGGGTCTTATTTAATTTTTTTTTTTTAATCTATTCTTAATAGATTTTTTGAAAAGGGTATTCGTAAAAATGTTATTATATTCTACTATAATAACATTTTTACGTTATTATTTTCATATTATTTTTTTCAATTCTCCAATAAGGATGTAAAGCAGCTTGATAATATTATATAAATGAAAAATTCAACTTGTCTTCATTTGACATATAATTTTATGCATTTATTTTTATGTCAATTTATTTTTATATTCTACTAAAATAATAATTTAAAAAAATAACAAAGAAGAACCTCAATTAAATAAATATGAAATACATGAAAAAGAACCAAATTCCCACCCTCCGCTTCTGAATGAAAAACCATCAATTTAATTTCACATAAGAAAATGAAGCAAAACGGAAAATTTAGTATCTACTAGGTAAAATGAACACAAGACATCATTCAGCTTGTTTATACCATACAACTTCAAAGGCTTTTCTTCCTTTTAGATATGAGTTTTCCTATGAATGGAACATCTTTCAAGCATTTTATTCTAACTCAATAACTCAATGACAGAGTTTTAATCACATGAAACAACCTGCAGAAGGTACAAATATGATTAAAATACTTGCCTAGCTTTTACTTTCCATGTCAGAAAGAAGAGGAAAGAATTAGGTTGAAAATGATTCATATGCGGAGAATATTTTTCTGTGAATACAGATTTTACTATGTTTCTTTGATTGAAAATACTTTTCAGTTCATTTTTTGGTAACCTTTTACATAGCTTTATTTATTTATTTATTTATTTACACTTTATTAGATAATAGGACATATACAATACAAATAATTACAAACGAAAATACAAAATACAATATAAAAAAAAAAAAAATATAAATAAAGAAAAAATAAATAAATATATAGGTACATAATATATGTCCTAACTAAAGGGCGGGGTTATTGCCTTAGGCAATCTCTTCCACCCAACCCTTAAAGATCCCTATCTATATATAAACAGTAATAATATATAAAAAAGAAGATAAATAAATAAAAATAATTTATATTTAAAAAAAAAAAAAAAAAAAAAAAAAAAAACATGTAGGTATTGTAGAAAAAAAAACACAATTAAGAAAAAAGTGGGGGAAAAAAGAAAGAAAAAAAAAGTAAAAAAAAAAAATATGAATCAATTCATATTTTCCAGAAAATGTTCCTCTGTCAAGGCCTTGAATGTTAAGCGATTTCCCACAGTCCTAAGTTCATCAGGCAATTGATTCTATGATCGAACAGCATTAACTATAAAACTATTACCCAAATGATTTGTGTGATGAGGTGGAATCGATAGATGAGTAGAGCGAGTGTTATGATCATGGAATGATGAAAGTGAGTGAAATGATTAATGAAGATATATGGAGGTGAACCCTCCCTTAAAATTTTCCATAGTAAGCCCAATCTCTGTTGTTCTAACCTCTTGTCAATTGGCAGCCATTGAAGAATTCGTCGATTTGCTGAAACATGATCGAACTTCTTCAACCCAAAAATGTATCGAATACAAGCATTCTGATATGTTTGCAGTTTTTTAAGTAAGTTCCCATTGATATTTGACATGGCAGCTCCAGCTTTATCATAATATATCTTACATATCTCAAAAACTGGTTTTGTTCAAGTTGAAAGTTATAACGTACCTACCTATACATTGTATAATTATGTATTTTGATATGAACAGAAACTATAGACAGTTGTACAATTTTAGATTGATAAAATCTTGTAGTCTTTATAGATTTATACAATCTCGTATCCAGTGTATTCTTTAACTTCCCGTAAAACTCACTCTTCCTGAATCTTAGAAAGCAAAATGTTTAGAGTGTAGCAAGCCTTACAGCTTTCACTACTAGTAATTTTATTTTTATGAACAGACCTAAAAAGTTATATAAAATAGGTATTTACTTGTTTATATACTTTTATACCATCACACTTGCATAATTCATAAGCCAAGCGTACACCCACCTCGCTGTTAGTTACCCACTGTTTTTTCTACCAAGATGTATTACCATGACCTGGGGCATGTTTCATAAAATAATATAATTATTTTACTCTAGAAATTTCAATTTTATCAGGTGCCTATTTACCTTGTAGATCCGACGTAATAATAAATATATAGTATAAAATATACATTATATTGCGAATTACGAATCAGTAGCTTGATCGATAAGGCGGCGGACTTGTAACCTGGGGGTCGCTAGTTCAAGTCCCGGTTTCAGCGTGATATAACGAAAGTGATAAACACAAATATGATAAAAAAATATTAATATATTATGATAAAAATATGATAATTTTTTTATTATTAATAATTATATTGCGAACTATATGGTACATACGAAGATGTCATACAATGAATAATATTATGCACAAAACATAATTTCTTTATATCTGATACAAGCAGGCTGTCGCCCGCTTTGCGGTCCGAGGCATGGCCGTGAAAGCAAAAAATCCTTTTTCGCCAATGGCAGGTGTTGTAGTGGGAATTTCGAAAAATCCCGTCTTATTGCACATCTAGACTATAAGACAAAGCTACCTACCAAATTTCAGCTTCCTAGGACTTACGGTTTGGGCTGTAGAGCGATGATCAGTCAGTGGTCAGTGACTTTGACATTTATATATTTTAGATTTTGATTGCTCATAATACTCTTATACTTATGATAATTTAATGGATATAACATCGTTAATTTGTGAAAATTTCATAAATTAATATTCATTAGGAGTAGTATTTATTCTACTAATTCAATATACTCGTAGCTGTGACTCTAATTTCTTCATAATATTTCTGATACACACTGTTTATCAGTAGAAAAATGTACCTACATCTGATAAAAAAAGGGTAAATAGATTTTCCCGACTATGTTAAAGGTGATATAATGGGTTTTGCAAGGTAATATTCAGCCTTATAATCACCTAGCTTACTCAGTTGAATGGAAATGTAAAAATGTAATAGCTTATTAGTATTAGTATATTATACAGGGTCCGCCATATTGATTATGAACCATTCTGAAATGACTATATCTACATAATAATAATAATGTATTTTCAAAACTGAATCTTCATAATGCATTTTTCTTTGATTTGGATCTAGAAAACAGAATTGAATTGAATTGAATTAAATATTTACAATGTACATATCTTCTATAGTAGATAAGTTTTATTGATAACAATTTATTATAATGACATTTATTATAATATACTCAGTAGGTATAATCAAGAGAATTTCTGAATTCTGCAACAAGATCAAAATCTTCATGGTATATTTGATGTGATCTTCAAAACGTGAATATTTGTGTTAAAATCACTTTCGTGATATCACAACCACTCAAACATCACTAAATCTACCCTGAAACCGGGACATGAACAACCGACCTCCAGGTTACAAGTCCGCTGGCTTATCGATCAAGCTACTGAGGTCGGAAACTTCAGTTGTGAAAATAAAGGCATTTCAAAATGGTTCATAGTCAATAGCGCACCCTGAACATACATAGAGGTGATGTAATTGGATCTTTTATTCCTGTTTTCTATAGAGCGCTAGTAGAGTTAGTACTCATAGCTGTAGGGAGTACATAACAAGTAGGCAGGATAAAAAAGAGAAAAAAGGAAGTTGTTAACGTGAGAGTCTTTAAAAAACACAAGGAAAAAAAAATACTTTACTAAAAAAAAAACAAAATACTTCCGATTTTTAATATTGGAAATTTCTCGGAAGTAAAATAAAATAGAATTGAATAATAAAAAAGAAAATTATATATTACGAGTATATGTATACTAAACTAGTCTTACAGTATCCGCGAGGGTCAATTATTTCTAACTAAAAGATTGTTTTTCTCTTTGAATAGCTTTATTTTCTGTAATGTTTGTCAAAAAAAATTACCTTAAAAAAAAAAAAAAAATGTTTGTCCTGTAACCGACTTTAGTAGCTCAATCGATAAGGTCGCGGACTTGAGATCGGTCAAGTCCCAAAGCAAAGTTTTTAGTAAAGCGAGTTTGAGTAGTTGTGATATTACGATTGTGATTAACACAAATATGATAAACAATAAGTTTGTACATGACATTGTATTGTGTATTCTTTTTATTCTTGCACTTTGCCTTTTCCCAAACTTCCTTGGGGTCGGCATTGGCCAATCTTTTATGTTCAGTTTGGTTGGTTCTGTGGCACTCTTACTTCCATATTTTATGGCTGGCTGCAACTCTACCTAACGCTAACCCTGCAAAATAATAGTATTAATGGCAATGTCGGACCAGAAAAACGACTCAACGAAATATTCTGAACGATCAAATAATCAGTATTCAAAATAAACGAATATCCAAGGCATTGAACTCGTTACAAGTGTGTCCCGGTAGCACAGTGGTTAAGACGTCTGGCTGGTAATCCAGAGGTCGTGAGTTCGAAACCCTGCCGAGAAATGACAAGTTATCCTCCCATTTGGGAATTTTACCACATAATAATACGTCTTGGGCTTACTGCTGGAATGATGGGACTCGTTAGTCCTAATTGGGCAGTATTAACAAGGAGATATTATTATTTTTAATTGGAAGTCGATTGCTTGAGTTTCAAGGACACTCACCCTAAAATTCTGCGCTGTGATTGGTTTGAACTCCAACTTTAGGTAGTGTCTGGCTTATCTAAATCTAATCCCGTTTTAAAATTTGTCCCTAAGTGTGCCCTAAAGGGTTGGGTGAAAGAGATTACCTCAAACAATAATAGCGAGCATTGGTAGATTTCGACATAACGTTAGGTTCCTATGTAGCAATTATAAAAATTGCTATTTAATGTAGCTAGTATTCACTAGCCTGTTTCGGGGTGCGACACCAACCTGTTGTTAACTTATCCTCAACGTTAGGTTCCGTAAAATTGGCACTTACCAATGTATGGATTTTTGTAGCCTCACTTATTTGAGTAATTTATCAATTATCACAAATCCATTGAATTTACTTAATCATTGATTAATTTTAGTAAATGGTTAAGCAATAGTACGAGTACATGTTTGTATTGCTATTGTCTTTCTTGTCATTCTAAAAACACCAATCAGATGATAAATGATTTATCAACCAGTAAAATGAGAATGACAAACGCGCACTTAACTTCACAGTTTGACTGAAGAGGCAAAAAAGATAATATTGCTCGAGTAATGAGATGTGCGAAGCTTGAAAATGATTTAGACTTAATTGAAATTTTCCCCAGAAAGACATGCATAGAATTGCGGAGCTTCTCTAGTAGAAAAAAAATACAGATAATTCAATCATACTGGATGAGCCAGAAAACTAGTTACATCTAGAACTTGTATTATTTATGCAACTCGTGCATGAGTGGTCGTCTATAGGGAATTTTTCTCACTCTGTCGGCAAAAACGTAATAATTAGTTAAATATTGGCTAAAACTTGTCGGGTCTCTCAGTAGCTGTTCAAAATATGTTTTATAATAATAATAATAATATATATATATAATGATTTTTCTTTGTGTTATTATGTCACAATTTTTAGTGGGTAGCGCAGAATCATAGGACTTTACCACTTTAATTTACAATATCTCGTATTATTTTTTTTTGCCTATGATTCTGCCACTGGTCGCTGCTTCTCATCAAAGCAGCTACTCATTTTTCCTCACGAGGTATGAGTGGACCCCGAACATCCAAGTACAGAGCGGAAAAATCCTACCCCGCTGGGAATCGAACCCAGGTCACCATGTGTGCAATGCCTAGCGCGCTAACTCACTCTGCCACGGTGACTACCAAAATATGTTTTACTTTGTGCTCATAATGAATTGCCGACATAATATATTGTATTTTAGTTGCCTGAGGCAGTCGAATAGCCGCGTATGGTGTCAGTACGGTGAGAATTTTTCTCACACAGCGACCAGTAATATTATAATAATACGTAGGTACCTAAGGATGGTTTTCCTACGAGCAAATAAGCTCGAAACAGCTGTCCAGCAATGTTCTGATATTCATGTATATCTAGTACAACTTCTCAATTTTCTGTTTCAGTTTATACTCATAAGATTTGTATGTACCTTTCCTATTTACCTAATATTATTAATTGTGATCTTTGGATCATTAATTGAATGGGTGAGTAGAAGAACCAGGAATGTCAAAAATCGACTTTTCAGGAAAGCAAAAATAAGACAAATTATCATGCTAATGAGTATAATAAAAATTAAATTTCCTTGTTATTCGACAAGATTCTCACAACTAGGTACCCCCAATGAATAATACCGCTAGCAAAAGTGGTCAGTGATTTTGTTACATTCCTTGTTTTACATCAGATTTTTTTTCCGATTCCCCCACTTTAAAATCGAAAAAAATATACTTTAACTTTAAGAGGTATTTCTCCTTCATATTCACAGAGATGATAGAAAACCTTCTTATTCTACGAGAAAAAAAAAAAAAATCGATTTTTGACATTCCTGGTTCTTCTACTCACCCATTCAATTATTGAATTCAGTAGTTACCGTGGCTAAGTGGGTAGCGCACAAGGCTTCCACACAACGTGACCTGGGTTCGAATCCCCTCATGGGAAAATCACCCCTGTTTGGTTCATTTTGCAACAGGGTGTAGGAGTAGGTAGACTCTCTTCCCTTTCACTAAGTCCACAAATTTAGACAGCCCAAGCTTTTTCCCCCTCTCCTAGGGCACAACCACCTAAAATAGAAAGCGCCATAAATAACATCCAAACATCCCCCGGCTTAAATTCCACAACCACCTGCAGTGAGTGTGCCTTATCTTATCAAAAATGTAAACTTTTTTTTTTCTTCAGCGGAGCAATGAATATATATTTTACGAGATACATTATTTTCATTAGGAAAAACTTTCGGAAAACTTTTGCACCCAAAAAATATTGTGTGAGAATTTTTCCGCTTAAAAAGAAAGACGCTGTCGACTCGTTCGGGAAATATTAATTTAATATTTTCAGTTTAAAAGTTTCTAAGCGCGTTTTAAATCGATGGGTGTCAACAAGATACCTACTCGTAGCATATATAGAAAAGGGATAGAGAAGTTTTTCATACATTTTGTATACATAATGGTTGGGTGGAAGAGATTGCCCAAGGCAATAACCCCGGCCTTTAGTTAGGTGTGAATATATTTATCTATTTTTTTTCCCCCCTTTTTATTGTTTGTATTGTTTTAACTTTTATGACACATCACTTGAACCAAGAATTCACTGACATCAATAACTTTCCACGCTGGATGTTGCTTAAACTCCGTGCTTTTTGAAGTATCTAATGACTGTAATGAATATTCCATCTTCGATTGTTTTTAAACTCTCCGTTTTCCAAACATCATCGAAGATTTTTTTTTACTCTAATAAATTTTAAAAAAAAATCTTCGATGATGTTTGGAAAACGGAGAATTTTACCACTTCTCTTGTTAAACATTTTAATTAAAAATTCTTTTATTTGCAGAGTTTTTGAATTATTGAGTTATATACTTATTAGCATACCAAAGTTTATACACTAATATATCATATACATCTATTTATGTATACTTGGCTAGAATGTTTGGTATCTAAAACCAACTTGATGAACTTTGCAACTTACTTGTCTGCTAAAAAAAAAGCTGCTTTGATGTGTTTGCCTGCCCATCTTTCTTTTTTTGTTTTTATTTAACTTTTCCAAACAAAGAAAAAGCGGAGGTTTGAAAATTGTAGATTGAATTTGAAAAAATACCCAGGTATAGGAAGTTTTAAACACATACTGGGAAGCTGGATAGAAATTGCTATTCATAGGATAAAATCTTCATTCTATTAAACCTAAAGTGAACTTTTATACTCTAAAAATTGAATTCGATCATAATAATAATAATAAAAACAACACTCTTTAGTTGAAATAACAACCGGCGAGGTTGATGCTCAAAGCATTTTCTACCACCTAATCCTCAGAGTCTTAATATTATGTTGTCACAAACTCAAACTAATGAGGAAAAATTCATGTACTGGGTTGGATTTGAACCAACGGATCCTTACGCTACCTGGATTACCAGACCAGCGCGTTAACCACTTAACTACCAGTGTTTTGTTTTATAAAGCATGTTGAACAATGCAGTGCAGACCCTAAGTAGGTTTGGGAAAATGCAAATTAAATATAACAAGTTCTTATTTTCATTTTTTAAGGAAAGGCGGGGAAAAACTTATAAAGGTCTTAGCCTGGGGTATGTAATTTCCACCCACTAAAAACCCACCTATCCTGATAGCTACTGCACTTGGAACCGAAATATTTTCATTACTTCAAGTGCAGTGCTAATAGGGCCTACCGATCCCGCTGTAGGGCCCTCCTATCGCTCTCTTTTATACGTATTGATAGATATTATTTTATCAATTGGGACCGATGTTTCGGCAAATGCATTGAGTGTGAATTTTATTGGTCCAAGCTTTACGCCAAAATTTATTCTTGAAAATTAAAATGCTACTATTCAGTTTTCTCTCACTCTAAATAATTGTAGGTACTTATTTTTATATCTGACACGTATGATGTCTCTCATCATCTTTTCAATATATTCCCACTTTTCTCGACTCTCAGAAAAGAAAATAAGTCAAAAATTATTTATAGTACCTACCTACTTCATACCTACATATTAGAAATGCTACTTTTTTACTGTCGTTGCAGGACATTATATTTGTTCACTTTCCTGTTTGATTGCCAACACTATGGTATCTCCGACACTCTTTCAGTGGATTGTATAAATAAAGAATAATAGAAAATTCAAGATAGGACAGCTTAGAAAAAAGAATTGATGAAATAATGAGATAGTGAGTAATGATAACACAGTTTAAAAAAATACAAATGCTTCAAATACAAGGAAACTGATTTTTGTTGCTCTCTTTCTGGGTGTTAAAAATGTTTGACACCGCCAAATTAGAACAATAAGAATAGCATCTCTGCTTTTCAGAGACTTTCAGAGACTTGGGGCCGAATTATTAAACAGGATGAAATGTTTCGGACTTGTTAGTCCAAGCCACTATTACTTAACAACTGATATAAATGCGCTATGGTTGGTTGAAATTCCCACCAGAGGGCGTGCTAAGGGATAGTGTAGGATTGGTTAATCTAATCCAGTTTCATAATTCGGACCTTTGACCATTTTTAATTATTTTTTTTAATTTAATAAGTGTACGAATAGCTTGCCATTCAGAAGGTCCCTGATTCGAACCCCCGCGCTCGTGTTGACCCAGCACCTAAATGGAAAGTATTGTGTCACTTCTCGCCCAGCAAAGGGGAGGCATACTAAAGGGTGGGCAGGCTAGAACACAGACCACAAGTGACTACAGTAGCTCCCTATTGCATAGCTACGAAATAAAAAAGCCTGTGAAACGCTCATCTATATAATTATATACAAAAAAAAAATGTAATTGTACGTGACCTCATTATAATATTTTTTATGCATGAAAATAATCAGGAATCAGAATATTTTAAAATGTAGTTTAAGACGAGTTACATAGGTACTTAATTCCAGAATTATGTCTGTCCCGGTAGCTCAGTGGTCGAGGCATCTGACTGGTAATCCAGAGGTCGCGGATTTAAAACCCAGCTGAGACATGACGAGTTACCCTCCCAATTGGGATTTTGACCACCTAATAATACGACTTGGGCTTACTGCTGGAATAATAGTTTTTTTTTAAGTTATCATATTTGTGTTAATCATTCGCGTGATATCACAACTACTCGAACTCACTTTACTAAATCTACGCTGAAACCTGGACTTGAACCACCGACCTCCAGGTTACAAGTCCGCCGCCTTATCCATCAAGCTACTGAGGTCGGAAATGATAATAGTACTGAATCGTACTAATCGGGCAGTATAGATAAGACGATATTATTATTATTATTATTCTTATGATTTATGAAAGTTGGCTTACGGCGAATAGAACTCGGCTCGTCAAAAATATATTATTATTATTTTTTAAGAACTCTAAAAAGACAGGTGTCCTCCGCCATCCAACCTTCAGAAAGAAACTTTAGACAGACTTTGAGAAAGTTAATTCTCATCTCACCCATATCTGTCAGGCTAAGTTTGCGAGATGTTCGTCAGAGAAGTTGGGGGTCCCCCGAGAAGGCTTGGATTTATGCAAATAGACTATGCATACTTGAATACGCGGGTAATAAGTCTCTTCCCGCTTCGAGGAGTTTTACACGGCTAAACCCCGGGATATAAGATGGTAATCTTGCGTGCCAAAGTAGGTTGGGAAAAAATACATTTATGAGAGCTCTGAAGTGTGTTTTGTCGCAAGCTAGTATTCTTGCTTGCCAAAGTTAGTTGGGAAAATATACTTTTATGAGAGATCTTAAGCGTGTTTTTTGCGCAAGCTAGTTTATTTCTCAGAAATTAAAGGGGATGGATTTCAAATTAGTCTGATACTTTGTAAGTATAGTTCTGGGCTTAATAAAGCTTTACATATAAAACTTTGTCTTTATAAGACTTTTTATTATTCTTATTAATTTATTTTCCGTGTTCATGTGCATTATGTATCCATATGTGAATACTGAATATGGATATTCCACTATTTGGACGCCCAAAACCTGTATTCTGGGCTCCTTCCGTTTCCAGTGTGCAATTTATGTGTTTTGTGTTTAATTATGCACACATACAATTGAGCATAGTAAAATTATTTCTTAAATTTTGGTACATAAAATTTCAGGGCACTTTAAAATATTAGAATTTTAGTCTAAAATGTAGGTTGCAAAAAATAAACTTCTGAGAGCTCTTATGTTTTTCTGTTTTTGCAAGCTTGTTTTTTGCTGAAATGAAAGGACAGATTACAAGTTGTTATATGCTCGCCAAAGCTAATATTTGCTTAATTTGCAGAAATGAAAAGAACATTAAAATATATATTTATTTTTTTAATTGTCATGAGCAAAAGCTCTTTCTTAGAAGCTATAGCTTAGGAAAAATATCTTTGTATATGTTATCTTGTTATTTAATAAATAAATTAATTAATAAAAATAATAATAAAAAAACAACAAAGATTGCAAGGTAAAATTTCTGTCCTGAACAACTGTTATTAAGACGTTAAAACAAAATATAATCATTGGACATGACAAGAGGACACCGGGTCTTCAATGTGTCCATCAAACGGAAGACACCGGGTGTCCATCAAACGTGACATGAGATCAAACTTTTTTTTTCTTCAGAAAATTTAGTCCCCCATGGAACTAGAGAGTATTACTTCAGGGGGTTCATATCTGTCTGTCTTTCCCGGTAGCTCAGTGGTCAAGGCGGCACTCTGTGAATCCAAAGATTCCAGAGGTCGTGGGTTCGAAACCCAGCGCACTAAGAATATTTTCAAAAATTCCAAGTAAAACGCCACTGACAATGTGTTGGGTTTTACCTAGTATTACACAAGGCCACTACTATTATGAATAGTTCATCCACTTGCTTGGCATTGAAAAATTCAGGATACATAGCTTCATCCATATCAGAAGAAAATAAAATGATTTCAGTATGTACATCACGTCAGCATCTATCTTCCCTCAGCATAAACCTGGGAGAATCAGCAAACATCTATCTCCCTCAGCATAAACCTAAGAGAGTCAGCATGCGTTTATCAGAAATAATTTATTTAAAATTTTCAAACATTTATGATGAAAAATGATTTGGAGTGGAGTTTTCTGAGGAGATGATGAGAGGAGGTGCAAAAGGAGGAGAGAAAGAGAAGGGAGGAGAAGAAAAGGAGAAAACAAGAGAGAGAGGAGAGGGAAAAGGAAAGAGTGTTTGAAGAGAGAAAGAGCTGTCCCCTCTCTCTGAATTTTACTCCAACTCTGAGTAGAGTAAAATTTAGAGAAAGAGAAAGAGAGAGAGAGAGAGAGAGAGAGAGAGAGAGACAGAGAGACAGAGAAAGGAAGGTGATTAAAGTAGAAATGAGAGGGATAGAGAGAAATAGTGAAAGAGAGAGAGAAATAGAAAGAGAAAAAGAGAAAGAGAAATGAAGAAAGAGAATAAAATAAATTTGATGAAAAAAAGGCGGAAGGTATAAATAGAATGATAGCTGTTTCGTTGTTACCAAATAAAAAATGCTGTCATAAAACACTCATCTTTAAAAAAAAAGTAGTAAGAAAGGAATTGATAGAAAAAAATAGGGAGGAAAAGAGAGAGAGAGAAAGATAAAGAAATTTGATGAAGAAAAGGCGGAAGGTAAGATTCAGATAGAGATAGGGAGAGTGAAGAAAAGATTTGATAGAGAAGGAAAAGGCGATGATGAGGAGTAAAGAGATAGAGAAAGAGAGGAGGAAAGGAGAGAGAGCAAAGAAAGAAAGAGAGGACAGAGAGGCAAGTAGATGGATAAAAGAAGATGAGAAAGAGAAGGAGAAAAGAGATAAAGATACAGGAAAAGAGGGAGAGAGAGATGAAGAAATAGGAAGCGAGAGAGAGAGAGAGAGAGAGAGAGAGAGAGAGAGAGAGAGAAAGATACAGGAAGAGAGAGAGAGAGGACAGAGAGAGAGAGATAAAGAAAGAGGAAGCGAGAGAGAGAGAGAGATAAAGATACAGGAAGAGAGAGAGAGAGAGGTTTGAGGACAATTGAGGAGAGCTATGCGGGAAAGAGATAGAATGATAAGATATGATAAGAAGATTTGTTTTTAGATAGCTACCTGTTATTTATCTCTTTTTGAAAGAGTGGGGGAGATATTTATCCACTTAGAAGAAGGGGGGTATTATTATCTCTATCTCTTGAGGAGGGTTGATATTTATTAATGGAATTCAGGCATCAGCGGTTTTGTCACTTTTGAATGATGGTTTCAAACGTCATACCTATAAATATTCGTTTTAAATTTAGGCCGTTTTTGAGTTTTATATTTGCGTGTCCCTATCAACAACATGGTCAAATCAAGGCGCTCGTTTAACACACCTACAGTTGGGCTATTGAACTCGCCCAGCCTGAGTGGGGCCACGACGTTAGACTTTGCTTAACTTCAGTGATCGAATGAGAGCTGGTGTACTTAACGTGCTATTAACGTTTGCTTAAGGAGACCTTGTGGATAAGTGCATTTTTTTTTATTTTTATTAAAGATGAGTGTTTCACAACCTTTTTTATTTCGTAGCCATGATACAGGAGCTACTTTAAACGCTCATGGTCTGTGTTGCAGCTTGACCATCCCGTAGTATGCCTCCCCTCTGATGGGCGAGAATTAAAAAAAAAAAAAAAAATTGTTTTAAATAATAACAACACAAATTGTTAAAACTAATATACCAATTTGTGCAGTTTCACCGGTAAGTTTATAATATCTAAAAGTTTTTAGTTCATTCGGGTTTAACGTCGCTTTCATATGCATGATCATATCACGACGGGGGTGTTGTCCTCCATGCGCAGGAAACTCACAAACCTGATACCCACATTAACCTCGCCCAGCCTGGGTTGGGCCGGAATGCCAGCATCACGAAGTCTTCACCTCGCTGGACGTTGCTTAACTTCAGTGATCCTATAAGTACCGGTGCATTCAACGCGCCATCGATGCTGTCTGGTGAAGTTTTTATTGAATGTATTTTAGTTTCTGAAACTAAAAATAATACATACCTTAATAGTTTTTTTTTTTTTTAATGGAATAATGTTGGTCTTGTATAATGTACGAAATTTTCTTTTTATACAGGGTGTCCAGGGTTTTTTTTTATTTATTTTTTTGTTTAAAGAAAATTTCAGTAGGTCCCTAATAACTATCGTGTTGTAACTTAAGCGATTGAAAAGTGATTTTTTTATTTTGTCTGTTCAACAGCTTCTTCTTCTTCTTCTTTTACTCTGTCTTATCCCGCTCAAGCATAGTCGACGTTGTTCAACCTCATGGTTGAGGTTGGTTGGTTTTGGCACACTTTTTTTACTTTGAATCTATTTAATTTAACGTCCTAGATTAGAATGGGGGTTTTACCGTTCATTCGCTGGGAATCGTACCAGCTACCCACATTAACCTCACTCAGCCTGGGTAGGGCCGGAAATGCAAGCCTCACATGTACAGAGGGAACAGACCTTTCTCTTGACTACTGGCAGTAGTCACAACCGTTACGCCACGGAGGCTGATGGCGTAACGGTTCGTTTGTCCGTTCAACAGCATTTTTCGAAAAATCATCTGAGATTATTTCGGTCATAGAATGACCTTTTCAACTGATTCTGAAAGTACCTAAAAAAAATGAAAACCCTGTATAAATATAAAGGACTTGAACCCCCACTCTACCGCAGTGACTAGCTTTGCAATAGTAGTGTATCATTCCGAGAGCACATTAGCTATCTACTTCACCTACATGTGGTTAGAAAGCAGTATAGGTAGGTGCATTTAATTTATCGTTCCGGTTTGCTTGTACTGAGCATGTAGGAAGCTAATTGAATTTTTTATTCATATATATTATCTCGTGGTCCGAAGCTACCTGAATTTGCAGGATGCAACTTTGTCCTATGTGGACGAGTGGTTAAGACACTGGTAGTACTAGTCAAAGTCCATTAGTTCGGTTTCCTTCCAATGCATGATTTTTTTTAAATTTATTACTTCCCTTTTATTAATAATAAAAACACTCTTTAGGGTTTAGGGGAAGGTAACCAGCAGGCGAGGTTAATGCTGAAAAGCATTTTCCACCACCTAACCATCAGAGTCTTATTATTATGTGGTCACAAACTCAAATTAATTGGGAAAAAATTATGCACTGGGTGGGATTTGAACCAACGAATTCCTATACGCTCAATGTATTACCAGATTAGCGCGTTAACCACTTGACTACCAGTGCACATGCACATGGTAGACACGTTCGATGATCTGAGCTAAAATATTAATATTATGGCCTGAAATATGGCCTTCTCAATATAATGTTTATTAAATCTCTTTTCCCTTATCAGTAAATTAATCTAATTATTTTTGCCTTTTCAGTGATTAGGTTTTATGGTGGACGCTATGTGGACAACATCAACAGTGCGATTAAGTATAATAGTTTATTTATTTTTAACTTTTTTTTCTATTTCCACCTAACTGGAAGTGCGAAGTGGGTTGATTCATTCCTTGTTAAATAAAATTGTGAACATTTCAAGATAATTCACTCTCTTGTGCGAACGTAAAAATATTTATTAAATAAATCTTCAACTGGTACACCACATAGGCTCATGCCTTAAGACAGATTATTTGAAAAATGTACTTTTTTTTTTTCTTCTCTATTTTATTTCCTATTTCATTTCTGTGTTAATTCTGGTTTCTAAGGTCGCCTTTGGTAAAGGTGGTGGTAAGATAGTTATGTAATCCAGGTAGCGTAGTGATCCGTTGTTTCGAATCCCACCCAGTGCATCAATTTTTCCTCATTAATTTGAGTTTGTTTCCACTTAATATATAATAAGAGTCTGAGGGTTAGGTGATAGAAAATGCTTTGAGCATTAACCTCGCCTAGTGGTTTGCTTCCACTAAAGACTATCATAAGTAATTGTAAAACAGGTAATCAAACAATTCTAATCGAACATTTATCATAACACTTCTTTCTGATCATTCGTATAAGAAGCTATCACGTACTTCTTACATATTATCTTTGTTTTTTTTTCGACTGAAAACGATAAAAACTTTTCCCAAAATGCAGATAAAAGAATAGAAGTTCTTGAATTATGCTTTCAGTTAAAGTTCCTGGTATAAGGAAAGAAAGAAAGAGAGAGAGAGAGAGAGAAAGAGAAAGAGAGAGAGGGAGAGAGAGAATGAGATAGAGTAAGAGAAAAAGAATAAGAAAGAGAAAGAAAAAGAAAAAGAGAAAGAAAAAAAGAAAAAGAAAGAGAGGGAGACAAGATGATCTTTTAAAATTGCATAAAAAAGTTAGTAAACAAACAGGAATTTTAAAATGCACCGTTGCCCAAAAAATGAAACGTCATAGCTTCTATTATCATTGAGGAAATAAATTATTAATGGAATTGTCTTCAAAAAATTCTGAATGGAATTTTTGGAATATTTTATCTTATGGGTAAGATGCTTGTCAAAGTCTGTATTATATTTGTGAAATTCAAGGGATGAAGCCCATATTTATAGTATTTATACGTATTACAATAAAAGATCTTGACAGTAATAATTTCATTACTAGTCTGTCCCGGTAGCTCAGTGGTAAAGGCGGCACTCTGTGAAACCAGAGATTCCAGTGGTCATGGGTTCGAAACCCAACCGAGACATGACAAAGTTATCCTCCCATTTGGGATTTTTACCACATAATAATATTTTTTTTTTTGATGATACTTTCAATCGGGCAGTATAAATAAGGCCATATATTATTATTATTATTATTATTATGTAGTCCCAGTGGTCGAGTGGAATAGCGCTTAGGTCATTACCAGCAGTGGATATATGATCAATTTTCCTCGTGTTGTTTTATTCACAATGTGAGGAGGATGTTAGTTAGTGGACTTGATATCTTATGATATCAAGTCCACAAAACTCTAAATTATGAGAGCAGTTCTTAAAATATATTTATTTTATTGTCTCTCTCTTAGAAGCCAAATAAAAATGGCTTAGGATGGGTCTTCTGTAAACAAAAAAAAATACGAAAAAAATAAAACAAATTATTTATTATTATAAGGCTGAAGAAGAAAAATATACTTATCACAAGTCATTACTAAGCGTCGGTTTTCCCTATCTTACACACTACGCAATTCGTGACTTAACGCCACAGAGGTATTACTAAAACGTCTTTTAATTGCGCGATTAGCTCAGTGGTTGCCTACGGAAGGTCCTGGGTTCGATCCCCCGTGCCGACAGAAATTTGTATTCTTAATTTGGTTACAATTGTTTGCAAGGGATACCTTCCGGTGCGCTGGTGTTGACCCAGCACCTATAAATGGGAAGTATTGTGTCACTTCTCGCCCATCAGAGGGGAGGCATACACATACACATACTACGGGATGGGCAGGCTGCAACACAGACCAGAAGCGTCTGCAGTAGCTATTATTATTAAAATTATTATTATTAAACAAATTTAATCAAGTTTTATTTACAAAATATAATATATACAATTTACAAGAAATAAAGTAGAAATAATTAAACAAAACTTGATCAAGGGCGGTGCTAATGCCTACGGCATTCTCTTCCTATTTCGTAGCTCCTGTTTCATGACTACAAAATAAAAAAGGCTGTGAAACACTCATCTTTTAAAAGAAGAAAAAAAATCCGCCTTAAGTGTGTAAGATATCCTAATACCAGGTACTAAAGTAGTTTCATTTACAGCGGATTTAATAGAAGTTTTTGTAATACCTTTGTGGCGCCAAGTCACAGATTGCGTACTGTGTAAGATAGGGAAAACCGACGCTTAGCAATGACTTGTGATGTAGAATGGGTGTATTAATTTCGCCCTTACTTATTTAAATAATAAGTAGACAATTTGTATACTCACTTGTTTCATGTTGGTACACGGAAAATTTTAACTTTGAAACAGGTAAATTTACCTAACATGAAAAGTGAGATGAAAATATTACAAACGAGAACGGAAAATTACTGCTAAGTAAAATATTAAATAACATAATAAACTCATCTTTTTGTACAAATTTTGTTATTGTTAATAATAAATATGCAAAAATAATGAACTCATCTTTTTGTAGAAGTTTTCTTATTGTTAATATTAAATGTGCAAAAAATTGTTATTAATTCTTGAAAATTAGGTTTAAGTACCTAAATATTATTTTCTTTTTTTTTATTATAGAGAAAAATATCGTTTTTTTTTTTTTTTTTTACTTTTGATGTAAGACTTTGTATGGAAAACGGTTGTTAATTATTAATTAATGTTTTGATAGTACCTGTACGTGTTTTAATAATTCATCGATAAAGAGGTTCTTCCGGAAAATTATCTATCTGAGAAAAAAAATCGTTATTAAATTTTCCTCTAGTATCGTCCAGGGAATTGTATTCAGTTCGCAAACGGCTCAGATTATTCAAAAGATTTTTTCGCGTCTTGAGTTTTGAAATAAATTATAGCATATATGTATATAAATCTACGTAAACAAATTTATTATAAAAATGTTTTTCATTCACTATTATTTGTATAAATGTAGATATATGCTCATGCTCATTATCATCTTCTACTTTGAATTTTCTCAAACCTACGAGGCAATTGTCCCATAAGTCTGTCCCGGTAGCTCAGTGGTAAAGGTGGCACTCTGTGAATCCAGAGATTCCAGAGGTCGTGGGTTCGAAACCCAGCCGGGACATGACAAGTTATTTTCCCATTTAGGATTTTTTCCACTTAACAACATGTCTTGGGCTTACTGCTGGAATAATTTGACTTTTATAATCCTAATCGGGCAGTATAAATAAGGGGATATTATTATAATTATTAAATGCATCATCTTTTTTCTTCATGCTGGGGCTATTAATGTCCCTACTCAAGCTGAGTGAGGTTAATTTGAGTAGCTGGTTTGTGAGTTTCCAGTGAATGGAGGGTAAAACTCCCGTCATGATATGGCGATGCAGTTGAAAGCAACGTCAAATCAACAACACAAAAAGTTTTTAAAAAAAAGAGTTTCAAATAAATGTGGATGAAATCATACCGGAACCACCAAAGTACCAAACCAGCGCCTTAACCACTCGACAACAAAGTCCAAAAAATGCCTGAAACTCATCGAGCCTGTAAACTAATAAGAGCCACGTGTTTGCTAGTAGAAATCATGAGAAAAAAAAAAAAAAAAAAAAAAATGTCAACAAACTTAACCTTTTAATCTCATCAAGTTTTTGCAAAGTACATAAACGTATAACTAGTCACATTTTTATACATAAATAGATTACATAAATACAAAGATATACATAGGAAAATTTATACTGTTGCAACCTTTTCTACTTTTTGTTCAATATCGCCTTGATTATACGTTTTACTGCCTGACCAGAACTTATAAGTCCCATTATTCCAAGAGTAAGTCCAAGACGTATTATTATGTGGTCAAAATCCCTAATGGGAGAATAACTTTTAACACTGTGTTGAGAAAAAAATTCTCAACACAGTTTTTTTTTTAACTTTGAGAAAGGGTACCATTAAATCATTTTAAAATCTGTATCATATTATAATATTGTAATAAATAAATGGAAAATTAAAAAAAAAAACTATCAAATCTCGGCATTTTTTCGAATCTGCGACCTCTGGACTACCAGACTTAGGCGCCTTGTTCAAAATTCAAGTGACTGAGGGTGATCACGCACAACCATGAACAAAAACGCCTCTGACAAACGAACCCAAAAGATCGACCTCAATGGCTTGATCGATAAGGCGGCGGCGGACTTGTAACCTGGAGGTCGGTGGTTCAAGTCCCGTATCCAGAGCAGATTCAGTGGAGGGAGTTTGAGTAGTTGTGATATCACAAGTGACACAAATATGATAACTTTTCCAACTGAAAACTAACACAAAAGGATTTCACGAAGTTACTTGAAAAGGAAAGTGCCTCACAAAACGACAGTGTTTTGTTATTAAACGCGGAAAAGTAAATAATATGAAACAGTGAAAACTTTGCTCCTCTTACGAGGAGGGTGACATTTTGAAAACTTATTTCAGGATAAGAACCCTTTTTGTTGTTGATTCCATGGGAAGTTATGGTGGGCGATTGAAAGGAAACACCTTTTGGCATTTTCCTTAGTCCATTAGAAGAGAAGCCCAATATGAGAAAACTTTGTTTCTCTTGAGGGTGACATTTGAAAGCTCGGTTGAGGTCAATTGAAGAAGGCACTATCACCCCCGGTGGCGTAACATAGCCTCCGTGGCGTAACGATTGTAACTACCGCCCGTAGTCCAGAGAACCTGAGTTCGATCACCGGTCGCAGCAAATTTTTCACACAAAAATGCTGTTCCTCCGAATACGTGAGGCTGGCAATTCCGGCTCTACCCAAGCTAGGTGAGGTCAATGTGGGTAGCTGGTACGATCAAATGTGGGTAGCTGGTAGCAGGACGTTAAAACCATATAGAATTAATGGACATGAAAGGAGCCTGGAAATTAAATCTGGGCGGCCTTCTAATCCTCTCACCACCGTGATTTAGGTATCTATCCCTATCTCACGGACACGGAATTATTATACCTCTGGTGAGCGATTGAAAGAGGCGACTTTTGGCATTTCCTCTTGAGGGTGACATTTGAAAGCTCGGTTGAGGTCGTCTGAAGAAGCCACTATCACCCCCGGTGGGCGGTTGAAAGGGGCACCTTTTGACATTTTCCTTTGAAAACTTTGTTCCTCTTACGAGTCTGACATTTGAAAAGGTCGTGTGAGGTAAGAGTTTGTCATTTTGGTTGAGGAAGTGTCTGAAGATATTTTTGAGGTTGCGCTTTACTGTTTTTGGGAGGAAAAACTTGTTTTACGACCTATTTGTGAAAAAGCGAGTTAAGATAAAACTCACCTTGCTTCGCGTTTGTGAAATCACAAACTTTCACCTTGCTGGACGTTAGTCAACCTCAGTGAACTTACGAGAACTGTTCTATTAGCCATGCCATCGACGTTGACGCACGCTGGCTAAATAACGACATATATCCTTTTTAAACGTCTCAATGACCCGTCATTCGATAAGTATAAATGTATCTTCAAGAAGACATTGAGTGAATTGAGTCCATTGTCGTTTTCTACAAAAGCTCAAAGCTCCTACAAAATTAAAAAGTTTAGCCATCGTAACACCTCGGCCGAGGTGTGAAGAACGCCTCTACCTAAAAATGATCTTTTTCCTCAAATCTCATAAAGAAAACTGAGTCAAATCTCGCTAACTCAAAATCCCTATAGATCGAAAATACCGATAAGTTGAAAGAGTTCTTTTTCCCTTGTCAACCTTTGCTCCTTTTTTGAAATCCCGATAACTTTAAAATAAAGCCTCTGTCCCTAGAATTTCAAGTTAGCGTGATCCTACTGTAGGTAGGTATAAGCATAAGTAGTGCTTTATTTAGACTGTCAGCGCAAGACAGGTAGTCTCTTTATGCCAACAGATTAGGCACAACATAATGTTCATAATATATATATTCAGATATTAAACTGAACTCAGTCGCTTCATTGATAAGACTTACTTGGAGGTCTGTGGTTCAAGTCCCGTTATCAGAGTGGATTTGGTAAAGTGAGTTTGAGTAGTTGTATATCACGAAAGTGATTAGCACAAATATAATAAGTAACTATGCAGATATAATAGTAAAACATTGTTTATAAATGTATGTATTTAGTTAGTCACATCTATTAAAGGTTGTATATTTGATCCTGACCACTGACATGTGGTAGAGTACCAAGCATACAGGCTGCATTGCCGCGTTGAATTCCTATTGAAAAAAGAATTCTTTGGCGCTTTTAGTGCCAAAGAATTAAAAAAAATATACAAAAAATAACACAACAATTACCTCTGTATCAACTCGGAAGTAATCGAAGAAAAAACATACTCCATGATGGAAAATACCTCTTTAAAAAGTAAACTTTTAAACCTTTTCACGTGGTTCATAAAATATGCAACCTTTCGGAAGCATCGGATATTTCCGTCAGTGTTTTTGCCAACAGAACCGTATTACGCTATGCGAATAATTTATCGCAGATATTTTTACGCGAATTCTCTAAGCGGAAGTAATTTTGCAAAATTTCTAAAAACACAGAGGATAGCTGTGGGAAGTCCCAAGTTCCGAAACTACATGTATTAAGTGCTTATTCTTAAGTATTTTTTTTTTTTTTAATTTTACATTTTTTTTACTTTGCTGGACGTTGCTTAACTTCGGTGATCCTACGAAAACTGGGCCATCGACGCCATTTTAAGATTAAAATTCAATTAAAAAATTGAATTTTAATCTTAATCTTAAACCACAGAAAAATCTGTTTTCCAAACCTTATTTTTGCTTCAATTTGTAAATACAATACATGCGAGTAGAGAGCTCCTAAAACTCCATTGTAGCCAGCAAACATTGCTAACTCCATTATCCAAACAAGTTTTCGTGGAGTTGGCTGTCCAAAAAGTTTTCCCCCGAAAGTACAATGTGTTCGGAAAGTCAGTAAAGAAAGTTTTAAATTACTGTTCCGGGGCTCCGGTACTTTTCAATGTTGTTCTTGTGATTTCTTTTTAATCTTTCAGGTCTTGGAAAAAGTTTTCCATCTTAACAATAACTGAAAGACTAGCTGATAAATGGAAGAAAGGCTATGCAATCCTCTTAGGATGGGTACGAGCCAAAAGTTTCCATTGCTGCGCAGCGTGCAGCAAGTATGTGCATAAGAAGAGCTAGGAGAAGATGGAGGAGTGGAGAGTCGTTGTTGGGGTATGAAGATGGCATTGATCATTGGAAAAGAGAGTAGTGACTGGGAAGGAAATATTTCAATCCACGGTTTTAAATAAAGTATTATTATTATTTTATATGAGATGTATTCCATCTTAAGGCTCAAGAACATGAAAAATATTTTTTTTTATATTGGTAGTAAGGGCGAAATGAATAGACAAAATCGATAACTTAAGTCATTGCTTAGCATGAGTTTTCCCCATCTAAGACAGTACGCATTCCGAGACTTAGCGCCACAGAGGTTTTACAAAAACGTCAATTAATTCCACCCTAAGACCCACAGGCAATGCAGAGACAGGCTATGATTTCACTTTAGCGCACAAAATAGCTCAATGGTAATTAACGCTTGCCAAGCGGAAGATCCCACGTCCGAGCCCTTCAAGTGCGGTCATGTTGACCCAGCACCTTAGTGGGAAGTATTGTGTCACTTTTCACCCATCAGTGGGGAGGCATACTATGGGATGAGTAATTGAGTATGCTACAAAACAAAAACCACAATCGTAAACAACAGCTGCTGTTTCATAGCTACGCAATGAACACGACTGTGAAACGCTCACCTTTAAAATAATAATATTCTTTAAAAAATTGTCAAGTCTCAATATCAAAGAACACAACGCAAGAAAAACTTGAAAATCTGTTTTAATCCCAACATGTCACATCATTCGAATTTTTTTATCGCATTTTCTTTTTTTTTTTTTCTTCTTTTTTTTTCATCCTAATATTTTTAACAACACTGATAGTATGTAGATGGAATGATTTTATCCCTGTGTATGAATAAAATAGATATATTCATAATAATGTTAATCTGTTGAATTAATCCGAAAAAAAAAAAAAAAAAAAAAAAATGAACTTAGTTTTAGTTGAAGAAATATTCCTTTTTTACCCAGGTAAATGTTATCAAGGCTGTGTAAAAGTAAGTAGATAAATTAAAATTCAAATACATAATTACATTCATATATCTCAGACTTTGACAACTTTTTTAAAGAACGAAAACATATAGTTAAGATCGGAAAAACCAAGAGTGATGAAATAGACATAGATGTAGGACTTATACAAGGAGCCGTAATATCACCGTTATTGTTCAATATTTATGTCAATGATATACATAACATAGGTATACAATCAAATATTCTACAATATGCAGATGACACTCTTTTATATTATGTAAGTGAAAATCTAAATGAAGCCTATACAAAAATCCAAAATGATTTGATTTTAATTGTTAAATGGCTCAATATTAAAGATATATTCTTGAACAAAGAAAAAACAATCATGATGATATTTGAAAATCCCATGATGACAAGATACCGATCAATCAATGTAAACAAAAAAATTCAAATACATACTGGCGAATGCATCAACCGTAACCAAATCAATAATAATTGTAATTGCACTATGGTTAAAGAAGAGAATACAATGAAATATTTAGGGGTACATTTTGACAAAAAAATGAATTGGAGAACACAATGTAATTATATCAAAAATAAACTAAACACAATATCATATCAAATCCACCACTTAGAAAAAATAATACCAATTAGAATCAAAAATATCATATACAAAACATTATGTGAATCCATACTACGGTATGGAATTGAGTGTTTTGCATATACGTCAGAAGAAAATCTAAGACCTATTAAATCAGCGCATAAGAGAATAATCAAAGCAACATTACATCCCTATACAACCAAAGAGAAAAGAAGAGAAAAAATGCTAGAGTACAAAATTTTGAACTTTGAAAATCTTCACATGTATATTATGATTATAAACCATTATTACGAAGAAAAATATAGACAAAAAATTGAAACACCGTATGCAATAAGAAATCATAATTTTATAGTACCAAACATAAATAATAAATATGGAAAAACAACCCTCAAATATCAAGTACCAACATTACTAAATAAATTACCTGAAAACCTTAGAGAATTAGAACATAAAACATTAATGAAAAAAGAAATACAAAAACACCTATTAAAAAACAATGATATTTAAAGAACAGGAGAACAACGAATAAATGAAAACAAACAACAAAATATTTAGTTACAACTTAAGAAAATAGAAAATAAAAAGAAGAAGCCTACAGGTTCCTGAAAAGTACACCCCGTACTTATAGAGGAACACGATAGACGAGCATGTTATTTAATACATAATAAACATTATTATTATTATTATTATTAACCCAGATTATCCCAGTGTTCTTCTAAAAGGAAAACTGAGAGGCTCAGAAAACCCCTCCTCGTGCTTTTCTGTTGGAGAACCTGTTTTCCCTCTGACCTTTTCAAAGAACGCCTCCTCCTGTCGGAACAGCTCATCTTAGAGCGACAGTTTTTATTTATTTGGTATGGCACAGAAATTCTGGCACTTTTCGCACAGAAATTCTGTTCCCTCCGAACATGTGAAGCTGGCAATTCCGGCGCTACCCAGGCTGGGTGAGGTTAATGTGGGTAGCTGGTACGATTCCCAGCGAATGGATAATCCTCTCACCACCGTGACTTAGGGATCAATACCTAATTCGCCAAATCTTTGAGTAAACACTTACAGAGGACAGACGCAAATAAATAGCAAAACAAAAATTAAATAATAATAAAAAAAAAGTAAAAAATTGTGTTTCTTTGTGTTATTATATTACAATTTCAGTGGATAGCGCAGCATCATAGGACTTTTCAATATCTTTAATATCCCAATATCTCATTTTTGCCTATAATTCCGCCACCGGTCGCTGTTAACATTGAAGCAGCTACTAATTTTTCCTCACAAGGTATGAGGGGACCCCGAACACCCAAGTGTACAGAGCAGAAAAATCTTGCCCCACTGGGGATCGAACCCAGGTCACTCGACCACGGTGACTACAATACAAACAGTATGAAATTATTATCATTTTATATTAATAGTAAATAGCTTTTTCAGAGCAATAAAACAATCCTTTGCTTCTGCAGTGGCTTAGTGCTTCGAAACTTCGCTCACTTTAAGGGGATCTAACTTCGGTCGTTTAATAAATGGGCTTTTTAACAAAAATGGAGGGAAAATATAGGAATTGTGAGTACAATAATAATAATAAATAATAATAAAACAGTTTCTGCACATTTCTTTAGTCAGTAAAAAAATCTCCTCGAATGATTTCAAACTGGGCAGAGTACCCAAACTAGATGCAGTATTCCCTCGTTGAATAGCGATGGAAAGCCTTTTATTTCTGGTATATTTTTGCCTTCGAGCTGCCACATATATTGTTGTCAATTTAAGTTAAGTCATAAGTATTAATTTTCTTTATAAAGAAACATTTATACAAAGGTACTTCTCTTAAGCTTTGAAGGGCTTCTAAGAGATTTGTTAAAAAAAAAAAAATATATATATAATCTTTTTGGCCTCAATGCTATGGTCCTAGAGTTTCAAAAGCTATAAAGGTATGATTACATAGTTTAGGTCCACGATGCATTAGTTGGATTTTCTTTCGCTAGCTTTTTTTTATTTTCTTTCACTAGTGGAAGAGATTGCCATAGACAATAACCGCGCCCTTTGGTTATTATTATAGACTGGGTGGAGTTCCACAAGAGAAGCACCAATTATCACACCGACCTCTATTTAGATCTATTGTGACCATACTGACCATAGTTATAACATATGTTTCTATATATTTTTCTATTTTTTTTCATTTTCATTGTATATATTGGGTCCATTTTTTTCTTTTTTAAAATAATTATTTGTACTGTACAGTGTACATAATTATTATGTCTATTTATATCTAATAAAGTGTTTAATAATAATAACAATAATAGCTTCCCCTACTGCGGCTCCACAAGTTTCTCTCGTTTTTGGGCAAGTCCGCCAGGGTGTCAATAAATAGACTGAGAAAAAGATAATAAAATTAATAGACCGACCTCAGGAGCTTGGTCGAAGGCGGCGGACCTGTACTCTGAAAGTTGGTGGTTCAAGTCTCAACTTGAAAAAAAAAAAAAAAATTGTAAAGCAAGATTGAATAATTATTGTGAGTATAATCATGATTGAGAATAACACGTCAAATAGGTAGGTATGAATAGTTTTTTTTTTACTTAGAATAATAATAATAATAATTTTGCCTTATTTTCACCGACCGACTAGGACTTGTGAGTCAAAATATTCCAAAATATTATTTACGACGTAAGACGTATTATTATGTTTTCCAATTCTCAAATGGGAGGATAACTTGTTATGTTCCAGTAGAGTTTTGAACCCGCGACCTCTGGATTACCAAACCGACGCGACCCGTTGACCACTGAGCTATCAGAAGAGACTAGAATAAAATAAATAGATGCTAACAGGGAGAAAGTTTGCACGGTAGGAACGATCTGGATTTTGATGTAAACCATTCCCTAACTTATTCTTTGACTCTGATTTAGCCCGCTCAAGCAGGGTTGACGTTGTTCAACCTCATGGTTGAGGTTGGTTGGTTTTGGCACATTTTTTACGGCTGGAGGCCCTTCCTAACGTCAACTATTCCCTAACGATGTCAATTATATTTGAAGATATCCGTTATCTAAAGGATCTAGCTACCAGGATCGGTTCTATACAATATGTATATTATAGGTTATTACATATATTATACAGGGTGGGGCAAAAGTCTGGAAACCCCTGAATAACTTTTGAATGGCTTCTTCGGTAAAATTGAAATTTTGTACGGTAAACCGCGCTAATAAGACCTTCTTTTAGAGTGGGGTCAATTTTTGTTACCGACCCCCATGTCGGGGCCAGGGGGGCCAACTTCATTTTTTTAAATACGAAACTCCATCTTGCGATACATTTTTGGAAAGGTCTAATTACCCAGACTTACCGTGTACAATTTTAAATTTACTGAGAAAGACCTTTCAAAAGATATTCAGGGGTTTCCAGACTTTACTGCATACACAAAGTTGGACGCCATTTGCAAACAGTTAATATTAAAAAAATAAAATTTGCACCAATGTATTTCTCATTTAAAGAACTTTCCAAAAATGTATCACAAGGTGGGGGTTCGTATTTAAAAAAATGAAGTTGCCCCCCCTGGCCCCGACATGGGGGCCGGTAACAAAAATCGACCCAACTCCAAAAGAAGGTCTTATTACTCCGGTTTACCTTACAAAATTTTAATTTTACCGAAGAAGCCATTCGAAAGTTATTCAGGGGTTTCCAGACTTTTGCCCCACCCTGTATAGATATGGTTGTAAAACAATATATAGGTATAATGTATATACTACCTATATAATGTATGAAAAGAAAATTACATGGTCCGTGCATACGGGAAATAGAAGTTACATAGATAAATTACTCTTCTTTAACAATTCCAGAGTAGTTTATGCCTCCTACTACATCCTGTTCAAGGTTCTTGAGTTAGGTATTTTTATATATATTATATATTATATAATTTTGCCAGGAGCTTTTGAATGGGACTTAATGCACAAAAAAACCTCCATTCGTGAACCAAGTGGATTCCGTTCGACCCATATTCTACTGCTTCTTTTATTTATTTATTATTATTATTATTCCTTTTTTCTATCTTTCTTTCTATATTCTTCTATTCTTCTCTTTTCATTTCCTATTTCTCTTTCTTGTTTCTCTTAATGCTCTTATATATTTTCTTTCTCTCTCTCTTTTTTAAAAGTGGATTTTTTTGAAACTTTAAAAAGGAAATCGTGCCTCGGAACCGCTTTTGCATTACTTTAGGGCACTTTACCTTTACACAACTGCCCTTGCGGTAACTGAAAAACTCGGTTTAATCCGCCCCAGCCGGGATTCGAACCCGCAATCTCCGGGTCAGTAGCCAATGCTCTTTACCACTCAGCCACAGAGGTCTCTTTCTTCTTACTCCCACTTTGATTTCTTTCTTTTCAACATCTTTCTGTCTGATTTTCGTTTCTTTAGCTTTCTCTCTCTCTCTTTCTCTCTCTGTCTCTCTTTCTCTCTCTCTCTCTGTCTCTCAGGTAATAATTATGTATATTTAATTTATGTAGGTATAGGTGTAAAGTTGATAATTCTAAATTCAAAGAAAATAATGTCTCTCTCTAATTTTCTATTGGTTTTAATCCATCACTCAATTCTGCCCGTTATCTGTTTGTCTATTCCTCTAAAAGAAGAGAGAGAGAGAGAAGAAGAGAGAGGAGAGACAAACACCCACTAATAAAAACCAAAGAAGAATAGAAAGAAATAGAAAATAAATAGAGAAATCTAAAACAAAAGAGAGAGGATTCATCAGAGAAAAAAAAAACAACAACCAAACACAGGAAAGGTAAGAGAAGAGAAGAAGGACAGGAAGGAGAAAGAAAGGTAAAAACCTCCCTCGCTTAACACGTATGAGACGGGTCCTATTTTCTAAAGTTTGTTTTGTACGCTGGGACGGCTTCAAATTAGGGTATGTGTTCCAAATATGAAAACAACAAAAAAAAATTGGGACGGGCGAGCACAAAAATATATAATAGCATTATCTGTGCCCACCGGTGGGTCACGTTACAAGGGAAATTGAAAAAAAAACGTGACCCACCGGTGGGCACGCCGTCTCATACGTGTTAATGGAGAGTAAATCTCTTTTCTCTTGATGTACAAAGTTGAAAGGGATGATTTTACCTCGCGGTATCCCCTTTGAAAGTTTATTTACGACGTATGGAAGTACTGAGTGAACCCGACGTATGTGTATGTATGGCGGGTAATTAGTGGGGCAGTATGTTAAACGGAGGAAACAACTGACTTGAATTGGAAGAATGATAATAATAGTGGTTAGTTATACTGCCTTGAGCTTTAATTAGTGCTTTAGTTATGGGTTTTTGATGGCAGAGATTGCTTCTGGCAATAATCATGCTCTTTGTCAATATTATTGTCAATAAAGAGTCATTATTATTATTATAATTAGAATCAGGTCTAAATATATATTTTTTGCATTATACATTCTATGTATACTTCTCCATTAATAATAATAACAAAAGTCTTTAGTGGAAGGCAAGCACCAGGCGAGGTTATTTTAGAGACTTATTTTTATGTGGTCAGGTGGTCACATACTCAAATTAATGAGGAAATATTCATGCACCGGACCAGATTCTAACCAACGCACCCCTGCGCTACCTGGATTACCAGACTAGTGCGTTAACCACTTGACTAAAAGTGCACGGGTAAGACCATGCTCTCAAGACCATCTAGATAATTTAAATTAAATTGCACATTGCAGACCTAAAATAGAGACCAGGCGCTCATACAAAACAAATACTCGTAATTGTTCCAGAATAAACACCACGATGGAAGTCATATTCTCTGTTCATAAAAACGGCTGTAAGTGAGTAGCCCAACTGATGTATTGAACTTTCTTTTAGGCGATAACTTACAATCAGAATTTTTAACATGCTATTTTTTTTTTCCTCAGAGGGTCAAATTGGGTAAACAACAGCATCTTCTTACTAACCAAGCAGGGTTTGCCTCACACTTGGCTTAACCCTATTTTAAAATCATCATTTTTTTTCTCAACAATGAAATACTGGCAGAAATCAGAAGACAAAGGTCGAACGCCTTACGTCTGAATGATATCAGATCTTTTCTATCAGCCATTTCAGTTACCTATTCATGAAAAGGCAATGTCATGAAAAGACAATGTCTTGTAATGTCATTATAATGACTGCAAGTTCCGTTTTAATGTTCAAACAGCTTCTCTGAATGAGATATTCCTTCAATGCATTCTAAAAAAAGAAAGAAGAAGAAGAAAAAAATGTTTCCTGCAGTTTTTGTTTTGTGTCATATTTATCTGAATAGCGTTGGAAGAGAATGCCATTGGCGTTAGCACTACCCTTGATCAAAGTTTGTTTCTATACTTTCAGTTGATTAAAGGTTAACTTGTTTTTTTTTTTTAATAATTATTTATGAAAGGGCTGGCCAAGTTAAACTCTTGATGCAATGACTCCCAAACAAATGAAAAACATATGCTCTCCAATTTGTCAGAAAACCATTCCAAACTTTTAGTCAGAACTATAAATATCTACAAATATTTCCTTCAAGTACGCTTGGAATTACTCGTCCGATCATGACTACCGCAATTGTGATTCAGTGTCAACAGTGTCAATATTTAAACGAGATTTAATCTTCTTCTTCTACGAACTTAGTCTGGACAAAGTTTCCCGTTCAGCAAATTCGGTCAAGTTTTCCTGGAAGCTCTTCCAGCTTTTCATTTGTGGTTGATCTGAACTTTCCGTGATTACCGAAAAGTCCGAGCTCCGGGTACAAATTTTTTGTAACACGTGTCTGAATTGTCTCCCAATTTGGTTACTGATTCATTAATTACTTGTGTTGGTGGATGCAATAGTTATAAATAAAGGACACAGCACACGGCAATTTATTTTTAGAAAAGACCCCCAGAAATAGTATAGTATAGTATAGTATAGTATAGTAGTGCTTTATTTAGACTGTCAGCTCGAGACAGGGAGTCCCGTTATGCTAACAGTTTAATATAGCACCTCTTTATTTATTGTAAATTTTATACAGGATAATATTACAACTAGAAAAACATAATAACTAAAACTTATATCTAGGAAAATATAAATTACAATTGGTAATGTAGTGAAAGAATAAATATAAAGATATCCAGACACACACACACACACACACACACACACACACACACACACACATACACACACACACACACACACACACACACACACACACACACACACACACACACACACACACCCACAAACATTCACAGTTGGCACGAATAAAAAGAGAAAGGAAGGATTGGTAGGAGAGATGGGGATTTTAAAGGGCTAAGGAGTGATTGCCAACTGCTTCAGTAAGCTTTGCTTTAAAGGAATGTTCCGATAGTGAGTTGAGGATAGAATAGGGTACGGAGTTCCAAAGGTTCACTGAAGAGACTAGGAACCCTTTGTGGTACGCTTCCGTTCTACAGGATGGGATTTCTAGGAGGAGTGGGTGAGACCTAGTTTCTCGTGTGCTAATAGTAGAACGAAAGCAATATTTCTCAAATAGATATGAAGGGGACTCTGTAGAGAGGATTTTGAAGACAGAAAATAGGGTAAGGAGTTTTCTCCGGTCCTCTACCTTTAACCACTGAAGACGGTTCAGGTAGGGAGTGATATGTTCCCAGCGCCTAACGTTGAAGATAAAACGAGCACATGCGTTTTGTGCCCGTTGTAATCTAATTGATTCCTCCTGGGTGAGTCCCAAGAGGATTGGGGCACAGTATTCGAACAATGGCAAAACATAGAATTTTATAAGAAGTTTCCTTGAGTTCAATGAGAGATACTTTTTAAGACGACCTAATGACCATAGTGCCCCAAAGACCTTTTTTCTTACATTACGAACCTCAAAGGTCCAGCTCAAGGTATCGTCAAAGATAATACCTAGATTTCTTGCTGATTGCACGACTTCAATGTCATCTCCATTTACTTGGATGAAGGGAGATGGTGGGGAGATATTTCGAAGAATTCCATGGCTAGCAATTAGTAAAACCTTAGTTTTTGAAGAATTTATTTTGAGTCCATTGATTTTTGACCACTCTACAAGTTTATTGATATCACTATTCATGATTTTGACCGCTTCAATAATTTCGTCTGGTTTGAACATAGAGTAGAGTTGTAAATCATCTGCGTATAGATGAAAGCGAGATGATAAGAAACAAGTAGAAATATCGTTGATGAACAGACTAAAAAGTAAAGGACCCAAAACGGAGCCTTGAGGTACCCCTGAAACTACCGGCATCCATTTCGATCTCTTATTGCTTGCTCCTAATACACATTGAGTTCTTTCAGATAGGTAGGATCTGAACCAGTCAATAGTGTTTTCATGAAATCCAAAAGATTTCATTTTGGAGAGCAAAATTTGATGAGAAACTAGGTCGAAAGCCTTGGAAAAGTCAAAAAGTACGAGAATTGTGGCCATTTTGTTGTCCTTAGCCTGCTGGATATCATCGGTAACTTTCAACAGCGCAGAGCATGTACTATGACCTGACCGAAACCCTGATTGGAAAGAACTAAGGAGATTGTGGTTATTAAGATGCTTGATAACTTGAAGATGTATCATACGCTCCAGAACCTTTGAGAGAGAGCAAAGGAGACTGATAGGTCTGAAATCAGATGAACCTGAGGGGGTTTTTACTTTTGGAATAGGCCTTATCAGTCCCTTTTTCCATTGGCTGGGAAAGACTTTTTTACTAAGCGAGTAATTGAATATATGAAGCAAAATTGGAGCCACAGTGTGCAACATACGAGTGATAAAGCTTAAGGGGATTTGGTCATAGCCCATTGATGATGGATTTCCTTTTTTCAAGTGTTTAACCAGATCAGAGTAGGTAAAGACAGAAAATTCAAACTTAGGTACATCTGGCGGAGGCAAGGAAGAATAATGATGTGTCGTTGTTTCGATCACATTTGAGTCAGGTTGGGGAACAAGTGAGAAAGAATCTACAAGACTATTAACATCTACATCCGGGATGTCGTCTTTGATTTTGGGACGTATTTTCTTGAGATTCTTGTGAAAATCTTGAATGGGAAGATCCGGAGGGAAGAGAGCATGCGTGTGACGGAGTTTTGCGTTTCTGATAGCCTGTTTAGCTTGGTTTCTGGCTATCCTGAATCTTTCAAAGTGTGTCAGAGATCCAGTTTTGACAAATCTACGCCTCGCTCTGTCCCTCCTGTTAAGAAGCCTTTTTATTTCACAAGACATCCATGGCGCCGGTGGGTGGTGAGCCACAAAAGTTCGAATAGGGGCATGCTTATTGAAGAGATCCAGTACAATGTTGTTAAAACAGGAAAGCTTATCATCAATGTTTTCATAAGTAAAAACTCTATTCCAATCGGCTGCATCTGCGTCTTGAATAAATCTAGTTGTGTTGAAAAACTTGAAGTTACGCGCAGTGACGATCCTGTTTTTGTGTCGACGTGGGAAAAGTGAGTAACCTACATAGATAAGGTCGTGGTCTGAAAATCCAACAGGAAGTTGTCCATGACCAAGGACATCATGAAGTGAAGAAACGGCAATTAAATCAAGGAGAGAGTTAGAAGATGAAGTCCGGTGAGTAGCCTGGAAGGGGAGTAAATTAAGATTGAGTGATGAAAACATTGATTTGAGATTGAAGCTTTCCATGGAAGATGATAATAGGTTACAATTGAAATCACCACAAATAAATCGATGAGCATAGTGGGGAAGAACGAGTTCGAGTGACTCCTCGAATTGTGCGAGTGTACCAGCTCGTGGGGGATGGTAGACAACTGCAACCAGGATAGGACATGTGTTCACCGTGAGCTCAACTATGAGAAACTCAGGAGATTTTGAATATGATGGGGGCGAAGAAGCTAATACCTTGCAATTAAAAGTGTTGTTGTAATAAATTAAAACACCTCCGCCAGATTTGTCCTGCCTGTCATTACGTACTACTTGATAACCTCGGAGAAATATTTCGGAATCAGGAATTGAGGAATCCAACCAGCTTTCAGAGACACAGATTACATCCAGGCTTGACCCAGTGAACAACTGAGAGGAGTCTAAGAACTTCACCGGCGGTCTCATGGAGTGGGTATTTAAGTGACACAATGTAAACTTGGTACCGTACGGAGCTAAACTGTTTCTCAGCAAGACGTCCGAGCCCAAACTCTCAACGTCCTCTGTGTCACTAGAATCTGATTGGTTAGAAGATGAAGCTAGGGAAGTGTTGGCAAAGGGAGGGGTATAGGAAGGAGAAGTCATGGGGGTAGGGAGAGTAGTAGGGAGGGTAGGAGTAAGAGTAAGGAGAGGGATTTAGATAGGAAAGGAAATTTATTCATGCCACACATACAAAACCCAAACATTCTCATTACAAAAATGTATAACAGTAAAAGAAAGTAAAAGAAATAGGGGGAAAAAAAATCCTATTATTATTTTTAAATTAAATAAATAATAGTGTGTACTCAATGTACAAAAATAAGTATATGGTGCTTTGTACTGTTTTCAAAGGCCCAAAAGATAGAAGAAAAAAATATCTTAGATCACAATAAGAACGTACAGTTTTGTCCCGCTCAATTAATCCATCCCAGGAGCCACGGCACCGACAGCGAGGTGAAGACCGAACCCATAACCAATCCCAGAGGCAACGCGCAAGCCAGCTGTAGATGAAATTGACTTTACAGCCCAACACTCCACTACAGCCAACCGGCAAGTCCCAAGGATCGATTCAAATCCAGCCCCCACCCACCGAGGACGCCGCAACCGGGACGGCCGTCTGTAAACAAGAAAATTAAGCAAAAAAAAAAAGCAGAAAAAAAGCTGAGCGCTCCATTCTTCATTTCGATGGAGGAAAATTATCAATAAAAATGAAATAAGTTTATAAAAAAAATAGATTATTAATAATTAGTAAGTTCCTGCATTCAAAGCCTCAGGCAAAAGACATCACCATTTTTTTATGAAGGTTTTATTTGTTTAAAGAAAAGAAGAAAAAAAAACTCATCGTAATGTGTAATAGAATTAACCAGGTATTGAGGCAAGCAATGAATGGGATCATCATAATGATTATATTGGTTCCGTAATGTCCCTATACATATTACCCATAGCCTAGGTCTACGCATAGCAGCAGTTGATAAGTCATAATTATAGTCATAAAGATAATGCGTTATGTAATATGTAGGTACTAGGCTACAGGTAACTTATAATTAGCTACATAAAATCACTATAACCAATAACTGTGCGATTATCTACCTGGGAAGCGATAACTTAGAGATAACCAAATCATTTTGGTGACACTTCTACCTTTTGGGTACCTATTTATAGTGTGGTTATTAAGCTACTTTCTTTGTCTACTTCTTAAGTCCCATGTTACACTGGTATCTTTTGGAGTTGTAGACTGAGTATCAGTGACAGTAACAATGGGGGTGGAACCCGGAGTCTGAGGAGCGCCTGTGGAGGCCGCGGGGGTCGAACCCGCGGGGGGAGCAGAGTCTGATCGAGGTGGAATCACGGCAGGTGGAATCTGGTCTAGACGCTTGACCACTACTCTCTGAAATTTGTTGCCGCCTTTGTCTATGTTGATGAGAATCTTTCCATCCGATGTCCAGCAGTTCTGCATCCCGTGAGTTATCTTGGCCTGTCGGAAGATTTTCAGGCGCTGGACCGTCAGGAACTCTGTTATAGTGTAAGGCTTCCCCCTCAGAAGTTTTTTAGCACCGAACACCATCCTCCTGTGCTTGTAGGAGTAGAACTTCATGATGATGGGTCTCACTCGGTCAGGGTTTCCATCATCTGGTCTAGGTTTCCCTCCTAGTCTGTGGCACCGGGAGATGACGTCAGATGACAGGTCCAGCTTCAGCTCCTGGTTGATGACTCGCATGACATGCCTGAGGCACTGGTCCTCGTTGTCTCCTTTGTCCTGGGACTCCGGTATGTTGCGGAGGAGCAGACAGTTGCGCCTGCTGTACTGCTCCTGCTCCTCCAGGCGCTGCTCCAACTCCATCTGGCGCACCTCCAGCATGCCCACCTTCCCTAGTGTCTCCTTGATGCTGCTCAGCTCTGCCAGCACCACCTCCCGGAACATCTTGAAGGCACTTTCAAGGATTGAGAGCGAGTTTGTAACGGGGGTGTTGCTGCTCGATGCCACAGCAGCTTTGAGACTAGTTTGGAACTCCTCCAACATGGAGGTGATATGCTCTAGCCTGGCTGTTGAATCCATGTTTTTTTTTTTTTTTTTCGGAACTATTCTAATTTTAAAAAGACAATGATCAAATAAACTTTCAGACCGATGTGAGTCTACACCACTTTGGGTCGAGTACACGAGTACTAAAGAGTCATGCGTTATTAATAACTGTGCATCAGCATGAAAACCAGCCCGTGCCGCCTAACTACGGGTGCTGATGAATTTTGTTTTCAAGTTTTTAAGAGAATCGACAGTTGATTTTTTATGAGTAATAAATAAAAAACACTGTTTTTAAAGGGATTAACTATAAAACGGATAGGATAGATCACTTGTATAACACTTGGTATTAAGATAACTATCAAAAAACTATTATTTAAATTGATAAATTACTTTTTTCACGGAGCGATGTGACTTTCGACTGCAGTTAAGAACGGCGGCGCGTGAAGATGAAATAATGAAGTGTAAATTCTTTGAATAGGTAAATTGTACACTATGTGCATCACGTGCACACTGCACGTTGCTATCAAAATAATCTACTAAATATTTAAATTTCAAAATTATTGATGTACGAATTGTCTCCCCATTTGATTACTAGTAATTTTGGTTTATTGATGGTTATAGTTATCATGTATTATTTGTGTTAATCACTTTCGTGATACCATAACTACTCAAACTCGCTTTACTAAATCTACGCTGAAACCGGTACTTGAACCACCGACCTCAAGGTTACAAGTCCACCGCCTTATCGATCAAGCTATTATTATTATTATTATTATTATTATTATACAATTCTTTATTAGATATAAAAGGACATTATGTACATACAAATAATAATTTCAACAGTGAAAAAATGAAAAAAACAATATATACAATAAATAAAAATGAAAAAGAATAGAAAATATTTGAAAACATAATACATAATATGACATACTATTATGTCCTAACTAAAGGGCAGGGTTACTGCCTATGGCAATCTCTTCCACCCAAGCTACTGAGGTCGGTTGGATTATTGATGGTTATACTGTGTATTTTGGAAACTCTCTATTATGAAAGCATTGAAAGCTGTCTCTAAAATACAGGGTGTCCCACCAAACTTGGACACCTCAAATTACTCGGCCCCTGAAAGAGTTTTTGAAAAATAAAAAAATCTAGGGTACATGTGCTAATTATGCAGTTTCAGTTATGAAAAAAAATTTATACAGGGTGGTTCAAAAGTCAGAAATTGAGGTGTCAACTTTCGATTTTTAAATGGATCGACCTGAATTTTATTTGATAATTTAACTTCTAAATGATTCTTGAGTACTTTTTTAAACAAAAATATTACATACAGGGTGGTTTTTTTTCGACCAATTTTTTTTCTAAATCTTGAATAACTCAAGTTCGGTTAATTTTTTCGATAACAAGAAGAGAATGGTTTTGTGTAATGAATACACGCACTTTCAATTGGCATCAAAAAAATTTATACAGGGTGGTTCACAAGTGAAATAATGACTTGATTTTTTTTTTAAAACCGAGTTTTTTTAATTTTTTATTTAGAATTAATAATTCTCGTCTAATTTTACACATTTTTCGTTAGTCATATCGAAAAACAAAACTAAAGTGTTGTACAGGGTGAGACATAATTTTTTTGTAACACCCTGTATATGGGCAGTCAAAGAGACGCAAAATTAAATATAAAGACTAAATATGCAAGAAAAACTTTGATTTTTAATTAAACTAAAAAGTTATGGTGTTTTAACTAATATTGTCGCATGGACCACCCTGTAGATATTTTCTTAAACCATCATATGGGTAGTCGAAACTGTCTAAAATTCAACGAGGAGTCCAAATCTGAAAGAAAAAAAATGAATTCAAAAAGCCATGCTCAATTTTGTGTCTACACCTACCTACTTCTTATTTCAAGTTTTAAAATCATTCAGTGTGGACACCAAATTGAAAATGGCTTCAAATTCGTGTTTTTTACTTGTTTTTCCCACATGATTCGAAGTGTTCGTTGAATTTTATACAACTTAGAGTACCTACATGATAGTTTAAGAAAATATCTACAGGGTGGTCCATGCGACAATATTAGTTAAAAAACCATAACTTTTTAGTTTAATTAAAAATCAAAGTTTTTCTGGCATATTTAGTCTTTATATTTAATTTTGCGTCTCTTTGACTGCCCATATACAGGGTGTTACAAAAAAATTATGTCTCACCCTGTACAACACTTTAGTTTTGTTTTTCGATATGACTAACGAAAAATGTGTAAAATTAGACGAGAATAATTAATCCTAAAATAAAAAATAAAATAAAAAAACTCGGTTTTAAAAAAAATCAAGTCATTATTTCACTTGTGAACCACCCTGTATATTTTTTTTTGATGCCAATTGAAAGTGCGTGTATTCATTACACAAACACATTCTCTTCTTGTTATCGAAAAAATTAACCGAACTTGAGTTATTCAAGATTTAGAAAAAAAATTGGTCGAAAAAAAACCACCCTGTATGTAATATTTTTGTTTAAAAAAGTACTCAGGAATCATTTAGAAGTTAAATTATCAAATAAAATTCAGGTCGATCCATTTAAAAATCGAAAGTTGACACCTCAATTTCTGACTTTTGAACCACCCTGTATAAAAAAAATTTCATAACTGAAACCGCATAATTTACACATGTACCCTAGATTTTTTTATTTTTCAAAACCTCTTTCAGGGGCCGAGTAATTTGAGGTGTCCAAGTTTGGTGGGACACCCTGTATATGTATATTTTATTTTATTGTCTCTCTCATAGGTTGCGTATTTATTAATTCTTTGAATAATATGCAAATTGAGCACATTGCTATCAGAATAATTTATAAAGTATTTCAAAAATCTCTCTAGGAAGATTTTCTTAATGATAAATATATGATTTGTTGTCTTAATTAATTTGACCTCCAAGTTATCAAAACACTACTCCTCTTTTATCACAAGTTTCCTCCTATTTTATCAGAAGCTCCTCCCACTTATTCACAATTCTCCTCCTACTCTATCACAAGCTCCTTCCTCTTATTCACAAGACTCCTCCCACATTATCACAAGCTCTTCTCTGTTAATCACAAGTCTCCTCCTACTTTATCACAAGTTTCTCTCACTTAATGACAAGTCCCCTCCTACTTTATCACAAGCTCCTCCATTTTAATCACAAGACTCCTCCCACTTTACTACAAGTCTGCCGACTCCTCCTACTTAATCACAATTCTTCTCCTATTTTATCACAAGCTCCTCCCACTTTATCACGAGCTCCTCCCTCTTAATCACAAGCTCCTCCCACTTTATCACCGTCTCCACTGTGCTATCTTCACATGAGCGAGTAAGTCAGAGCGTTGAAAGAGAACTTTTCACCGAAAAGATTAATTCGAGAGAAAAACTTTGTACTTTTCTTCTCCCAATAATAATTTAAGTTTTGTGTTTTCTTTGCGTGTTGACACATACCTAATAAAAGATGAGGAGGCGGAGAGAGGGGGAGAAAAAGGGGAGGGTGAATTTGATAAAGTATGTAGGAGAGAAGAATTTATCTCGTTTAAGGTGAGGAGGGATTGAGAGGGAGAGAGAGAGAGAGACAGAGAGAGAGGTTCAGGGTGAAACTAAAGAGGAGAAAGAGCAGAAAAGATATAGATAGAGATTGAGAGAAAGAAAAAAAGATTGAGCTGAAGTTAAGAAAAATACTAGAAAGAAGAAGAATATCCGAGAAAGAGTGAGAGAAAAGATTAAGGAGATAGAGGGAGAGACAGAAAAAAATATAAAAAAATTCAGTGATAATAAAGAGAGTACAAAGTGATGAAAATAGAAAGTAAGAATGAGAGAGAGTTAAAGAGAGAAAGTTAGAGAGAGCATGAAATTTATAAAGATAAAGCATTAGATAGAGGGATATAAAGGAGAGTAAAGGAAATGAATTAGGGACATAAAGAGACAGATAAACAGCATGGAATTTATACAAGAGAGATAAAGAGTGGGAGTAGTGAGAGAGAAAAAAAGAGAACTAGAAAGAGAGAGAGAGATAGAGAAATAGAGGAAATAGTGAGAGAAGGAGAGATAAACAAATAAAGAGATAGAATACGAGTAGAGACAGAGAGAGAAACACAAATAAAAGGTGTACAAAGAAAGAGCATGAAAAGTATGAAGAGAGAGAGGAGAGGAAAAGAAAAAGAGAGAGAGACAGATATAAGAAGGTGGTGAGAAAACATTATGTAAATTATTATATTATTTTAAACTTTTCTTCCTCCACTTTTGTTTAGCAGAAGGAGGAGAAAAGAGAGAGAAAATGTTCATCAAAACAGGAGCAGAACTGTAATATTTTACTCCTTTTACTGGAGCAAATTTTGTTAAGATGATAGCAAAAATAAAAATGTTAAGTTAAAATAATTTGCTTGGGGCATTAACTTCACCCATAGACTCAAACAATTGTTGTATACATATCAGTATGAATAACTAAGTTTTGTTGTAACATTATTTATGTTTTATAACTATTTTTTTAAAAAATACCAAGTTTTCATCTTGTATGACAGTTTTTTTTCCTACCATCCATAAACAAACTTTAAAGAGTAATTGTTGAAGTATGTAGTTTTTATGAATTAGAATGAGAATGTATGTATGTATGTATATTTAACTGTCAAAGTAAGGCATGGTCTTCACCCAAACTCAAAAGAAAAGTTGGCCCGTTCGAAAACACATATTTCCCGGTAGCTCAGTAGTAAAGGCGGTACCCTGTGCATTCCAGAGGTCGCGGGTTCAAAACGCAGCCGGGACATGACAAGTTTTCCTTCCATGTGGGATTTTCATCACATAATAACATGTCTTAAGCTTAGTGCTGGAATAATGGGACTTTAATAGTCCTATTCGGGCAGTATAAACAAGGCAATATTATTATTTTTATATTATGTGCGATCAACCATCGCGCGTGAGAACTTGGGTTTTCTCATTATTAGCCATTAAACCCTTGGGAACTGGAAGCTAGCTCGGCTTGTTAGGGTTGGCTAGTCCCTACTCTGTTTATAGTCCTTTAGCGAGACACTGGTCTCGCTGGACGTTGCTTAACTTCAGTGACGAAACGAGAACTGTTGTATTCAACGTGCCAGCGAGGCTGGCTTGACCTATTTCAACGAGTGGAATCGTCGTAGGGATGAAGAACTGTTATCCTTACGTGAGAAATAGCAATTATAATGAAGGCTCTCTTCCACCTCTCAGCCTTCAACAAGTAGCGCCTTCATTTCTTTTAAGTGGCGCCTTCATTTCTTTTAATTTACATAACCGTAAACGTGATGTTTCCTCGGGATTGAAAAGTGTGTCAGATCTAATGAGCTAGAGAGAGAGAGGGTAGAGATAGAGAGAGAGAGAGAGAGTTGGTAGAGACAGAGAGAAAAAAGGAGAGGGATAGAGAGGTAGATGAGAGAGAGTGGAGGAGAGACAAATGGGGAGAGAGGGAGGGGAGAGAGAAAAAGAGAGTAAAATCTAATGACTGAGAGTGAGTGAGAGAAGCACTTTCTACCACCTAACCCTCAGAGTCTCATTATTATGTGGTCACAAACTTAACCTAATGAGGAAAAGTTCATGCACTGGGTGGGATTCGAACCCACGGATCCCTACGATACCTGGATTACTAGACTTGACTACCAGTGCATGTAGTAAAGGAAAATAGAGACGCAATAAATGCGGAGAAATAAAGAATGAAAACAGAATATGACTGTAAGCTTGTAAAAAATATCGAATAATGAGCGCGTTTTCTTTATCTATTTTTACGATTTTTTTGTTGTTGTTTTTTGTTTTTAAGTCAATTATTTTCATAAAATAATATTGAAGATGGAAAATTATGACATTGTATTCAACATGGAATATTTGGAATAACATTGAATGAATACCTAACCTATTCAACATTGAATATGGGGTAATAATTATTATATGATGACGTTGAATTGAGAATGGAATAAAATTGAATAAGACTTACTGTGGATTCACCATGGAATATGTTTATTAGTGACTCATTAGATAAGTTCTGTAGTTGTGATTAAAAAAAAAATATATCATATTTTGTGTTAATATAAATATCAGAACTACTGAAACTCGCTTTACTCAATCTACGCTGAAAGCGGAACTTAAACCTCCAGGTTACAAGTCCGCCGCCTTATCGGTCAAGCTACTAGGAAATTGCGATTTAATTGAAACGTAAATCGATTTTTTTGTCAAGCTCAAATTTATGTATGGTGTTTTATGTATCTCTTATTTAAAAATAATTATTCTGATCTACTTTTTTACAAGAAACAACCGCCTCCTTTTAATTTTGCAGAATCCTCATTACAGTTGTATACGAATTTTTTTTATAATTTTATAATAGGGGATATAATTATGATTATAAATATTTTTATCTTGAATAAAGAAAATATCACAAACCATTAACGCCCTTAACAGGGTAGGTGTAAGGAATAATAATAATAATTATAATATTTAGTGGTAGGTAACCAACAGGCGAAGTTAATGTTCAAAGCATTTTCTACCACCTAACCCTCAGAGTCTTATTATTATAATATATGGTCACAAACTCAAATAAATGAAGAAAAATTCATGCACTGGGTGAGATTCGAACCAATGGATTCCTACGCTACCTATGTTATCCAATGCCGACACAAGGATAATTGGGAAAAGGCCAAGTGAAATAAGATGATAGAAAAACGACAACGGTAAAAAGTCTTTCCTTAAGCTTAAGAAGTAGGCGAGAAAAATCTCTTGGACATTTCCTGCAATGAGATCAGATCCCTAACAAACATAAATTTACTCAAAAAAAATCCAACAAGGAATTTGTCATAAATGCCCTACGCCTTGAAACATAATAATAATAATAACACATTTTAGTTGAAGGTAACCACCAGGCGAGGTTAATTCTAAAATGCGTTTTCTAAAACCTATTTCTCAGAGTCTTAATATAATAATAATGCTTTTTCTTTGTGTTATTATGTCACAATTTTAGTGGGTAGCGCAGAATCATAGGACTTTACCACTTTAATTTACAATATCTTGTATAATTTTTTTGCCTAAGATTCTGCCACTGGTCGCTGCTTCAACTTAAAGCAGCTACTCATTTTTCCTCACGAGGTATGAGTGGACCCCGAACATCCAAGTACAGAGCAGAAAAAATCCTCCCCCGCTGGGAATCGAACCCAGGTCACCATGTGTGCAATGCCTAGCGCGCTAACTCGCTCTGCCACAGTGACTACTTAATATTATTTGGTCACAAACTCAAACGAATGAGGAAAAATTAATGCACTGGTTTGAATTCGAACCAAAGGATAACTACGCTACCTGAATTACCAAACTAGGGCGATAACCACTAGGTGTGTTAGAAAGATGTCACTTTCTAACACCTCACCATAGAGCCGCACATCCTAGTGTAAATGTCACTCAAGATGGAGGTGGGGTTTCTACCCTACTCTAATTTAGAGTCTTTCGCCTGACTTAACACATTATCCCGGTCAATGATTTCCCGAACAGTTTGGAAACTAAATGAACCGAAGAAGACATCTTGATACGGGTATCTGTATATTTATTGACAGTACCTAACAATAATGATAATAATTTTTGTGATACTTTTTATTGAAAAGAGCGGTTACCTTCCTAACCTAATGGTCTAAGCATTTTATGCCACCTTATCTTAAGAGTCTGAGGGCCATATTATGAGACAGGATTAAAGGCGCAGCCAGACACGCCTTTAGGTCGGAGTTTTCAACCAATCACAGCGCACTATAGCCCGAATTATGGGGTGTCAAATTAGATTAAATTTGATAATATCTGGAATCTGTTAATGCAAGCCACTATTATTTAACAGCTGATTAAAAAAGCGCTGTGATCGGTTAAAATTCCCACGGAAAGGCTTGTTAAGGGATAATGTAGGATTAATATTCTAATCCTGTTTCATATTTTGGGCCTTATTTTATATTTTTGTGGTCACATACTCAAATAAAGGAAGAAAATGTAAAATTTACAATAAATAATAATCAAAACAGTCATTAGTGGAAGGTAACCACCAGGTGAGGTGCGCAAAGCATTTTCTACTACCTAAACCTGAGAGTCTTATTATTATGATGTCACTGACTCAACTAAGGAGGACAAATTCATGCAATGGGTGGGATTCAAACCAAATGATCCTTACGCTACCTGGATTACCAGCTTGTTAACCACTTGACTACCAGTGCACGTCAAGGTACGTAGGTAATTATTCAAGCCATATCATCAACATATTTTAAATTAAATTGCACATTGCATACCTACAGTAGATACCAGGCGCTCATACAAAACAAATAATGGTTTCAGAATAAACACCGTCATGAAAGTCTATTGTTATTCCGTGTTTGATTTGCTACCTTTACCTGTATTATTACCTTACCTACCTATATGTTTACTGCTGATATAGAATCACATTAAGTACCCATGTAGCATTTCAACATTTGAATTCTAAGCAAGACTGTTTGTTTGAAGGAATTGAAGTTGTTTGCATAAGTAGTACATAGGTAAGAAACTCTCGTATGTGTACTGAAGTAACAAAATGTAAGAAGAAATCTCATTTCTAGTAATTCAAGTTAAATAATAGAGTTAATATCTTTTATTTTCTTTGTGTTAGTAAAGAATTCACCAACAAAAATAATCTAAATTTTAAATGATAAGATTACTGCATTTATGTCTCATTTTTTCAGGGAGGTACCAAGTACCAACACACAGTAAACAATACTTACTATACCTTGAAAGTAATAGTAGTAAAGTGTTTATTTGTGTTATTACACAATTTTAGTGGGTAGCGCAGAATTATATCACTTTTCCGTATCTTTAATATCCCATTATATTATTTTTTGTCTATAATTTTGCCACTGGTCGCTGCTTCACGTCATAGCAGCTACTCATTTTTCCTCAGGAGGTATGAGTGGACCCCGAACACCCAAGTACGGAGCAGAAAAAATCCTGCCCCGCTGGATCTCGAACACAGGTTACCGTGCTTACAATACCTAGCGCGCTAACTCACTCTGCCACGGTGACTACCTAAAGGTAATAGAAAGCAAAAAAACAGCAGAGATAATAAATTATTTTAAGAGTTACAACTTTCCTGCCTTGTTTTGTCTTTAAAGGTTTTTTCGGAGGATCTTCTTTCGTGACTAGAATAGAGAGTTAGGCATTCTGAAGAGTTGTTCTAAAAGCAACGTGTCAGAGAAACTACTTTCCTAGCCCTTCAGTTGGATGTTTCGCAAATACGAGTGCTTTACGAGATGGAAGAAACAAAGTTGTCGTTCTCTGTTGAATGGTTTTTTTTTACTTTCTATTGTGTGAAAGGTAGAGATAGTATTGTTTTTTTATTTGATATTAAGCTCGGTATCAGCAATCCTGTCGTCGGTGGTTCAAGTCCCGGTTTCAGTGTAGATTTAGTAAAAATAGTTTGAGTAGTTGAAAAATCACGAATGTGATTAACACAAATAATACGATAAGATATAATAATAATAATATGTTATGTATAAAAAAAACCGTCCTCAGTAGCTTGATCGATTTGGCGGGGGACTTGTAACCTAGAGGTCGGTGGTTCAAGTCCCGGTTTCAGCGTAAATTTAGTAAACCGAGTTTGTGATATCACAAATATGATAACTAACTATTGACATTTCCGGACGATTTACACTCTACTAATTTCAAAAAGTGTTTTTTTTTTTCAAATGGTCTGGTCTTTTGATGTGTATGTTTATGTATACAAAATGTCTCAAGAACGGTAAGTTGTATAGCTATGAAATTTGGTATGCATCTGCAGGGTACACACCTGAAACTTTCAGAAAATTTGGCCATAGTTTTTTGCTTATATCTCGAAAATGAAATGAATTTTATGCAGGTATCACGTAAACTTATAGGAGATATTTTTATTTTATTTAAATTTATTAGATAAATTTGTAAATGATTGTCTTTTATTGTGATTTAACCAGTCTACCAACACATCTTACATAGTTGTATTGAAATTCAATTTCAGACATTTTTGATATTTCAACCATTGGTTAAAATTTGTACAATATTGAAAAGTGTAAAATATCTTTTCCGACACTTTAAAAGTTCCCCTTATAATACCTAGTGACTAAAGTGAGGTAATTTTTTTTCTTTAATTTTCAGAAATTCTTTGAATTGTGTCTTGTTATCATATTTGTGTTCATCACTTTCGTGATATACGCACTAAATATTTGCTTAACAAGGGACTTGATCTACCGACCTTCAGATTACAAGTCCGCTGCCTTATTGATCAAGCTACTGAGGTCGGTTCCTCAATTGTAATAGAAAGTCGTGTGATGTTCACACCAGTCCATTTTGTTTTTGTTGAGAAGAATAGTTGTGAGTCTCGGGTTTTGAATTTTTAATGCACTCACCTAGTTGAATATGAGAAGTAGATCTTTTGTTTTGTTCAACTCTGATTGTTCTGCTTTGTTGATTGTTCTCACATATTCAGTTGTTATTCTTGCATTTTTTTGTGTGTTATTTTTGCCCAAGCTAGATTTTCTCCAAATTTTTGTTTTTCTTTTTCTTCTCTTGTGTTATTTTTGCCTATTTTTATTTATTTCTGTCATTTTACCCCACATTTTCTGTTGTTATTCTTGTCTTTTTTGTGATATTTTTGCCCAAGCTAAGTTTTCCTCACATTTTTCATTCTTATTTTTGCCCCTTTTTGTGTGTTTTTTTTTTTTTTTTTTTTTTTTTTTCTTCCTCGCATTATCCGTTGTTAATTTTGTCTTTTTGCCCAAGTTAAGTTTTCCTGATTTTTTTCGTGTTATTTTTGTCTTTTTTACCCTCACCTACCATTGTTATTTTTGTCTTTTTTTTTTTTCTTCCTTATTATTATGTATATTATTATGTACAATGTACATATTTTATATATATACAAATACTTCCTCGTGAATGGTAAAAAAAACATATTATGTCGGTAATAGTGAATTGAAGATGATAAGATAGTGAATATGGACACACATGGAAATATTATCTATGTATTTGTGAAGTACTGGCACATACATATTTTCATATTTATGTTTTTATCATACAGAATATTCAATATTTTGAAACATTTTGGGATAAGAGTAATAATAACATCATGTAGATAGCGAAAAACGCGAATATCATTCTGTGCAAAAATTTCAACATGTGGACAAAACATTCATCTGTGGTTTTTAATTTTGCAAAATTTTACAAAATAATAATTGTTCTACAGCGGAAATAGACTTGTATGCTGGAGGTAAATAGGTGTTCTATGATTACGAAAATGTTGGAGGTCATTCTTCTATTTATTTTTATTATAAGGTACCTATAGCTAAATTTATTTTTTTATAAATAATCTGAACAATTATTTCTCTTCTTTTCTTTCTCATTTTTTTTTTTACTTTTGTGGCTTTGTTTCCTTCCATTTTGTGTCTACTTATTTTCAGCTTTCCTGTGCCTTCCTTTTTTTGGTTTTCTACAAACCTTCTTTTATAGCTATCTTTCTCTCTCTTCTTTTTTCATTTTTTTTCTAGCTACTGTCTTTTACAGCTATCTTTCTTTCCTCTCTCTGTTTTGTTTTTGATAAAGAGAAATTCTATCTTTTATACATTACATTCTTTTTATGTGCCCGTCACTCATGTTTTCTCTTCCTTCCCAACTCTCTATTTATCTTTCTGGTATTCTTCTCTTTCTACCTCTCTGCCTCTCTCTGTCTTATTCTCACTCACTTTTTTATTCATCTTGCCAAAATTATCATATCTGTGTTATTCACTATTGTGATTTTGCAACCACTCAAACTCGCCTCACTAAATCCTCGCTGAAACCGGGACTTGAACCACTAACATCCAGGTGACAAGTCCGCCGCCTTATCGATCAAGCTACTGAGGTCACTTTTTTTTCTTCATATTATTATAATTAATCCTGTATTTCTCTCTCTCTCTCATTCCTATGTTACTTCGCTATTTTTTCCATCGTTTGTGTCCATCAATTTCTCTTTCTCATTCTCATCCCCTACTCCTCTTTATCTCTCTCTTTCTCTATCCATTCTTTTATCCCTCTCTGTCTCTCCCAATTGTTCTATCTCCTTCTTTCTCTCTCTTTTTATCTTATTCTTCTCCTCCATCTCTTTATCTCTCTCCGTCTTTCTCTTTTATACTCTCTCTCCATCTCTTTCTGTCTCTCTCTATCATTTTCTTCCCAACCATATCTCTCTTTATCTCTCTCTCTCTATCTCCTTCTCTCTCTCCCTCCTTTCTCTTTATCTCCTTCTCTCCTCTCTCTCTTTTCTATCTCTTCCTCCTCTAGTTCTCTAGTCTTCATTTACCTAACATTTCGTGGCTTTCAATGTATGTATGCACCTTGATGTGGTTTGTGCATATCTCGCCAGAGAAAGGTAATTATTTCGTCTAACATAAATGTTTCCTTGCGATTATTAAGTACGTGAATGCAAGTTTCTCAATGTTATATATTAAGTTATCTTCTTCTTCTTCTTCTACAACTTTGCCTTTTCCCTATCTTACTTGGGATCGGCATTGTTCAACCTTATGGTTGAGATTAGTTGGTTGTGGCACTTGTTTTACGTCTGGATGTAAAACTTGAGTTCTTGAGATATAGGATGGAAAACATTCTAGGTGATACTTTTTGCGCACCCTGTATATAAATATTGTTCTCCGAAGTCACCTTGTAATATAATTTATTCGGACTTAACATAGAATTCCTTATTTCCTTGTAGTGCTGTATGGTGTGAACAATGAACAATGGCGCTGGTCTTGAATGTCACTCAAAAAATTCGGTAGAGGAAGTTATTTTTCACGTAAATTTTAAAATTGAAGCAAAAGAAAACTAATTTTTTTATATAATTTTTTGAAGTCAGAGTTTTTTATGAGATTAAGACAATTTTGATGGTGCCTTTTAAATTAAAGTTACTTGTCTTTTATACCAGTTCAGGACATTCAAGTCTAAAGTGATCAGACCTCTACTTTATGGATCAAGTTATTGAGGTCTATCATTTAGTTTCATAGTCCCGGTAGCTCAGTAGTCAGAGCATCTGACTGGTAATCCAAAGGTCATGGGTTCAAACCCCAACCGGGACATGACAAGTTATCCTCCCTGGAATTTTTACCACATAATAATACCTATTGGGACTCTTAGTCTTGGGCTTACTGCTTGGAATAATGGGAATCAATAGTCTTAGCTGGAATAATGGGACTCAATAGTCAAAAGGGACCTAATTATTTATAATAGGGCACTATAAATAAGGTGATATTATTATTATTCTTAGGTACTTTACACAAAATCGAATTGTTTAAATGGTCATTTTTATTATTTTTGACAGCTAAATTCAGCACTCATTTGTGTTTCAAAAGCTGAAATTTTAACTCTATCTGTGAGTGAAGTTACCGAACTTTTAATGGACGCAATAATTTTTTGCTACTTTAAAAATATGATGCATTTTTTTCAGTACTCAACTTTGGGAAGAATACCTAATACTTAATTAAAAATCCCCTTCCATATACGTCACTGGAGCTAACCACTTGATCTCCCCCTCTTCTAAATGCCTCATTAAAGCTAGAAAATTATTCCATGCAAACAAACCCTCAGCTCAGTGTGAAGGTAGTAACTTGTAGCTTTAGCCCACAGTGCGGGATATGGGGGTATGAATAACAATAATACACATCATGTATTCTGTCTTTAGCTTTTCAGTGGCGGTTACTAGAAGATATTAATTTAAGATGCTTATTATTAGCCTCTATTAACCCTCAGTTCAGTGTGAAGGTAGTAACTTGTAGCTTTATTCCACCAGTGGAGGATATGGGGGTATGTATAACAATAATACACACATGTATTCTTTCTTTAGCTTTTCAGTGGCGGTTACTTGAGGATATTAATTTAGATGCTTATTATTAGCTTCTTCTATTAAAGTTTAGTGTGAAGCTATTAACTTGCAGCTTTAGCCCACCATTGGGGGATATGGGATTATGAATACCAATAATAATAATAATGTTTTTTCTTTGTGTTATTATGTCACAATTTTAGTGGGTAGCGCAGAATCATAGGACTTTACCACTGTAATTTACAATGTCTTATACCTACTATTTTTTTGCTCATGATTCTGCCATTGGTCGCTGCTTCACATCAAAGCAGCTACTCATTTTTTCTCACGAGGTATGAGTGGACCCCAAACATCCAAGTACAGAGCAGAAAAATCCTACCCCGCTGGGAATCAAACCCAGGTCACCATGAGTGCAATGCCTAGCGCGCTAACTCACTCTACCACGGTGACTACTATGAATACAATACACACAATACATGTATTCTGTCATTAGCTCTTCAGTGGTGGTTTCTAGAGGATATTGAACAATAAATTTACTTGAGTATTTACTATTTATTATTATAAATCATGACAGTCATATTTTATTTTATCTATTGATCATTTTATTATTTTACTCAATTGCGGTTATATTTTTAGTATATCAATTGACCATTTTATAATTTTTCAATGACGATCACACTTTTATTTTATTTATTGACTATTTTATTATGTTATTCAATGACAGTCACACTTTTATTTTATCTATTGACTTTTTTATTATGTTATTCAATGACAGTCACACTTTTATTTTATTTATTTACTATTTTTTTATCTTTTTCAATGACTGTCATAGCTCTTTATATATTTACAATTTGATTATTTTATTCAGTGACAATTTTCATGATATAAAATCTGACATCTATTTGACATTGATCAACATTTTCATTTATTTTAAACAATTAATAATTTAAACTAATATGTACCAACTTTTCATGTCATTTTATTTAACTTCTTCATCTGTATTTTCCTTTGATTTTTTTTTATATTAATATTAGTATTAAGACTAGGGTCACATTGTAAAACTGGGTATCTCCCGTTAACTTATTAAATAAAATAAAATAAAAATAAATAAAATAATACCTTCAGGTGCACTCGTGTTGACCCAGCACCTAAAGGGAAAGTATTGTGTCACTTTTCGCCCATCAGAGGGCAGGCATACTACAGGATGGGCAGGCTGCAAAACAGACCACAAGCGTCTACAGCAGCTCCTGTTTCATGGCTACAAAATAAAAAAAGATGTGAAACACTCATCTTTAAAAAAAAGAAACCCCCAACATTGAGAAAGTCCAGAATTTCAGTAGTAAGTAACTACATAAGTTTAGTGTCTTATCACAACACATGCTTTGCATTATGGGTCACTCAGCCATGTTTTCAACGTTTCATCTTTTCAAAGTCGTTTTTAAATATTTTGTATTGATTATTAGGATGGAAATATAGTCCAAGAAAATAAAACAAAAGAAAAGTATTGGAAAAAAATACCTACTAAATATAATTTGTAGCTTTCTCGTTTCCTGTCATGGTCAATTAATTTCTACTTATTCCAACATTTTCCTACAGTAGCTGCAGTTTTATAGACAAAAATTTCTTATGAATGCAAATAGATGAAATTCCTAGGTAATGGAATATTTTACAGGGAAATGGAATATTTTTACAGGAAAAAGGAATAGGTATTTCTCAGAACTACACAACCGTGTTTAGGAACAAAGGAATATAGAAATTTAATCAAATACAGTCGCACCTGTTTACAAGAGAAGTGGATAACTATATGAGAAAACTGGATATAAGAGAAAAACTTCCAGGTCAAATTTACCTTTCTACAAGGAAGAATAACCTCTTTATAAGAGAAACCTTTATATAAGAGAAAAAATCAGGTCCCTTGAGTTCTCTTATATCCAGAATCGACTGAATGACTGATAAAATGAATATGTTACTGTTCTTCACAACTACATGTACTACAGGGTGGGGCAAAAGTCTGGAAACCCCTGAATGACTTTCGAATGGCTTCTTCGGTAACATTAAAATTTTGTACGGTAAACCGGGCTAATAAGACCTTCTTTTAGAGTGGGGTCGATTTTTGGTACCGGCCCCCATGTCGGGGCCAGGGGAGCCAAATAACCAAAGAAATACATTGGTGCAAATTTTATATTTTTAATATTAACTGTTTGCAAATGGCGTCCAACTTTGTGTATGCAGTAAAGTCTGGAAACCCCTGAATATCTTTCGAAAAGGCTTTCTCAGTAAATTTAAAATTGTGTACGGTAATCCTTGGTAATTAGAAGTTATATTGGAATGGGACCGATTTTTTTTTACCGGCCCCCATGTCGGGGCCATGGAGGCCAACTGAATTTTTTTAAATACGAAACCCCACCTTGGAAAGGTCTAATTACCCTGACTTACCGTGCACAATTTAAATTTACTGAGAAAGCCCTTTCAAAAGATATTCACATTCAGGGGTTTCCAGAATTTATTGCATACACAAGGTTGGACGCCATTTGCAAACAGTTAATATTAAAAATATAAAATTTGCACCAATGTATTTCTTATTTAAGATCATTTCAAAAATGTATCGCAAGGTGGGGGTTCGTATTAAAAAAAATGAAGTTGGCCCCCCTGGCCCCGACATGGGGGCCGGTAACAGAAATCGACCCCACTCTAAAAGAAGGTCTTATTAGCCCGGTTTACCGTGCAAAATTTTTATTTTACCGAAGAAGCCATTCGAAAGTTATTCAGGGGTTTTCAGACTTTTGCCCCACCCTGTATAATAATTATGTACAATATTGTTATAGTACATGCTTTCCAGATGAAGAACAAATGTACACTTAACTGAGTTGTAAATTGTGTGATAAATTACAATAAAATACAATATTCTATTTAGCCAAATAGCATGAAGTTTATTTGTCTAAATTAATATTAATAGATTACATAATATCCTGCCAAAATGAAACCAAACAGTCAGTCCTTCACTAATCAAATTTTATTATACATTTTGAAACGGAACGGAACAGTAGTTGAATTTTATCATAAAATTTGAACCGGAACAGAGCGAAACATCGGGCTATTTGATTGGTTGAAGATCATGAAAATATAACAAGGTCATTTCAGAGATCAACAGAAGTGAATTTTCTGAAATCAGCTGTATTTGTGTAGGTCTTCTCTGATTGGTTCTTAGCTCATCTCATTTCAAAAATAAATTTAAATGCAGATTCAAAATTTGGCGCTCTCATTTAATATTCCATTATCAAAAAGACGCAGAATGAGAACCAATCAGAAGCTAGAACATTCCGTTTCACCAAAAGGAACCGAGTCCCCGACTCGGTTCCTCGGTTTGTTTACATTTTGAGAGAAACAGTGCATTTTATTAAGACTGTTCCGTTCCGTTTCGCACTGTTCCGTTTCAAAATGTACATATAATAAAATTTGATTACTGTTGTATTTGTGTCCTCCTCCCTGTTAATCAATATTTATGTAATATTTTTTTTAAAAATGAGTTTTTTTTCTCTTTTCTTCCTCACAATTTTCACTGTGTACCAGTAAAAATGACATGTACTCCAAAAAACAATATTTTTTTCAAGGATACGCGATTGACCGAAAGACCTAATTTTGCAATTCATGGGCTAATCAGATAACGGCGCGAGTAAATGAACCCCTATCAAAATTTGAATCCCCAATTTTTACGATAAAAATAATGGAAATTTCCGAATTCAAATTAGGTAGTTCCCATTTTAATTTTAGTAATTTTAGCGGATCGTTTGAAATTCAAAAATGCAATTATTAGAATTTCGCCCCTAACGGTTTTCATTTTAAAAAGAAATTTTTACCTTTTTCATTAAAAAGTATTCAAAGTATTATTACTCAGGGTAATGAACACGTTACACGCATTAAAATACGAAAGAGAGTTCAAGCTGATAAAAATTAATCTTAATAAATAAATAATTAATAATAATGTTTCTATATCTTTGAATAATAATAATAATAAGATTAGATAGACAGGTAAAGAGAAAGCTTACAGGCATTCCATAAAAAATAATTTTGCTCAATTTTGCTCGTGTTACAGTAAATTATAATATTAGTTATTTGTTTGAAATTGCAAAATATTTGTATGAAATGTGCGCACGAATAGCTCAGTGGTTAAGCACTCGCTTGCCATGCGGAGGTCCCGGGATGTATTGTGTCACTTCTCGCCCATCAGAATGGGCTAAGGGAGGCATACGACGGTATGGGCAAGCTACAACACAGACCACAAGCGTCTACAGTAGCTCCTGTTTCATGGCTACGAAATAAAAAAGGCTGTGAAACACTCATACTTTTAATAAAAAAGGCTTTCCCTGCATTTTCAACTTCATAACTTACCCTCCGCGTCTGCCTGAGGTAGCTAATGAAAATCGATAGCATTAATTAGGTACGTACGACCTGGTATTATACTATCATGATTATAAAAGTGCTCTACAACGACTTCGTGAGTTTGATGAATGAATAGAACATGAGTTTTTCCATTTTTCTGCTAATATTTTTACTTTTAACAAGTTAACCGCCACGCCGAAAATCATAGTCTGCAACACCAGGCGATGAGACTTCATTTGGGATCTCAAGAATATGGCTAAACTTGAGTATTGATAGAAACTTCCGAATGGCAAGCGAGTATCATGCGGGAGGTTCGGGGTATCGATGATTTCTAAATAATGATCGTAATACTAATGATGATAACAGCTATAAAACTCTGTGCCCTTCTCCTATTCAAAAATAATCACCCCGACGTAATAAAATAGATTAAACAATAATAATAAACAAAATATGCGATTTATATTTGATCGAAAAACACTTAATCTCTTTGATTTAATAGCCAAACGCCTGGAGTAAACACACAAGCCAGTATGGCGGTCGTAAAAATTAATTAATTATTAATTAGAAAAATATTTTCCGAATACGTTACGTTCCATAATTTTATAGGTACTTTTCTGACATTTCACACATAATAGATAATAATAATTCATATTACAATAATGATAATGGGTACCTAATTTTATTTTATAATCCTTAAAGATTATAAAGTACCTATTGTAAAATAATTGATAGGTAGGTAATTTTGTCAAATAATACTAATTAAATGTCATTTAATCAAATCAAATTTAGTCAGTTCGGAGGAACATCACATTGTTGGGTGGAAGAAAATGGCATGACATCACTTGTTTAGACTTTGTTAAAAAAAAATACTATTCATCTTTTTTTTCCCCTATTTATCTATATTCTACATATATGATATTAGGGTAGGTGGGGGGAAGAGTACGCAAAAAACACATTTCGATTTTTCCAATTTTTTGGGTTAGATCTATTGTCCTGAAATATGGCACCCTGATGCACTGGTTTGTTATCCACCTTTTACTTTTTACTGTAGGATTCAACCTTGTGGTATTAAAATTGCAAAATTAATTTAGCAAAGTCATTTTTTGCGTATTCTTACCCCACCGCGGTGGGGCAAGAGTACGCGCACCGTACTCTTAACCAAACCGTGTATTTTGTATAGGAAAATCATACAAAATTGGTTTTCTCAAAATTTGTGTAGGTGAGGTTAATGTGAGTAATTTGATAACAGCCACGTTCAGGAAGGACTCAGGGTAAGTTTAGGACCCACCAACTAACTAGGCATCCAAAGTACCTAGTAAATATCTATTCTAACCCCATTTTGAGTACTCTAACCTTTTGCGTACTCTAACCCCATTTCGCTTCGAATAGATTAAATTTATTTTAAAAAGTAACTCCAATATCAAACGAAAAAGCGACAATTGTTTATGAAAATGTAGAATTTGCTGAACCAGAAAAAATAATTACTTTGAGAAAATTCACAAAACTAAAAAAAGTAAAAATAAATTAAATTTCAAATAAATTAAATCGCGACACCAAAAAAATTTCTTACCTCATTATTGCAGCCTGCTTTCTTCCTAGGCCAAATCTAAATAATTTGGTGAGCTCTTAATCATAATCTGTTCAATCGCGCTGATTCCTGTTGAAATACGTTGCTTCCTTCTATGAAAACTACGCCTGCGTACTCTTACACTGCGCGTACTCTTCCCCCCACCTACCCTATAAGAGTTTTGGTTTTTCAAAATTGAGCTGAGAACTTTTCTGGACGAATTATTTTTATTGATGATTATGTAAGTAAGTAATTTTGTGAATTTCTTTTTTGTTTTTTTTTTATCAAATTCAAAAACTCTTTTCTACACGTCTTTGAAATGCCAATTTGTCAACTTAAGATCAATTGATGCTAGGTTGTGACTATAAAGTTTTTTGAAAACTTATATTTAGCCAAAAAACTTTATAGTCACAACATACCTTTTCGGGTTTTAAGATGATGCATGAATGTAGAAAAAACTTGCAGTATGTAACAATTGTAACATGTAGGAAAACAAGATGTAGCGGAATAAATAGACAAAACAAAATAGATAGTTAAAGTGATTGCTTAGCACGGGTTTTCCTTATCTTAGACAGTACATGTCCCGGTAGCTCAGTAATAAAGGCGGCACTCTGTGAATCCAGAGATTTCAGAGGTCGAATAATGGTACTTTAATAGTTCTATTCGGGCAGTTTAGATAAGGCGATATTATTACGCTATCCGAGAGTTAGCGCCACAGAGGTATTACAAAAACGTCTATTAATTCTGCCCTAAATATTTGTCTTCTCATTAATGAAATCAAGGTAATTACTATATCCGTATGCAGTTATACTTTGCACGTTGCATTAGACATGCCGCGGTCATTACTCCGGTCATTAGTGTCTGATGTTTTATCTTGCAAATTTCAAAATGCAGTTTTAAATACAAATCTCCTTCTTTCACTTTTGCCTGTTCCCAAATGTAATTGGGGTCGGCATTGTTCAATCTCATGGTTGAGGTTGGTTGTTTGTGGCACATTTTTATGGCTGGATACCCTTCCTAACGTCAACGATTCTATTTGATTTAACGTCCTAATTAGAACGGGGGTTTCACTCTCCATTTGCTGGGAATCATACCACCTACCCGCATTAACCTCACGCAGCCTGAGTAGGGTCGGTAGTTTTAAATACATATAATACTTATTATTTTAACTCTCACAACTTGTAGTTTTCCGCTAATGTGAAATTCCGGCTGGAACATAGGAAGTCACATCATCTTTACCTATGCTGTGGTAACTTTAGAAGCACTGTCTCTGGTAACAAAGCTTTGAATAATTTGAAAATTGTTGGAAATAGGATAAATTTGGTAAGAAAAATTAAGAAAGACATGAAATTAGTAAAGAACATGAAAAAATGCAAATCGATGGGCATAATAATTATGAGCAATAAAGAAAGATACATTATCCAAGAAATTGCACTAGGAATTTCTTTTAACTTTAACCATTCAATCATTTTAAAATCTGTAACACTATTATAATTGTAATAAATAAATGGAAAATTATAAAAAAGGATTCTTTATTTGATTAAAACTGGTCTCATGATAATTCACCTCCTAAGATAATTTATTCTACCTGGTTTGGGACCTTATCATGGTTTGGCATGTCTCTTTAGAAAAAACAAAAGAATAGCCAAAATCCGGATGGGCATATAAAGAAGAAAGTTCAATTGTGTAAATCTTACAGTTGGCGATCAATGATGGTACAGAAGCTTTTACATTCAGAAAATGTCGGTCATCATTCAACGGAGAAATAGTGAGAGCATAATGGGGACAATCCTCGATGTTGCAAGTTTAAAAGAAATATTTAACAGCTCTTAAACATCAAGGTATGTCATGCATTCGAGTTTTCCTATTTATGTTAAATATTATGAATGAAAACCTTTCATGCAAATGTTTATCTGCTTCTTACCACTGTCATACTCAATCTATGTCAAAGATAGTTCCCCCAGCATTCAATAGAAAGCTGTTCAAAGTATATTATGGTGTGTTATTTTTTTGAAAACATAATATTTCCAGCCAGCGTCGATGGCGAATAAGATCACCGAAGTTAAGCAACGTCCAGTGAGATGAAGACTTTGTGATGCTGGCATTCTGGCCCAACCCAGGCTGGGTGAGGTTAATATGGGTAGCAGGTTTGTAATTTTTCTTCAAATGTAGGGTAAAACCCCCGTCGTGATGTGACAAAGCGTCGTTATATCCAAATTAGAGAAGAAAAAAAAAAAATCCAATATCTTTACATAATGATATAACGCGCTACGATTTTCAATCAGTCGCATAAGTTCCATATTTCTATCACAAAGAATATCGAGTGCCATATTCTAACAACATATATGATTTTTTTTTATTAACTCTAGTGAGTTGTTATTTTTTTTTATAATAAAAAGTCTGGAAGGATATTCGAATATTTTTGGTCTGAGCGACACCCTCTTTTTTTTATGATGCTGATTAAACACCCTGAACCTTGTCCGCAGCCCACAATGTCACAGAGCCAGGCAGCCTGACATTTGCATTTTCTCATTTCCAAATGAAACGTTGTTCTTAATACGACTGCCTCTTTGTTTTTCCGATGTGCAAAGGGTTTGAAACGTATCAAAGGTAGAAAAAACAGTTGTTCCAGCACCTTTACTTTCGGAGGAAAAGAAAATAGAAAAATGAAAATGCTCTTTCATCTTTTGAACACAAAGGTACGAAGTTTCTGCACGACATAAATATAGGGTGGGAGTCTCGTAGAAGGTAAGTATTTTTCAAAAATTGTTACTCTCCTCTCTCATGGCCACTGATACCTCAAGTGGTATTTTCCCTCATTCACTTGTTGCCTCCACTAGCCCGTTCCAGAAACGTCAGAAGTGTAATTTACTCAAACAACCCGATCAGAGAAAATTCTAAAAGGAGCTTTGGTGATTATGGCCCAAATGAATGAACGCTGCTGTGGTGGACAGTTGAAAGAGAGATTTGAAGATTATGAGAGTGGAGAGTGTTTCTGGAACGGGCTACAGATTTGAATGTCTTCAGTTTTAGTTGTGAACATTTCCATGCGTCACGCGACATTAAAATTTCAAAAACAAAAAAAAAAAATCTGATAGCGTCTTTTCATCGGAAGAAGGTTGAAAGAGGGAGGACGCACTGGAGAGAATCAAGTGGAAGAAGAAAAAGTTTGAGTAAACAACACTTCTGATTGGGTTATTTGAACAAACATTGACTGTTAAAAGAGAGATTTGGGGATTTTAAGCTCACCACATTACAAAATTACCCTTTCCTATAGTTACTATTATAGCCGGAAGCAGTCAGCATCACATAATTCACCCTGGAACTCTCATGAAGCTCAGGTATGATTGTACCTTGATGATTGTTGCAATCAAATCAGTTCAATGTACCATAATACAATATTCTTCTTTGATATGGTGCCAACTTCTAGAATACAATTTTACAAAATTTCATAGATATTTTTAAATTAAAAAGTACTTTGCTTTTTTCAGCAGTAACAAGCTACCTTTTAAAATTAACCAACCTTTAAAAAACCTACCCTACTTTATTTTTTCTGTTTTTCATAATGCTTGAGACATTTTCTTCCAATTATCAGCTCTCCTCGCTGACAGCACAAAAGTTTCGTAAACCCTAAATTTTTCAGGACAACATTTCTGGACTTTTCTTCCTTGATTACTTATTCATCTAGTCCGCCCCCCAGACTCTTTCATTTCAGCAGGTGGGTGGCTCATGTTGGCTCATCTATTATGTAGATGAGGTACAATATTTCGGTCAGAAGATTGAAGTTTTCAGCGTAATAACAAACAAAAATTTTCGTTTTTAAATTAGTTGACTTTTTTCTATGAATGACGTGGGAAAAGGACACAAATAATTTAAAATAAGATAAATATAGAAATATATTTAAGATTAACCAAACATGAGTTTGATGTACAAAAGTTGAAGAAAAGAAAAGAGATTTAATTTATTTTCCACTAGTTTTATTTATATTTTTCTTTTTATTCTTTATTCTTTTTTTTCCCCCCTTCGTATTAGGTATCATTCAAAACAAAGATTTTACCCTCCAATATTTTTAGAGGTCAAAAATTATAGCTGCTCTACATTCAATCGTTTTCGATCACCCTTTTAGCCGGGCTGAAAATTACTGACACTCGCCATACCCTGCAAATTGCTTTATCCTGGCCCTCCGTCTTCTCCTTGTTCCATCCCTGCTTCCTCTCATTCCATCCCTTTGTTCTCTTTGCTGTAATGGTCTCTTGTATTGTACCTGTACTGCAATAACTCGCCAAATGCCATAGCCATTCAGACTGAACCACATTTGTCTTGTATTATCTCCCATCGTCTTTATCGATGGCATCATAATCGTATTTCATGTCGAGAAATTGCGGGAGAAAAGTGTCGGAGATGTTTTCCTACAGTGCATTTGTCAAGTTCTGTTGGGTTTTTGTCAAAGATATGATGTCTGTGCATTTTATTTGTCAAGTTTTAGCTAAACTGACAATATTGAATATATATAGCTATTTTTTGTTTTTGCAAAGTGTCTGTTGTATGTAAGCAATAGAAATTTCTTTAATCATACAAGTTTCTTCTTAAATTTTATTATACAAATTTGCGTTAACTAAGGACCAAATTATAAAATAAAGTCACAAAAAAATTAGGGAAGACCGAGCTTTAAGTGAAGGACATTCCAAAAATCATAGCACACCATCCTTGTAACCCTATTTTACAATTTAGCCCTTGGCATTTATGCTAGCAACTGCAAACAAGTCAACCCACAATTTATTGGTTAGAGAAGAACCACAAAAAATTAGGTAAATACAATAGAAGTGCCGATATTTATATTATCTGTTTATAGCAGACAACTGTATTACAACTCTAGCCTGGGAGGCTAAAACTTTTAGACTAAAAACATGATAAAGACCACCCAAATGTCGGAACATACGATTTTATCTGTCGGTTACAATGCGACGAACAATTAATACGAGAACGCAGATACAAAGAGCTTTCCTCTGAAGTCGAATCAAGTAAAAGCATTAAAATAATAGAGAGGTAAAAAACAAGGGGTGACATTTAAATAAATGTAGCAACCTGTAATGTAAATTAACCCAACAATGAGAGAGGGGGTTGGAGTTTACAGTCAAACAGAAACTTTGAGTGGGACAGAAACCCTCCCCTCTCCTTTGAATGGGACAAAAACTTCTCCCCTCTCTGAGTGGGACAAAAAACTCACCCCGTGGGACCGAAAGTTTGCATGTAATGAAAGTTCGGGGCATGACACTCGCACAATAAGGGGGAAATTTAATTGTGTAATTATGTACGCGCGGTATTTCTGCTGTGGTTATTTATTAAAACTTTTTTTGATGAGTAGGTTTAAAGGTTATCTTAATGTTTGTGTTAATCATAAGCGTTATGTCAGAAGAAAATTAAAGACATAAATTTAGGTAACGCTAAAACTAGTTTTTTTGCCCATAGAGTTTCAATTACATAATGCCTAATTATAATTACTAGAATTATGAATTACCCACCTAAAATTATATAAGATAAGGAACGACCAACACCATATACCGGGTGGTCAGAAAAAAACCGGACACTTTTGTTTTTTTAGTAACTTAAAACAGTTTAAGACTTGGAATTTTATAAGCATGTTTTCAACAATATTTAAGATGTTTCCACTAAATTTGATAAAAGTATATTGAACGGTTTACAAATGACAGCTTCCCAAAGTATATGTTTAAAAAACCATTTTTAAAGTCCAAAAATATATTGTTAAAGATCTTTTTGTTCTTTTCTTTTTCAGCAATCCAAATAAAGGTTTAATAACTTATTTTTTTATCATTATTTTTAATTAAAGATCCATTTATTATTAGTAATTTTGAGATAGTAGGTATCTATGATTTGTATGATGTAAAGGGTTTTCCATTAAGAACACCTTACTTTTGAATGGTAATAAAACGCAGGTATTTTGGGTTACCAAAACAAAATGAATTTTTATTACACCTACACAGCTACATGATTAGTCATTATATGCAGACCACTTGTTTGTTTGTCGGAGTCCATTAGTTCGGCTCAAATTTTGTCATCTTTTCAAACAATTCTACTGATATTCCAAAGATTTTGTGTTCCACAACAAAGTTCATTTTTGTGAAGGTAGGGGTTTCTCATAAAGCACATGTGACTTTTCAATAGCCCATTGGCGCATATTTTGATTTATTACTTTTATTATTATTTAATTCTGGGTTTAACGTCGCGTCGCTTTCAAATGCATGGTCATATCACAAGGGGGGTTTACCCTCCATTGCAGGACACTCTCAACCTGCTACCCACATTAACATCACCCAGCCTGGTCTTGGCCGGAATGCCAGCATCACGAAGTCTTCTCCTCGGTGGACGTTGCTTAACTTCGGCGATCCTACGAGAACCAGTGCATTCAACACGCCATTGACGTTCAATAATAATGAATAATTCCCTAGCACTACCAGGTGCTCTGTTACAGTAGAAATCTAGTGGTAAGTCAGTAGGTATATACCATGTCGTGAGTGCAAGCAAGGTCATGCTGGTAAGTCGGGTAAGTATACACGAGCTTTCTATAACTTACATTTCTCTTTCTCAACATTTATAATAACTCACTTAATACTTGTTTGTGTTTGTAACATTTAAATTAGTTACATTTCTTATTTTCAATTGATGGAAAGCACTCCAGAAAGAAATACACAGCAAAGAAGTGCTGGTAGTTAACGCGATGGTCTCGTAATCCAGGTAACGCAGGGATCCGTTGGTTCGAATCCCACCAAGTGCATTAATTTTTCATCATTAATTTGATTTTGTGATCACATAATAATAAGACTCTGAGGGTTAGGTGGTAGAAAATGCTTTGAGCATTAACCTCGCCTAGTGGTTACCTTTCACTAAAGAGTATTATTTTTTATTATAAGTGCTTGAGTTATGGGAACTCTTCATTCTGCGATATTCATGTAGCTTCCATCAACAATAATAATAATACTCTTTAGTGGAAAGTAACCACCAAGAGAGGTTAATCCTCAAAGCATTTTCTACCGCTCAAAGTCTTATTATCATGTCTTTTTATCTTATTATCATGTGGTCACAAACTCAAATTATTAATGAGTAAAAGCAGCTGACTCGTAAGCTTAAGGTCGCCGGTTCGAGTTTCTAGTGTGGTGAATTTTATCATGACGGGTTGCGGTTTGAAGTGTTATAATATCAGTTTTGTGATATAAAAAAAAATCGAAAGCCACACTCTTCTGAAAAATTGTCCTTTAACCGAAAGCGGAAAAAATAAGCTCGAAGAACTCCCAATTTTTTTCAGATATATTTTTCACAAATGGCTAGCAGGCGGGAAAAAACAGTTTTTTTTTATTATATTTTAGCATTAAATATACATTCTTGTATGTATGCTATTAATCATAGGTACATGTTATAAAATAATGATAATATAAAATATACAAAAAATATTTTTTTATTTACAAATTCTCTTAAAGCTGATGAACATTCCGTATTAAGCTTGTTAATGTAATGCTGTTTGTCTGGCTAAAATGTTCATTAGAAAGTTTAGTAAATAATTAATGACATATTATTTTAATCTGTGGCTCACTTATCCAACATTCCCACTGACCTTAAAAATAAAGTTAGTCTTGTGTTTTGTGTTTTGTGTTTTTTTTTTTTTCTCAGAAATTTAATTTCGATTATCAAAATTATCGCTTTTAATTACATGGTGTTATCGCGACGGGGGTTTTACCCACCATTCACCGGGCTAACTTAACCTGAGTAAAGCCGGGAATAGCCAGTGGAACATGGGACGTCATGATTGTCATGAATACCATGGATGGATTCAAAACCAGAGTGGTCACCAATCCATGTCCTCACCACGTTGGACGTTGCATAAGAGCTGAAGTGATCGGTTGAGAACTTTTTTATTCAACGTGCCATTTCCGCTGACGCGGCCCCAATCAGGCTGGGTGAGGTAAATTTAAGTAGCTGTATTGTGAGTTCCCAGGGAATGGAGGATGAAACCCCCGTTCTAATCGCTATACAGTTGATAGCGAATTGTAATTTAAAAGAAAGGTCCATCGAGTATTATGAGAATTCGAATTTGGTTTCTGATGCCGTTGAACAAATTGGCTCGTTTTTAGTAATATTTCTGTTGGATATAACGAATCCGGTTCAGTTAAGTGACGCCAACAAGCAGCGACAGGTAGGTAACTACTAAAATTATTATTTTTTTTTTTTTTTTTTTTTTTTTAAGTGGGGTTTAACGTCGCTTTCAACTGCCATGGTCATATCACGACGGGGGTTTTACCCTCCATTCGCAGGAAACTCACAAACCTGCTACTCACATTGACCTCACCCAGCCTGAGTGGGGCCGGGAAAAGCCAGCGTCACGAGAATTAGAATTTGAATGGTCACCCATCCAAGTCTTAACCAATTATTATTTTCAATAAGGGTGATTTTAGATCCACAGTTCAGATTCTACTCACTTTTAATATCCTAATGCGCAAAGAATCAGTCTGTCTTTTCAGGTCGGAAATGCGGCTAGTGCTAGTGTGTTAGGCACAATGAAGAGGACAGCAGATATGCGGGAGGTGTTTTATCTATTAGTTAATGAATTTATATTTTAATTAAAAATGAACGTTTAATGTCCTGAGAGGTACATTATGTTAGTAATATGTCTCTTTCTTTGTATAAGGTATTTTGCACACCTCGGCCGAGGTGTTTGATTGATTATTGATTGAAACTGACTTTAATAGACGGATCTTACAAGCGGGCTCTTTCTTGCCTTGAAGGTATGAGAATAAAACTCGTCCATTGGGATTTTCAATTTTTTTGGTAAAGCTGGTTTGAATATTTGAGTAACCACTCTTGTAATCAATAGAAATACAATGATTGAACATGATAACATAGTTGCCTTACTTTGTGATAACCTGCATATTGTACAAGGAAAGGATAATGTAATGTTTATTTTTAAAAGAATGTACATTATTCCTCGCATCGCATTGGTTAAAATGAGAACATCTCAGAATCTGGATGGTTACATACCTAGATAGCTAGTTAAATAGTACGACCAGTAATAAGATTGTAAGGAAGGTTACTCGCATTTTTTTTTTTTTTTTTTTTTTTTTAGATGAGTGTTTCACAGCCATTTTCATTTCGTAGCCATGAAACAGGAACTACTGTAGACGCTTGTGGTCTGTGTTGTAGCCTACCTATCCAGTAGTATGCCTCCCCTCTGATGGACGAGAAGTGACCCAATACTTCCCAATTAGGTGCTGGGTCAACACGAGCGCACCGGAAGGTATCCCTTACAGACAATTGTAACCAAATTAAGAATACAAAATTTTGTCGACACGGGGGGTCGAACCATCGAGACCTTCCGCATGGGACGCAAGTGCTTAACCACTGAGCTAAGCTAAGCTAAGCTAAGCTACTCACGTAAAGATAAGATAAGATATTGTAAGGTTACTCGCATATTGTAAGATACAGTAAGATCAGATCGATCACTGACTTCAACGTAAAGAAATTTCAGAGTCAGATTCAGTTACATATTCCTAGATTTTTTTGTCGAAAACGATTATATTTTTTTCAAGAGACCAGAGGGATACAGTCAAAACTGGATATTAGATAACTAAATCAAATTTATTTGTCTTTAAAGGAAAATAAGCTGTTTGAACTTAAACCTTGGTAAAAGAGAAAATATTTCCGGTCTCTTGAGCTCTCTTCTATCCAGGATCGATTGTATTCAACAGAAATACTTAACTAGAAAGAACAATACCTGTATTACTATTGAATTTGTAAAATTCAATTATTGCATCGTTCAATTTCTAAGAGCCACATAGTAGCTATGTTGATCATCTTAGGCTCCTTGGGGTTTTGTATCCCATTTATAGAATTTTACTGATGAAAATTTGGCTAAATGTGTACTTATATACAACAAAAGAAATTCATGCAAAGGTTTGAAAAAACATTGAAAATCACAGCTCAGGTCTTGCATAACTAAAGGAAGAGGTCTTACCTTTCGGAAACCTCCCTCGGGCAAATTGACTCTCGCGGATGTCGGCCGGAATCCGCTGTCGAAAAGTTGCCGTCGAAAGCGCGAAAATTTACGTCGAAGTTTCTTGTCAAAGCGAAGAAGGGCGAACGAAAGAGAGAGTCAAGTGATCAGGAGACGGTTCATATATGAAAGTTCTCAGGTAGATGTGGAAGTACGTTTTATATGAAAGGGGAAAAAGGAAGGTCGGTTTTCCAGAATTCTTGCGCAGCCGAGGGGCTTCGAGTACTACCCAATCAAAAGTCTAATGAGAGAGAAAGAGAAGAGGAGAGGGAGAATGAGGAGGGGGAAAGAGGAGGAAGCAAGAAGAGGAGAGAGAGAATGAAGAAGGAGATAGAGGAGGGAGAAAGAGAGAGAGAGAATGAGGAGAGAGAAAGAGAGAGAGATGGAAGACAGAGAGAAGAAGGAAGAGAGAGAGAGAGAGAGAGAAAGACAGAGTCAGAAGGGGGTATAGAAAAGTATAGGAAGGAGAAATAGAGGGAGAAAGCGAGAGAGGAGGAGAAAGAGAGAAGGAGAGAGAATGAGGGAGAGAGAGAAAGAGGAAGAGAGAGAAAAAGGAAGAGAGAGAAAAAGACGAAGAGGGGGTACAGAAAAATATAAGAAGGAAAAATAGAAATAGAGAAGGAGCTAGGTAGAGAAAGAAACATTAGGATAGAAAAAGAGAATAGAAAGAGAAAGAAGAAGGAATATAAGGAAAAAGAGACAGAAAAGAAGAAAGGGGGAAAAGAAGTCATGAGAATTTTTTCTAACTATTTAGTCTAAATATAACTAGATGAATAAACATTAAAGTTTTCCTCATACTACAAAAAAAGTCATTTTATGTCTGAATAATAAACTTTGTTCCCGGCTATCCAGGTTCATAGAGAGGACAATATTTCCTTTGTATAAAATTCAATGTGTTCGTCTTGAAGATTAGATTGGGAGACGAAAGGTGGAGACGAATTAGAGATGGAGGGAAGAGGAAAAAGAGGAAGAGGTCAAAAGAGAATAATGAAGTACGGAAATTTATGCAGTGATAAGAAGATAAAGAAGCAATAAAATTTAAAAGAAGATAGAGAATGAGAAGGAGAAAGAGAAAATAGGAGAGAGAAAAAGAGGAGAATAAGCAATGGTCAAAATTACTTTTCTCAATGTCAAAATAATATATTAATGATTTTTTTTTATTTTAAATCAATTTAATTTTTACTAATCATTTTTGAAATCTCAAATGTTGTCAAAATCTCCATATGAGAACCTAGCTATAAAGTAAAACTACATTTAAAATTCCATTGACGATCTCTAACATCAACATATTATTAAATGATATTTTTATCAAATAGGTACCTAAAAAATCTAAAGTCAAAATAACTATCGAATCATAAAGGCATTTTAATTGAAAACAATAATTAGGTATATTTCGTTTTTGTTTTAAAAAAAAAATATTTTTTTGCTCCGATTTTTTTTTTTTTTTTTTTTTTTTTTTTTCTTCTTTTTCTTTACCTATGAATTAAATATTTTTTATTCTATATTCATTTCCCATTCCTATGTGAAAGGGGGGGGGGGGGGATTATCCTGATAAGGCCTAAGCGGAGGTAATTAAAATGCAAATTAGAGAAGCCACTTTATGAATATGCGTGCAATATGAGGAGGCAAATATTAATGGGTATAATTTGGATTTATTGTGCGCCGATAAGTCGCGGAGAAGAAGCAACAGATATTCCGGTGGGTTCGGGGGAGGCTGGGTGAGGTTGTTTTTTTTGCCTGTCTTGAGTAAAATTATATTATCATATTTTGTGATAATCACTCTTGTGATATCACAACTACTCAAACTCGCTTTACTAATACTACAGTGAAACCGGGACTTGAACCACCGACCTCCAGGTTACAAGTCCGCCGCCTTATCGATCAAGCTACTGAGGTCGGTGAGTACACTTTTAAGTAGGTATCTATTGTAATAAGGTAGAAGTAGAAAATATAGAAGTTGGTTGATTTTAAGTTGCTTTGTTTCGTGATGTTTCTCTCAGAGTGAGAGGGTCAAGATACAAGTTGAGGAGGTATGTAGTTGAAGACTGATGTGGAGTGTTTCAAGTTTTCAAGAAATTAATGTTATTTTTAATAAATTATAATTTTCATGTGATGTTAAAAAGAAGAAAAATAAGGTAGAAGTAAATTATAAATAGTTATTTTTTATTTTGCTCGTTTAGGACTTACCTTGTTTTGTTTTTTATTTTGGTGGTATTCTTGTGTCTATGTGGTCAAAGTCTTAACATTTTGCGCTCGAGTGGAATAATTATTTTCTTGTAAGTTATATGTAGACAGTATTGTTTTCATACTGTTACTGACTGATTCCAATTGCCACTGCGTCTGGTGTTATTTTTATAAAATCGGATTCTTTCTTAGATATACCATAGACGGCATGGACCATAGAATGTTCTGAATTCACTGAAAACGATTATTTTACAGTATTCTTCTTTTAATTTGTCTTATCCCTCTTAAGCAGAGTCGACGTTGTTCAATCTCATGGTTGAGGTTGGTTGGTTTTGGCACATTTTTAAGGCGGGATGCCTTTTCTAACGCCAACGATTCTATTTGATTTAATGTTCTGGATCATGACGGGGGTTTTACCCTGCATACGCTGAGGAATCGTACCAGCTACCCACATTAACCTCATCCAGCCTGGGCAGTGCCGGAAATGCCAGTCTCACATGTACGGAGGGAACAAAATTTTCTGTGTGAAAAATCTGCTCCGACCGGGGATCGAACTCAGGATCTCTGGACTACGGGCAGTAGTCACAACCGTTATGCCACGGAGGCTGGCGTAACGGTTGTAACATATTTTTTAAATACCATTTTTGGTTGGGTCGCCCTGGAACTAACTTTTGGACAGTGACAAGACAATGGAAGATATGAGAATCCTAAAGATCAGAGTTGAAGACGCTTACGACCGTTTGAAATGGAGGCACAATGTTGGCGAGGCCAAATGCTGGCTGAGGCATGTATGGCCATGGATGTAAGTAAGTGTAGGATTTGAACCAAATATGTACTTTACCACTGAGATAATCATGCACTTTGTTGAGAAGTTTTCTGAGTAAGCAAACAAAAATCCAGCCAGCGTCGATGGCACGTTGAATACACCAGTTTCCATTCTGTCACTGAAGTTAAGCAAAGTCCAGCGAGGTCAGTTATTGGATGGGCGACTACCATTCAAATTTAAAACCTTGTGATGCTGGCTGTTTCCGGCCCCACTCAGGCTGAGAGAGGTTAATTTGAGTAGCTGGTTTGTGAGTTTCCAGCGAATGGAGGGTAAAACCTCCATCGTGAAATGACCAAACGGTTGAAAGCCACGTTAAAACCTTAATAGCCATAATCCCAACACGGGTCCACCCCTTTGTGACCCCAAACCAAAGAAAATAACTGGAAGATTCAAAGTACTATCTCCACAGGAGGGATTCCATATTACGTTTTTCGCTCTAGAGATCAAATTATAATTAGTGGTGTCTGCGGAACCTAAGTGCTGGAGATAATTGCGTTCCTCCTTGATAATTCATATTAAACGAATTAACTTAATTATGAAATTTTAAAGAGTTCATTAGAAGCCTCGCTGAATATCTCTCTCTTTCGTTCTCTCTCATTTTCTATCTCTCTTCCGTCTTACGTTGTACCTATTTGCCCTTTTTTCTCTTTCTCTTTTTTTTTTTTTTTTTCCTTTTCTTTTTCTCTTTCTTTTACACTGTCGCTAGACTGGTTGAAAGAGAGAGCGAGGTCATCTCGAAAAATACATACTGGTCAAGATCTGACCACTAAGCCCAGAATTGGTCAAGGTCTGACCACTAAGCTCATTTTACCCTTGAATAATAATTCTTATTTTGTGCTCTTTATTTTTTTTTTCTTTTTTTCATCTTCTTCTTTATGTTTTCCTCTATAATCCCCAATCCATTTCCTCTATAATACTTTTCTAGTCACTTTCTGTATTGTATGTACTTTTTTCCCCCCTAGTCAATATTTACTATACCTTAATTATTCTTGAATCTAGTCAGTCCCCATTCCAAATCGCCTGGCCACTTCTATTTGTGATACTAAAATAAATTTTAAATAATAAGTTGCTATTAAGATAGATATGTAAGTAGTTAAGGTAGAATAAGATTGACGTTGTGTACTTACAAATTTTGTAATTTTTCCACAATAAAAAATACATTATTATTATTATTAATTCGAAGGTACCTATTCGACAAAGAAAATGAAAAGGCCACCAGGTAGCACCGAGTGGACCGGATGAACGGAAAAATTTAGAATCAACCCATCAAGACCTTTCATTTGATAGCACTTAATTTTAGTTATATCCTTTAATTCCTAATTTGGGCTCCCAAAACCCAGGATCTCCAAAATTGGCCGCCCGCTTATAAATTAGATTTTTTTTTGTTCTGGGCTCATCGTCATAATATCTTCATAACTTTAGAGTTTAGACAAATCAACTATCCTTCCATGCCAAGTTTAGGTCATGAAGTTGGGTCTTAAAGGATCAGTATGAAAAAAAAAAAAAATGCTGTTGTTATACCTCTATACAGGGTGTATCAAAAGGTCATGTACTAAAAGAAATTCCGTATAGTAGAGCTCAAATAAAGGCCACTTTGCTTAACTCTTTGCGGCACAGCTCGAATTTTTTTTTAATAACCTTTCCGGCACGGTGGTCCCCAGAAAGACCACTTGGAAAATGTACCTTACTGCACGGTGGTCCATATGAGAACTGTCTTTAGTATCGTCTCAGCACTCAAGTTTCTTCCTATTGGATAAAAGTTTTCGGCTGTAGTCGGACATTGCCGTAGCTTTCACAGGGCACAACAAGTCAGGAGGGCTCGTGCAGTAAGGGTCCCATTTTATGTGGTCCTCCTTGGGACCACCGTGCCTATACGAAAATGGACCAACGGGATGGGCAAGCTACACCACAGACCACGAGCGTCTACAGTAGCTTCTAATAAAGAAGGCTGTGAAACATCTTAAAAGAAAAAGAATTGGTATAGTTATAGGTTATTTCTTATAGAAAATATGTATTCGGTACAATCAAAACATATCTATGGTTCTATGGTTTTAAATAAAACATCTGCATTTCTAATAAATACTTATCTTTTTTGAAATATAATTGTTTTTCTTTATTGGTAAGACAAAAGGAGATAATTATGGAACAACCTTGAAATGGGATATGCATTAATGCAAGGACTACAGTAATGTTTTCTATTAAGATTCGGGGTGACGATGGTTTTCTATGTAGGCGGACACAACGAGGACCCTAGAACCTTAGACCCTATACCCTGCCCCCAGACCCTAAACCCTAGATATGAGATTTTATTGGGACTCCGTTGTGGCCACTATCATTTAGTATGCGTAGATCAATCTGCGCGGTACCCTCCTAGGGTCCGTTGTGTTTGCGCACAATCGATGATTTGGGCACAATCGAAGCATCAGGAATAAAAAACAATGATTAAGTGGGTGTAGTTGTGGTCATGTTTCTCGGGAGGGTGGTAGTCTAAATGATGTGCTGGTAGGGGAGAGTGGTAGTTGACGATGATTTTGGGGGAAATTTGAAGGGGGTGGCTGATTTTATGACGAAAATTTGGGAAATGGTTGTCGAAGGAGACCACTTTTTCGCGTATGAATTTTGTCCTCATACGACCCTTTTGGGGGAATACCAAGTATGTTTGCGTGGACATTTTGGAGACTGACGAAAATCGTTTGAGTTTGGTCCTCATCCCAGTAACGTGAAAATTATGTTTGGGGGGACTTTATGGAATGGAGAGCGGATAGAAACGATTCTTTTGGTAGGACATTAAATTTGTGTCCCCTCAAAGTGGGTCTAGAAGAAGTCTGCCACTGCATTTTTTTCTCTTCCGGGTAAAAGAGAATATAGTCTGTTAGTGCGACATTCTTTGGAGGGTTGGACAACAAATGGTTTAAAGAAGGTTATTTGTCTTCTTAACATTTCGATCCACAGACAGTTAACGGTTTTTATGGTCATTAAAATTAGCTTGAGGATGGTTTGGCGGGACCTTACGGGAGATGCCTGGTTTCAAATTGAATTAGACGGATATTTCCGAGTAAATTTAGTTATGGTAACGGCAATTTTGGGGGTTCTATGATGGTATGACATCGCTAGTGGGTTGTGGTGTTTTACGGGATGTGACGAGTTTAAGTAAATATTTAAAGGTTATATTTGGTTTTGGCTGTTGTAATGTTGATTCCGGGGGATACTTGGTGGGGAGAGGTTTTTGGAGGAGATCGCTAGTGAGATTTGTCGTCATCCGAAGCGGCGTAGTAACGAATGGCGTAATCGTCAAAACCACCAACTGGTTTACCAGGTGCCGCCCTGTCTGGAGACAAGATACCTCGGGGAACCCTTGCCAGAAGTGACTGAAGGTGCACCTGGAACAAAAATGAGGAGAAGGGATTCAGAAAAAACTTTTTTTTTCTTGAATGGTCATCCCTCCAAGTCCTAACCTCGCTGGACGTCGCTTAAGTGATCGATCGAGAACTGGTGTATTGAATGTACCATTGACGCTGGCTTCCAATGTTTTACTTTGACCATTACCTTCGACGTAATAATGTATGCTTCTCTGCTTCAACATTTTTTGCTGAAATAAACCGAAGTGTGTGGGAGCCGTGACTGTTTATTTTTGTCGAATATAATTCCAATTCATATTTCTTCACATCCCACTGTTGTAGCCAAACTTGTCAAATACAAAATATTTTATGATATCCTATTTTTTCAAAAATAGAAAAATTTATAATGTATGATTTCTATATAAAATATATACTGGGCATCCATAAAGTCTCACCCAGGCCTGGGTTTCTCGGAAACGACTCATGATATCAAAAAAAGCAAAAACCTAATTTTCAGCAAAAAACAATATGCCACAAGACATACCATTCTTTAAAAGATTTTAAAGTTGGTCCGTGCCCCGCCTGACTGGGTCAGTGTAGACAAAAAATTTTTTTACCGAAACTTAATCCCCCAAAAAATGAAAGAATATGGGTTCTTGCGTTTTTCTATATTTTCAGCCGTTCTAGAGATATGGGGGGTGGTGGGGTGGGACTTTATGGACACCCTGTACAGAAAATCTGATGGCTGTTGTTTTTTGTAGTCAGTGCAGTCACCTCTGTTTTCAGTCTACTGTTAGTGATATTAAAAATTCTAATATTTAATCCGAGCTAACAAAAGCTGAAATTTTCCATTGCAAAGCAGCTGTTGACTTGCCCATGGCAAAATTATACTAAGAACGAGTAGGTACCTACTTAATATGAGAAAAACACAATGTAACCTCAGAATTAGTATAATTATATACACATAAAAATAAGAGATTTTTTATTAACATGATTCTGTAAGCCCTTGTCTAGACACTGTGAATACAGCTTTTTAAGGTACATTTTTTAAGGCCAATATTATTGTTTTTAATTAATTTATTTAATTTTGAAATAACAATACACGTATAGATAGAGAAGCCTTAGGGTTGGATGGAAGAGATTGCCATAGGCAATAACTTATAGTTTTATTTTTATTTTTCGTTTTCCGAACAGGAAAGAAGTTACAAGGGTTGAAAATAATTTAATGTCCCACATTTTTCTCCGGTAATTTAGAAAATTTAACAAAAATTTATGGAAAATATAAAAGTTCCTAGCTAGTCGTTTTTGAGAATACAAAATATAATATTCAACAAACTCCTCTGAAGCTGATAGATCAATTTGAAATTAGAATTTGAAAATGTTTTTAGGGGACCAATGATTTCATTTAAAATACACTCCATAATTATGAAAACTACATGCATACATTGACAATTTAGAGAAAATAATTAAGAAGTGTTTTTTTTTTTCTTTTCATTCGAAAACTTTCCACCCTAGGAAAAACACCATGGAAAACTTACCTCCAGTCATAGCAGGTTGAATACAACAGTTCTCATTCAGTCACTTTAATAATGATAATTCCGTGTCCGTGAGATAGGTATTGATACCTAAATCACGGTGGTGAGAGGATTATATGGACGCCCAGATCCAATGTCTAGAGATTCTATTTGCTTTTAACGTCCTGACTTGAGGTACACAGGACGGAGGTTTTATTCTCCATTCGCTGGGAATCGTACCAGCTACCCACATTAACCTCACCCACCCTGGAAAGGGCCGGAATCGCCAGCCGGCAATTACGAAATTCAGTTTTTTTTCTTCATTTATTCCGGACTGAATTCAGACCGGAAATCAGTCACTGAAGTCAAGTATTAACGTACAGCGAGACTAGGACTTGGATGGGTGACCATCCAAATTCGAACTCTCATGATCGGCCCCACTCAGCCTGGGTGAGTTTAAATTGAGTGAGTTTCCAGCAAAAGCCGACCCCAAGTAGGTTTGAGAAAAGGTAAATAAAAGAAGAAGAGGGTAAACCCCCGTCATGATATGACTATGCGGTTCAAAGTGGCGTTAAAAAAACACCCTTTGCACTGGTAGTCAAGTGGTTGACGCGCTAGTCTGGTAATCCAGGTAGCATATTGATCCGTTGGTTCGAATTCCACCCAGTACATGAATTTTGCTCATTCATTTGAGTTTGTGACCACATAATACTAAGACTCATAGGGTTACGTGGTAGAAAATGCTTTGAGCACTAACCTCGCCTGATGGTTACCTTCCACTAAAGAGTGTTATTATTATTCAACACTTTATTAGATATAAATGGACATATTTATGAACAGTACAAATAATTATTTTAACAGTGGAGAAAATGGAAACAATATCTTAATATATAAATGTCAAAGTCACTGACTGACTGACCACTGACTGATCATCGCTCTACAGCCCAAACCGTAAGTCCTAGGAAGCTGAAATTTGGTAGGTAGCTTTGTCTTATAGTCTAGATGTGCAATAAGACGGGATTTTTCGAAATTCCCACTACAACACCTGCCATTGGCGAAAAAGGATTTTTTGCTTTCACGGCCATGCCTCGCCCCGCAAAGCGGGCGACTGCCCGCTTGTTTACAATAAAAATGAAAAAGTATAGAAAAATATATAGAAACATACGTTTTTACTAAAGGGCAGGGTTATTTCCTATGGCAATCTCTTCCACCCAACCGTTTTTATTATTACTATGTCAAGCTCACCTCCGCTAAACGTGTGTAGCCAAGGGCAGATCTCAGGTCTCCCCCATAGTCAGAGTCCAGCATGAGATTGTTGAGGGATCTCTTGCCTGAGGGTCGCCAGTCCTTGGAGAAGGTGATCTGGAATTCATACAGGGACGCCATTTTATACAGGTATGCCATTTAATACAGGGATACCATTGCATACAGTAACACCATTTTATACAGGGACACCATTTTATACATGGATGCCATTTACAGGGACACCATTTTATACAGGTATGCCATTTTATACAGGGACGTCATTTTATACTGGAACGCCATTTAAACAGGGACACCATTTTATAAAGGAACACCATTTCATACAGGGAAACCATTTTATACAGGGACGCCAAATTTTAAACCTTATGCTTGAAGGAATAACTGACCTCATGAGCTTGATCGATTAGGCACCGGACTTGTAACCTTGAGGTCGATGGTTCAAGTTCCAACTTCAGCAAAAATTAGCAAAGCGAGTTTGAGTAGTTGTAATATCACGATTGTGATTAACTTAAATATGGAAACTTTTAATAACCGTTCTACCAACCTCAGTAGCTTGATCGATAACGTGTCCGACTTGTAACCTAGAGATCGGTGGTTCAAGTTCAGCAAAGATTTATAAAGCGAGAAATCACCAAAATGATTAACACAAAATATGTCTATGATATGTCTCAGTTGCCTGAAATATAAATTAAATCGTCATACACTCCGTCTTCCTTTGTTTAAATTGCTTGAACTATTAATGAAATGTCTATACACAGTCTTTCTTAGTCTAATTTGCCTGAACTATAAGTAAAATGTCTCTACACAGTCTTTCTTTGTCTAATTTGCCTGAACTATAAATAAAATGTCTCTACACAGTCTTTCTTTGTCTTATTTGCCTGAAACTATAAATGAAATGTCTCTACACAGTCTGACAGTCTTACCTGTCCAAATGCGCAGAAATTGACCAGAACCACATAGAGCAAGTAGTGGACAATGAGGGAGCTTTTCACCATTCTCCTTGTTTAAGGCTCTGAGGAAGAAGTATTAAAAATGTTATCATAATTTCTTTATAATTTCATATCATTTCTGTTTAGTTTCATTGTATTTTACTGTACATGTATATTTTCTATACAGGGTGGGGCAAAAGTCTGGAAACCCCTGAATAACTTTCGAATGGCTTCTTCGGTAAAATTAAAATTTTGTACGGTAAACCGGGCTAATAAGACCTTTTTTTAGAGTGGGGTTAATTTTGTTACCGGCCCCCATGTCGGGGCCAGGTGGGCCAACTTCATTTTTTTAAATATGAACCCCCATTTTGCGATACATTTTTGGAAAGGTCTTTAAATAAGAAATACAGTGGTGTAAATTTTATTTTTTTAATATTAACTGTTTGAAAATGGCGTCCAACTTTGTGTATGCAGAAAAGTTTGGAAACCCCTAAATATCTTTTGAAAGGACTTTCTCAGTAAATTTAAAATTGTGCACGGTAAGTCGGAGTAATTAGACCTTTCCAAAAATGTATCGCAAGGTGGGGTTTCGTATTTAAAAAAATGAAGTTGGTCCCCCTAGCCCCGACGTGGGGGCCGGTAAAAAAAAATCGGTCCCATTCTAATGTAAGGTCTAATTACCAAGGATTACCGTACACAATTTTAAATTTATTCAGAAAGCCCTTTCGAAAGATATTTAGGGGTTTCCAGACTTTTCTGCATACACAAAGTTGGACGCCATTTTCAAACAGTTAATATTAAAAAAATAAATTTACACCAATGTATTTCTTATTTAAAGACCTTTCCAAAAATGTATCGCAAGGTGGGGGTTCATATTTAAAAAAATGAAGTTGGCCCACCTGGCCCCGACATGGGGGCCGGTAACAAAAATTAACCCCACTCTAAAAAAAGGTCTTATTAGCCCGGTTTACCGTACAAAATTTTAATTTTACCGAAGAAGCCATTCGAAAGTTATTCAGGGGTTTCCAGACTTTTGCCCCACCCTGTATATGTATACTTTACTGGCGGACTTGCAACCTGGAGGTCGGTCGTTCGAGTACAAATGTTCGATACATTCTAAATCCTCGGTCGGCAATTAGCGGACCGCGGTCCGAATTCGGACCGTGAAGCTCTTTTGTCCAGCGCGCAAACAAAATTCGAGGCCCGGAAAAAAAACATTTTTTTATCTTTCTTTAAAAAAACTAAAAAAAAACTCGATTGTAGCTGACCAATCGGTCACCCATACAAGTACTATCTACGCTCGAAATTTCTTAACTTCAGTGATTGTACGAGAACAGCATTTAATCACTTGATTTTGTCATTTTCGGGGGGAGGGACTGTTGGGAGGGACTGATATTAATCCGGACCGCGGAGATTTTTTTTTTTTTTTTTTAGTGGGGTTTAACGTCGCTTTCAACTGCCATGGTCATATCACGACGGGGGTTTTACCCTCCATTCGCAGGAAACTCACAAACCTGCTACTCACATTGACCTCACCCAGCCTGAGTGGGGCCGGGAAAAGCCAGCGTCACGAGAATTAGAATTTGAATGGTCACCCATCCAAGTCTTAACCTCGCTGGATGTCGCTTAACTTCGGTGTTCTGAAGGGAACCGGTGTATTCAACATGCCATCGACGCTGGCTATCGCGGAGATTTTTCTCATGTTAATCCCGGACTGCAACAGGATTTAATGCCGACCCCTGTTCTTAATAATCAGTCCTCCACTGGAATTTTAGGAAAAGAAAAGGTTTTGCAGAGCTTATTAATTATTTATTAAAAAAAACATTACAGGGAATATTCTTATTCTGTTTTCTATTTTTTCAGTTTTAAATTGTTCTATTATAATCAATGTACAACTGTACATTGGGCTAACCTGTCAATAAAGAATAAAATAAATAAATTATATACACATGAAAATATACCTTACAATGAAAAATACATCGAGTAGCATACGCCTAGTCATTATAGTACTTTTTTAAAGAAGTTATTTATGTGAAAGTTAGAGTAATTTATTTTAATAGCGGAAAAAATTCAAAGTGTTTTTTTCCTTGTGTTAGGCACTTAAACCAAATATTGAATGGTCGTTCGTGCCGATCCTCTCAAGCTCTAGATAAGGTGAAGGAGGTTGATACTTCTTAGAAAAGTCATAAGTGAGTCCTTTTCACTGGTAGAGTTAAGTAGAGATGGTTTTGGGTCATATGATTGGCCATTTGGATTGTTATTGTGACATTCGTTTACGATGTGACCAACAGACAGGGGATCACCACAGGTACATACAGGACGAATCTGAGTAATTAAGGACTTCTGAGAGATCAATGCAGAGCTTGATTGACAAATTGTTAAATAATAAATTAATGAAAAACAAATTCAACAATGGTCATCAAGGAAATACAAACGCTGCTATTCCCAAATTCAATCAGGCCCAATGAGGTTAAAAAAATAACCGACGGGTGGAACAAATGATTTTGCACTCTCCACTCTCATAATCTCCAAATCTCCGTTTCAACCGTCACACAACGCACTCTGATCGGTTAATTTGAACGCAATAACCAATCAGATTCCATTGTGTGACGGTTCAAAAGGAGAATCGGGTATTTTGAGAGTAGAGAGTGTTGCTGGAACAGGCTAGAGTTGTCCCACAAGTGGAGCAACTAAATAATGTATGTAGTGGTCCTACCAGCTCCAGCGGTCTTTATAATAATAGGGTGTTGGTTGTGTCCTCGGACCCTGGGGTAGAACCAGTACCTCTAGTAAAATAATCTAACCAATTAAATGTAAGCAGCCACAACAGAGTCCCGAAAATTGTCCATAATATCAAGCTGTAGGTAGCAGGGTCTGGGGTCTGGGGTGTAGGGTATAGGACAGGGTCCTCGTTGTGACCGCCTACTAAGGTGTTGATTTCAGTAGCAGGGTCGTTTGTCCAGATGGTTAAAACCCCCTCGTGATACGATCATGCTTTTGAACGTTAAAACCGAATATACAACAAAAACAAGCTACAAATCGAAAGTTGTTTTGATAAAAAATAATCACTTTTCAGAAAACTCAAAATCAAAAAAAAAAAAATGTGGACTCACCTAGATCTTCAATCAGCAGGAGTTGAAACAGAACTGAGATACTGATGGCATGTGCTGATGGTTTTTATACCAAGCCCTTTCTTTTGACACAGTCAGCCTCCAAAAGAATATCTTCCTTATTTGTTGACCAGGGTTTCATGAAGATTTCTTTGATGTGAGACATGGGAACCAAAACAAATGTTGGAGATGATCCTATTAGAAAGAACCTTTGTCAGGTATTATTAAATTTGTGTCCTGGGTGGAAACATATTTGTTTAGTACATAAAACTCCATTGCATGATTGCTATTGGACGAATTTAAATATAAACTGAACAATATTCGCTGATGACATTAATATAACCATAACAGCCAAGACTATAAGTGAACTACACGAAAAATCAAACAATGTTATAAAAAAATTCATGAATTGGTGCATAGAAAACCACATGATACCCAGCGTGCAAAAATCAAACTACATAATATACAATATAAAAAAACAAAAAAACCTAATCGACCTCAAACTTAAAATACACAATGAAGATCTCAAACCTACAGAAAATATAAAATACCTGGGCATATACATTGACAATAATTTGTCATGGATAACACAAAATGAACAAATCTGCAAAAAACTATCCCAACTCTGCTTCATCATTGGTCAGCTTAGAAAAAACATGGACGAAAAATCACTCCTCACATACTACTATGCTCATGGAGAAAGCTCCATCAGATATGCCATCACAATTTGGGCAACAAACACAGAACACAAAAGAATATTCACACTACAAAAACGAATCATTAGAAAAATATACAGAATAAAACAACAAGATACAGTAAGAGAACTTTTTAAAACACACAACATACATACACTCTATGGTCTATACTATCTAGAATCATTACTATACATACACAAAACTCAAGAAACACTCCAACACAACCAAGACAACCACACATACAATACAAGAAATGCCAAACAAATCACAGTCCCTAAACATAAAACATCATTCTTTGAAAGAACATCTAAATACAATGGCATAAAATACTACAACAACTTGACAACAGAAACAAAAACACTAACCCTACCTCAATTCAAAACAAAAGTAACCGAAAATATCATAAATATAACACCATACAATTTTAAAGACCTAGAGAACATTACATACTAATTTAACCACACATACCAAACACATCCATGTACACACACCCACACCTCCACATACCTATAACACTTCCTTAACTCACACTCACGCGCCACACATCACAAAATTACATCCTGTCCATTTTTTTAGTCATAAGTTAGTCCGTAAGTTAGATAGGGTGACAATGTTTTATACATTTTTCAATGTCTTACAAACAAATAAATATACTATACTACTATACTATGAACGAAAAACCTCATACACAAATTGCTAATGATCGACTAAGCCCACGATTAAATTGTGTGCGATGATAATGCAATACTTCAGAAGAATTCAGAAATAAATAAATTATGAGGAACATTTATTTTTTGAATCTTGTGCCTTAATATAAGGAGATAATTCAATCTATTTTTTTTACTTAATGTTTTTTTTTTTTTTATTTATTGTTTAATACACATCTATTGCAGGTTGTATACTTGGTCCATACTATTGACAAGTGGTAATAATTCACGGAATACTGCATTGCCACGTTGAATTCCTATTCTTCTGAACGAAGCTTCATTTGGTGCTTGTTTACTGGGAAGTGGCTCTATGGCTTTTGCCCGGCCTCTTGTGGATTAAGGCATTATTTGAACCGCTTCTTAGCGGTTCCTGAGAGTTTTATAAATATCTCTTTGTTTTCAACAGCTCCTGAGAGATGTTCCTGTTAGTCACCTTTTACGATAAGAGGAATACTCCGTGATCTTATTCTTTGCCGAGAGCCACACGGAACATAAAAAAAATAAAACCTTGTTTTTTTTTTTTTTTTTTTTTAAAGTGGGGTTTAACGTCGCTTTCAACTGCCATGGTCATATCACGACGGGGGTTTTACCCTCCATTCGCAGGAAACTCACAAACCTGCTACTCACATTGACCTCACCCAGCCTGAGTGGGGCCGGGAAAAGCCAGCGTCACGAGAATTAGAATTTGAATGGTCACCCATCCAAGTCTTAACCTCGCTGGATGTCGCTTGACTACCTTGTTTTTTAATTTGAAGATAACGTCGCTTTCAACTGCATGGTCATATCCCGACGAGAGTGTTACCTTCCATTCGCAGGATACTCACAAACCTGCTAATCACATTAACCTCACCCAGCCTGGGATTGGGTCAGAATGCCAGCATGACGAAGTCTTCAAATTGCTGGTCGTTGCATTGGTGATCTTGCATTCACCGCGCCATCGTCTCTGGCTACTAAATAATTAAGCTCTTAATTAGTTATTATTATTTTTGTATGTACTAAGTAATTAAATATTTGCCTAACTTGGGACTTGAACCAACGATATCCGGTAACAAGTCCATCGCCTTATCAATAAAGCTATACCTACATGTCGGGTAAAGAAAGCATTGGTATTAATGCATTTTTAGTTATTTATACAAATACATACATAACATTATTATAAAATAATAAATCTTTACGAAAATAAATAAATAATAATATTGACAAATGGCGTGATTTCTGCCATTGAAGCCAAAATATAGGTAGCTATCTGTTTTAGAATGTATCCACCCTGTATAAACATGAACTGTTGGAAGATTTGATGAAAGAGAGGGAGAGAGAGAGAGAAGGAGAGAGAGAGAGAGAGAGAAAGAGAGAGAAAGAGAGAGAGAGAGAGAAAGAGAGAAAGAGAAGTAGAGAGAATTATAGTGATAAGCATCAAAGGTATTTAAAGAAAACTTTATTGTTACGGTATCGAGTTATTATTTTCGGAGAAATATGGTGAAAACTTAATTCCTAAAAATACTTTTGAGAAAAGATTCTTATGTACGAAAAAAATAAAAAAAGATTTTCATGGTTCAAGTGGGTATTATGGTTCAATTTATTTTTAGTACTTTATTATTCTCTTGTAGTTTCAAGTTTGCAGAGGGTAGAGATAATATACAGGGTGTAGCTAGCGTCCATGTCACGTTGAATAGTAACAGCTAATAGCCAACTCACTAAGGCCCGAATTATGAAGCAGGATTAGATTAACTAATTCTACAGTTCCGGCTTTAATAAGGCCGGCCATTCACGATCAGTCCAAACTGATACTTTCGACTGACGTGAATGGCAGTGAACTGACATCCAATTCGACTAATGAGTTGGACTGTAGGATTATATAAAATTTTATTTTTGGACTGAAGGTGCTTGGACTGTCAGTTAAAAAAATTATGTGAATGGCGCTTTCAGTCCTCAGTTAACCAATTTCTCTTCAGAATTCAGATTACCGATTTTGAATTTTTAAAAATGTCGCGCAAAAAGGCAACTCAAACAATAGTCGATTTCAATGCAATTTTAAGATCAGAGCCCTGTCTCTGGAAATGCAATTTATATACCTGTATGTACATATGCCTGTATGTACAAATGTACATGTTTTGCGTGAGGTTTGAAAAAAAAAAGATGCATTTGATATTATAATATAATAATAATTCCGAGGAATATAAAGACCGTAATTTAAAAAATGCTGCCCTTACAAAATTGGCAAAGAAACTAACTGAAAGAAAGCGATGCCAACGTAAAGTCTGCCCTTGCTAAAATCAACAGCCTGAGGTCAGCACATAATAAGGAAAAAAAGAAATGTGAACAATCTATCAAGTCTGGAGCTTCCACGGACGATATTAGCAAACCGACTTTTAGGCTTTCTTTTTTTTTTTTTTTTTTTTTCTTGATCATTACGAAAAATAATCCGAGAACAGCGATGTTGTGGTCGGAATCCATTGTGAGAATTATGAGAACTGAGGATTTAACTGAACGTGAGTGGGCATCTCAGTTGTCAGTCCAAACTGTCAGTCAGTTTGGACTGATACTCAAAACTGACTGATCGTGAATGGCCGGCCTTTACGGTGGAAATGTCAACCAACCACAGCGCATTTATATTAGCTGGCTGGAGGACTATAAACAGGGAGTAGACCAGTAGTCTGGCTGTGGGACTATAAACAGAGAGTAGACCAGCAGTCTGGCTGGGGGACTATAAACAGAGAGTAGACCAGCAGTCTGGCTGGGGGACTATAAACAAGGAGTAGATCAGCAGTCTGGCTGGGGGACAATAACATGGGAGTACACCATCAGTCTGGCTGGGGGACTACAAACAAGGAGTAGACCAGCAGTCTGGCTGGGGGACAATAAAATGGGAGTACACAATCAGTCTGGCTGGGGGACTATAAACCAGGAGTATACCAGCAGTCTGGCTGGAGGACTACAAACAGGGAGTAGACCAGCATTGGCTTGGTTCTGGGGGACCTTGTCAATTATTAGCCTCCTTGTAAAGACAGTGGTAGAAGTGCTGAGTCATTTTCTGCACTCTGGGACACGGTGTTTATCGCAGCGTTTGTTGTGCTAAACATCAAACGGGACAAACTAGGATGCCTTACACCTTAACGAACGCATCTTTGTTACTTGGATTTTCTAGTACAGAATACAATATTAATTATCCTGAAATACATGAAGAAGAACCTTTAAAATTTTGCAGATACATAATACATATGTAGGTATTACTTGTGTAGGAACTCTTTTGTTTTATTTTTTGCTACAAAAAATAGGAGAGATATTGGTGACAAAATGAATTTTTAAATTATGATAGAACATCACTTGTTATATTTTTTATTGTTTTGTGCAACGTGATGTGAGAAATGTGTCAATGAGGCCATTGTGTTGACGCGGTATTTGTCAAACTGTCAGGAGTGAATGATGCTAACAGATCTTGTATCAATGGACTCTGACCTTTGTTTCAAATTTTTCAGTCAGCTAATGACTTGTTGATCATTCGAAAGAAGAAAAGGTGGAGTAACTGTAGGGTTAAAAGATAAATAAATAAATAAATGTGTTTCTTTGTGTTATTAAATCAAAATTTTGTAGTGGGCAGCGCAGATTTATAGGACTTTTCCATATCTTTGAATATCCGAATATCTTATTTTTGCCTATAATTCCGACACTGGTCGCTGCTCACATAAAATTAGCTACTCCTTTTTCCTCACGAGGTATGAGTGGACCCCGAATAGCCGAACACCCAAGAACAGAGCTGAAATAATCCTGCTCCGCTGGGAATCGAACCCAGGTCACCGTGCTTGCAATGCCTAGCGCGCTAACTCACTCAAGCACGTTGACTGGGTTGAAAGATAAAGAGTTAATTTATTCTGTCAGATTTTTAGTGGGTAACATCGAAATTACGATAACTAAAATGCTAATTAATCATATCTCCAACCAACCATTATCTTGATATATAAATGTCAAAGTCACTGACTGACTGACTGATCATCGCTCTACAGCCCAAACCGTAATACCTAGCGAGCTGAAATTTGGTAGGTAGCTTTGTCTCATAGTCTAGATGTGCAATAAGACGGGATTTTTCGAAATTCCCACTACAACACCTGTCATTGGCGAAAAAAGATTTTTTGCTTTGCGGGACATGCCTCGGCCCGCAAAGCGGGCGACAGTCCGCTAGTATTCCTATATTAATCTCGTAATGCTGTTTGTGCAAAGCACATTGCATACTTACCAAAATTTTCAGGCGTACATAGGTTTTGAGTTCCTATGAAAACACGCTAGTGAGAAATAAAGTACTTTATTTAAATTATTAGAAGCCTGCTTCCTAATAGCCATATTTTTTTCTAATTGGTACACCTACCTATAACTATCCAGCCTTGAGGAGTACCTATACCGAATATTATGACTTTTAACCGCAGGTACTTAAACAAGGCCTTAAGTGTAAGATTCTTTTTTTTTGTTCACTTCTCTAGTTGTAAGTTAGAAAGAGTATTGCAGGCGAAAGCATTTAAATAAACGAATTCTTAATGTAACATTCAGGCTTCAAAACACAATACAAGGTTTGGGTGGATGAGATTGCCACAGGCAATAACCCCGCTCTTTAGTTAGGAAATTTAAGATTTTGAAGGAACAGGATTGTTGCTCTATTTAGTTTTTACAGATAAAAAATCTCGTCCATTTTGTTATGTTTGTATCTTTCTTTTTTTTCAATATTATTGTTTCCATTTTTTCATTATTTTTTATATTAATTATTTGTATTGTACATATATTTATGTCTTTGTATCTAATAAAGCATTTAATAATAATACAAACCGAGTTATTCATTATAGAGATCTGAATGTGTTACTAGATAGAATTTATTTAAAAACGTTCAATTGAAATATTTCTCACAGTCACTACTCTCTTTTCCAATGATCAATGCCATCTTCATACCCCAACAACGACTCTCCACTCCTCCATCTTCTCCTTGCTCTTCTTATACACATACTTGCTGCACGCTGCGCAGCAATGGAAACTTTTGCTCGTACCCATCCTAAGAGGATTGCATAGCCTTTCTTCCATTATAGAGTAGTCACCGTGGCCAAGTGGGTAACTAAGCTTACACGCACGGTGACCTGGGTTCGATCCCCAATAGGGCAGGAGATTTCCTGCTCTGAGGCTCTTAATGATGCTAGGCTAACCACTTTTGATGTAGCGAGCCAGCGGAGATGGTATGTTAGGCAACGTTAAGCGTTTAGTTACAATTGTTTGTAAAGGACACCTTCCGGTGCGCTCGTGTTGACCCAGCACCTAATTGGGAAGTATTGTGTCACTTCTCGCCCATCAGAGGGGAGGCATACTACGGAATGGGCAGGCTACAACACAGACCACAAGCGTCTACAGTAGCTCCTGTTTCATGGCTACGAAATAAAAACAGCTGTGAAACACTCATCTTTTTTTTTAAACCTAATTGGAAAAGCCTACTTTTTCCTAACACTTGTTTGAATCTGTTTTAGCCAGCGTCCATGGCACCAGTAATAAACCTGTTCTCATTCAGTAACTAAAGTTAATCAACGTCCAGCATGGTTAGGACTTGGATAGGTGACCATTCAAATTCAAACCATCGTGATGCTGGCTATTCCCGGTCCCACTCAGGCTGGGTGAGGTTAATTTGACTATTTGGTTTAAAATTTCCAGCGAATGGAGGACAAAACCCCTGTCGTGATATGAAACTGCAGTGAAAAGTGACGTTAAAAAAAGCAAAAACAAAACAACAACAAAAACTTGTTCAAATTAGTTTAGGATAGTAAAAGCATAACATGGGACGCTCTCTGTGCAGCGCAGGTGGAGTTTTTGTAACTAAAAGCTTACCTTTGAAAATAAACTGAGAAGCTTTTCATAAAAGTTCACGCGCTGTCCACTAGAGGGCGTGACATGAAAAAAAAAACCAAATTTGATAAAACAATTGTCGTATTTTTCTTTATAACCAAAAGAAAAATGACTTTTTTCCAGTTTAATTAATTTTATTCCCGTTTGGTTAACTTTGGTTAGAAAGAAAAATACGGCAAATCTTAGCCATTTCTAGCCTGTATCATTTTGTCTATGATTCACAAGTCAGAGGGTAGGTATGTTTTTGGGTACAAACAGATCAATGAACTGGTTCCTAAATAGACAACCTTGATATCACAATGCACTAGACGAGTTGTTAAGGCGCTGATAATCCAGGTAGCGTAGCGATCCGCTGGTTTGAATCCCACTTAATGTATGTTTTTTTTATTTATTAATTTGAGTATATGACCACATAATAATAACACTCCGAGGGTTAGGTGGTAAGAAACGCTTTGAGCATTAACCTCGTCTAGTGGTTGAGTGGTTCTACTAAACTCTAAAGGGTCTTCTATTAGAATCATCATTATTATTATTATGGGAAGGCGACATAACACCTTGTTCGTTTAATGAGTTTCTCTCTCTTATTTTGTTGAATGTTCCTTTCATGTCGAATGCCATTGAGAAGAGTGGGTTTATCCTCTATTATCTGGAAACTCACAAACCAGCCATACAAGTATACACATTTTTTTTTTAAGATGAGTGTGTCACAACCTATTTTATTTCGTAGCCATGAAACAGGAGCTACGGTCGACTTGTGGTCCGTGTTGCAGCCTGCCCATCCCGTGGGCCCCCCCCTTTGATGGGCGAGAAGTGACACAATACTTCCCAATTAGGTGCTGGGTCAACACGTGCGCACCGGAAGGTATCCCTTACAAACAATTGTAACCAAATTAGGAATACAAATTTTTGTCGGCACGGGAGATCGAACCCGGGACCTTTCGCATGGCAAGCGAGTGCTTGACCACTGATAGTGTAACATTCTTTTTTTTCACTTCTCTACCTGTAAGGTAGAAAGAGTATTGCAGGCAAAAGCATTTAAATAAACGAATTAATTCTTAATGTAACATTCAGGCTTCACAACTCAATACAAGGTTTGGGTGGAAGAGATTGCCACAGGCACTAACCCCGCTCTTTAGTTAGGAAATATTTTTGTATTTATCTATTTTTTTCCATATTATTTTTTCATATTAATTATTTGTATTGTACATATATTTATGTCTTTGTATCTAATAAAGCATTTCATAATAATAAATAACGAGTTATTCATTATAGAGTAGTCACCGTGGCCAAGTGGGTAACTAAGCTTACACGCACGGTGATCTGGGTTCGATCCCCAATAGGGCAGGAGATTTCCTGCTCTGAGGCTCTTATTGATGCTAGGCTAACCACTTTTAATGTAGCGAGCCAGCGGAGATGGTATGTTAGGCCACGTTAAGCGTTTAGTTACAATTGTTTGTAAAGGATACCTTCCGGTGCGCTCGTGTTGACCCAGCACCTAATAGGGAAGACGTATTGTGTCACTTCTCGTCCATCAGAGGGGAGGTATACTACGGGATGGGCAGGCTACAACACAGACCACAAGCGTCTACAGTAGCTCCTGTTTCATGGCTACGAAATAAAAACGGCTGTGAAACACTCATCTTTTTTTTTTAAACCTAATTGGAAAAGCCTACTTTTTCCTAACACTTGTTTGAATCAGTTTTAGCCAGCGTCTATGGCACCAGTAATAGACCTGTTCTCATTCAGTAACTAAAGTTAATCAACGTCCAGCATGGTTAGGACTTGGATAGGTGATCATTCAAATTCAAACCATCGTGATGTTGGCTATTCCCGGTCCCACTCAGGCTGGGTGAGGTTAATTTGACTAGCTGGTTTAAGATTTCCAGCGAATGGAGGGTAAGACCCCTGTCGTGATATGAAACTGCAGTGAAAAGTGATGTTAAAAAAAAGCAAAAACAAAACAACAAAAGAACTTGTTCAAATTAGTTTAGGATAGTAAAAACATAACATAGGACGCTCTCTGTGCAGCGTAGGTGGAGTTTTTGTAACTAAAAGCTTACCTTTGAAAATAAATTGAGAAGCTTTTCATAAAAGTTCACGCACTGTCCACTAGAGGGCGTGACATGAAAAAAAAAAAACCATATTTGATAAAAACAATCTTAGCCATTTCTAGCCTGTATCATTTTGTCTATGATTCACAAGTCAGAGGGTAGGTATGTTTTCGGGTACAAACAGATCAATGAACTGGTTCCTAAATTCACAACCTCGATATGAAATGCACTAGACGAGTCGTTAAGGCGCTGATAATCCATTTAGCGTAGCGATCCGCTGGTTTGAATCCCACCCAATGTATGTTTTTTTTTATTATTAATTTGAGTATATGACCACATCATAATAACACTCCGAGGGTTAGGTGGTAAGAAACGCTTTGAGCATTAACCTCGTCTAGTGGTTCTACTACTAAAGGGTCTTCTATTAGAATCATTATTATTATTATTATGGAAAGGCGACATAACACCTTGTTCGTTTAGTGAGTTTCTCCCTTTTTTTTTGTTTAATGTTCCTTTCATGTCGAATGCCATTGAGAAGAGTGGGTTTATCCTCTATTATCTGGAAACTCACAAACCAGCCATACAAGTATACACATTTTTTTTTTAAGATGAGTGTGTCACAACCTGTTTTATTTCGTAGCCATGAAACAGGAGCTACTGTCGACTTGTGGTCCGTGTTGCAGCTTGCCCATCCCGTGCCCCCCCCACTTTGATGGGCGAGAAGTGACACAATACTTCCCAGTTAGGTGCTGGGTCAACACGTGCGCACCGGAAGGTATCCCTTACAAACAATTGTAACCAAATTAGGAATACAAATTTTTGTCGGCACGGGGGATCGATCCCGGGACCTTCCGCATGGCAAGCGAGTGCTTAACCCCTGAGCTGATTCGAACACTGCTAATAACAAAAATATTCATCACCCACCAAATCTTAAACTCGCTGAATGTTGATTAATTTCAGTGGTCAAGCGAGACTAGTGTATTCAACGTGTAATTCACAATGACATAATTCGCATGTGACTTTTCGTGGGTTCGATGACCGAGTTGTTTAATTTTTTCCAGATGGAATAGCTTGCATCTAACAGACACAATTAGTTTCCATTGGTCTTTTATTTTGGGGTTGGATAAGTTTTGATATATAATACCTTTTTGCCAAAATGTGAATTGCGCCAAAATCAAATTTTTCAGGAGAGAGGTTTGAAAAAATAAAAAGTTGTTTTTTTCAAAAAAAGTTTCATTACTCAGTTGTCCTACGTACGATTTATACCAAATTTGGATATAATACTTGAAACTGTTTGCTTTAAATATTCCTGATAATTTTAACTGCGAAATGCCTTTAGTTATTGAGATAGTGTCGCTTTTCACAATTGAGAGGTTGAAAAAGAATTCGCCAAAAAGTGAAAAACTCCATCTTTCTTTGTTTAGGTATTAGCCAAAAAGTGAATTGTCCACTCTTGTTCTTCAGCCTACTAACCAGAATGTGAAAAACGCCCGATTTTTCGGGTTTTAAGTAAAGTTGGTTTAGCCAAAATGTGAAAAATCCACTCCTAAAACTCTGCCTGCTAAACCAGAATGTGAAAAACGCCCGATTTTTTGGGTTTTAAGTAAAAGTGGTTTACGTAAAATGTGAAAAGTGCCATATGGAATACAATAAATTTGTGAAAAGCGACATATAAGAAGAATAAATAGTGCATAATTTGTGCGTATAGTAACTGTAATAATGATTATTATTAAAGAACGCGATGGCGTTCCGCAACGCCAAGTCAAAAATTAAGAAGAGGGCACCAACAGATATTATACGTCACAGCACAAAGTGCCAATTTCACTCCTCTGTATCGGAATAACTAACTACAAAGGATGAATGAAAACTAAAACACTACAAAGGATGAATTATTTACTGAAAAGAAGCAAGCTTTCGAATAATGAAGATTAATAAGAGAATCATCAAAAACGCTTGACTTAAACCGTTGATAATCAATGGTGAAAAAAACCATTTTTCACTTTCTGTTGCTTGATGTTCTTATTCGATCTTGACCGGGCTACAGCCTAAACCACTGGGCCAATTTTGATGTATGAATTCGATCTTGTTTTTCTCGTCTTTGGTGGCAGATATGCCTTTGAGTACTTATATAGCCCCAAAATGGGCACTTCAGCCCCATAATTCTAAAAAACCCACTAATTGATGTAAAAATATTAATAGAAATTTTATATTTTCCAGAGAACTTTACAGATATTGACGATTGAGGTGCAATTTTAATTATAATGAAAAATAAAATTGATCAATGAGTAAAATCATACATAAAAGCAGACCGACAGACATAGTTCTTTGATGTATATAAATTTATGAGTCGCCCTTTTATTCTTAGTCAAGCACATACATCATTAAGTACAAAAAAACATATAAACAGACAGACAGACCTACGGATAAACAAAAGACGGACATACAGGCAGACATAATTATTTGATGGATATAACCTTATGAGGTGTTATTTTAATTGTAAAGTGAAGCATATTTATCACTGAGTAGACATACACATAGACAAACAGACAGACATACAAACATACTTAGGTTCAGACATATGAACAGACCAGGCGCGGCCGGTGCTAAGGAGCTGCGGAGCTCCAGCACCCCCAGACGAAAAATAAAAAAGAGAGGATTTTCTCAAGTCGTACACAATACACAATAAAAATTATCACACATTTCTAGAAAAATTAATGCATAACTATTATAAATTCTTTAGTCCGGTATGCAGTACCCCCAAAACATTTCCCCACCGGCCGCGCCTAGAACAGACACATACCTGTACGTATACGTACAGACATACAGGCAGACATTTAGATAGACATACCTGTACGAACAGACTAAAATACTTTTACGTACATCGTAGGGCGATAATGCACTGGTGTGATTGTGTGTGTATGCATTTAAAGAAGACACCTTTCTTGTCAGAAGGTGCCTGGGGGTATTTCTAATACAAACTTCAAATATTTTATCCTAAATGTCTCTATATTATTTCCTTTTGAAAACATACAAAAACGTGTGAAAATACTAACTACTTGATTACTACTAACTTATCTCTATAAGATAGCTCTAAGTGTAAGTCGAGTAGATAATAAACAATACTACATGAGAGGATAGTAAACATGAAGCGGAGCCCAAACATTATTTCAGAATATTTTTGGGCTGATGACTGGGCGGGTAATATTTATATTGTGAAGGGGTATTTTTTTAGGGATTATTACTTTTTCATACAGGATCCGCCAGAAAAAAGGAGCCTCTCGAAATATCTAGAGAACGGATTATTTTTTTTTTTTTGTTAATGCTAAAAAAAAACCTGTACCATTATATCGAGGGGAAACCTTATCTATTAGGTTCTGATTTTTTTTTATCATTACCAGGGGTGGCCCCAAGGGACTCAACTTTGGAATCTTAAATGAAATATCCCTATTGGAAATACATTTTTGAAAAGAAGATGACATTAAAATTATTTTAAGACAAGTTTGAGATTTTTAATCATAACAGGGTCGGAGATATCGTACATTTCATTTCACATCAGGTTTCAGTAATTTTTTTATAAGAAATAAGTTGTATTTTTTAATGTCAACTACTTTTTGGAAATGTCTTACAAATATGGTGGTTCCTTTTAAGATTCCAAAGTTGACACCCCTGGGGCCGCCCCTGGTAATGATAAAAAACCAATACCTAGTAGAAAAGGTTTCCCCTGCTATAGAATCGTACACGTGTTTTAGCATTTTTTAAAAAATTTATCCGTTCTCTAGATATTCTGAGTGGCTCCTTTTTTTGGCGGGCCCTATTATATTAATGAATACAGAAAATTCATCATTTGTTATTGCGGCGGAAATTGAATCCGGTCATAGATAGTTTGAAACCCTGAATCGAATGGAAGATATTTTAGCCGCACTAACGTATATAGCACTTTGAAAATCCTGTTGTTTTGTTTTTTAATAACAACCCTTTAATGTTTAAATAGTAATGAGAACATCTGAAAAGAAAAACTAGGAAGAAAGGCTAATACTTAGACAAAGAAAGATGGCGCTTTCCACTTTTTGGCGAATTCTTTTTCAACCTCTCAATTGTGAAAAGCGACACTGAAATAAAGCGAAAATTGAAATTTTGGATATTTCACATTTTGGCAAAAAGGTATCGATATATTATCGGATTTTTCACATTCTCGTATAATGTAAAAGAAAAAAACAAAAACTTTTCACGTTTTAGCTGGATAAATCTCAAATTTTGACCAAAAAAATGAAAACTTAAAATTAAAACTATACTAGATAGAAACGTGGCCGTGAGTTCATCCGAAAGAGCTTTTAAAACTGATTAAGAATCTGAAATAAAACGAAAATTGAAATTTTGGATAATTCACATTTTGGCAAAAAGGTATCGAATATTTACGTAAAGTCCGACCTCAGTAGCTTGATTGATAAGGCAGCAAACTTGATATCTGGAGGTCAGTGGTTCATGTTCCAAGTAAAAAATTAGTACAGCGAGTTCGAGTAATTTTGATATCACACTATTGTGATCAACAAATGTGACACTGGCTTTTCCCGGCCCCACTCAGGCTGGGTGAGGTCAATGTGAGTAGCAGGTTTGTGAGTTTCCTGCGAATGGAGGGTAAAAACCCCGTCGTGATATGACCATGGCAGTTGAAAGCGACGTTAAACCCCACTTAAAAAAAAAAAAAAAAAAAAAAAAAAAAATGTATATTCCACCACTGATCGTTATTCATAAAAGCAACGGCTCATGCACGAGGTATAAGTGGACTCAGGACACATAAAGTACATATAGTAGAATAGTTTCTAGTCAGCCGGGATTGGAACCCTCGTGTCACTTGCAAGTCTCGTGTCCATTAATAATAAAACACTTTAGTGGAATGTAACCACCAGGCGAGGTTAATGCTTAAAGCATTTTCTGCCACCTAACTCTCAGAGTGTTATTATTATGTGGTCACAAACTCAAATTAATGAGGAAAAATGCATGCACTGGGTGGAATTCGAACCAACGGATCCCTACGCTACCTGGATTACCAGACTAGCGCGTTAACCACTTGACTACCAGTGACTCCAACACAGCAACGTTGACTGAAAAATGATAAAACGGAAGCAAAAAGGCACAAAGCTTAAGATTTATATTTTAAAATATTCACGTTTTATTTATTTTCAAAAGAAAAGGAGATAGGACGCATATTAAAATCAATATAAAATTCACATTCAAATAAATAAATAATTTAAAAAAACAGTCGAGTCTTAAAAATATATTTTGGAACTGGAATTGATGAAAACAGTTCAAGTGTGAGGGTATCCTGAAACAGGATGTTGAGAAAGGATTCAATAAGCCAGCGTCGATGGCATGTTGAATACACCGGTTCCCTTCAGAACACCGAAGTTAAGCGACATCCAGCGAGGTTAAGACTTGGATGGGTGACCAATCAAATTCTAATTCTCGTGACGCTGGCTTTTCCCGGCCCCACTCAGGCTGGGTGAGGTCAATGTGAGTAGCAGGTTTGTGAGTTTCCTGCGAATGGAGGGTAAAACCCCCGTCGTGATATGACCATGGCAGTTGAAAGCGACGTTAAACCCCACTTAAAAAAAAAGGATTCAATATATAATATTATCAGGGCAAATTCAAATTGGAATAATCTAATTGGGAAAAGAACCAGACTTGGTGCTTTTTTTCATTTAATTAAAAATGTTAGGCCATTTCAACTAAGTAAGAATTAAGTTCTCACCGACTAGCTACTCTTAAATTGTAATTTATCTTGGATTTTTTTTGTAAACTGAAAACGAACAATGTTCTTGAGGATACACTCACACTTGAGAAAGGTTCGACAAATCCAGCCTAAATTCTATACACAATAGAGTCAAAACAAATGTACATCTAAAAAGAAGAGTACAGACATTTTTGGTTTGCTAAGTGCAAGGAGGAAGGAGAGAGAGAGAGAGAGGAGAAAAAGAAAGAGAAAGAGAGAGATTCTGAGATTGAGATAGAGATAGAAGAAAAAATTGCCTTGCTAATTTTACGGAACAATAAATCACAAATAATGTTCACAACAACAAAAGGATGAAATTATCGCTATTGCTCCTAAGAATCATAATACATTTTGGTTAATACACTTAGGGTTTAGAGCAAAACTCAATTCCAGCTTTTGAAAGTTGAAATCTAGGTTGGAGAAAGTATATGTATGTGGGTGGGCCTCGCTCCAGAAAGATTTTTCACTCTCATAATCCGCAAATCGTCCTGTCAACTGCACTTTGATTGGTTCATTTGGGTAAACAATGAGTCTGATTGGGTTATTTGAACGAAATTTGACGCTTCAAAGGGATACTGGGAGATTTAGACTATGCTGAGACCATTCTGAAATGAGGGCCCTGTTGGATTTCTAACAAGAAGAGAGTGAAATCCCTGCCTTGAAATATTAACAAGACATTAGAACCTGAACTAAAATCTCAAAAGGACATTAAACCTTTGTCTTGAAATATTAATAAGACATAAGAGTCTGAACTGAAATCTCAACAGGACATTAAGAACCTAAATGGCACAATTCTATTCTTTGAACATGGAATAAACTTAGTGTAATACCTCTCTCATGAACTCGAAAATATGCCTACTTATATTTTATGAGCTTACCAGTATCAACAAAGATAAAACTAAGATTCTTCGAATAAAGTTTCAACAGATGCAACTTTCATACTTATTAATAAATTATCAATTTTCTCTAAATTCTCCTTTTCTAATTATTATCTTTCACTTCATTATTTCTATAAATATAAGGTCTGTTCATTTCATCCCAAAGACTCACTCTCTGTCTATTTTCTCAACTTTCTCTCTCTGAATGAGAAACTCATTTTTATCTGTTACAAAATAATTATCTTCACTTCTCATTTTTGCTTCCTCTTTCTCTTTTATTTTCTCCATCTCTCTTTCTCCTTTTTATCTCATACGTCTGTATTCTTTTTACTCATTACGTCTTTTTCTCTTATCTGTTCTTATCTGTTCTCTCTTTATTGTCATTCCTTCCTTTATATTTTATTTCCTCTTCCAACATCCACTCTTCACTCCCTCCGAATCTACTCGTCTTATTTATTGGTCCTTCATTCTTCTTATTCCCCTCGTCTCCAATAATTTCCCTAACTGTCTGGAAAACTTTGTCTTTCATCATCAATATCAACATTTTCATCATTGATTTTTTCATTAAAATCATCATTTCTTCGTCATTGGGCCGTATTCATAAGAAAAAGCAAAAGCTTTTACTGCAAAGCAAAAGGAAAATCTTTTCCTTCTTTGGAAGTAAATGGTATTTGGATATTCATAGAGCTGACCTTTCTTTATATTAAAACTCCTCTAACTGAAACATGGAGCAATTGCTTGTGAGCAAAAGCAAATGCTCACGAGTAAAAGCAAGTAGTAATGAATACGAAAATGAGCGAATGCTTTTACTTCTATCTTTTCCTTCAGACCTTTTGCTTTTACTTCTACTTTTTCCTTCAGACCTTTTGCTTTTACTTCGAACTTTTCTCACGAGCAAATGCTTCAGTTTTATGAATACGGCCCAATGATGTATTTATCAACATCTTTAACAAGAACATCATTATTACTTATTTCCTCATTCCCATTGCTTCCATGAATTCGAATAAATATTTTTCATTCAGGAAGTATTACAGAATTCTGAATATTACTTATTTTAATGCTTGACGAATTGAAAGAGGGGGACTTAAAATGCTTTAGTCAGATCGTGGATAAATAAGTAAATGGAAAACTTGTAATGTATCACAACTGTCCCCTAAAAATCAGCCATCTTTGTTAGTTTTAACACAAGGGAAATCACAACAATAACAGATTAATTTTTTTCTTATTAAATGCTTTTGAAGTTAATAACAGTGTCCCTCATTGGATAGTCTGTTAGAGAACAGGTTTATTACCCATGATATACTTATTAGTCATAACATCTCCATTTACGTATACCTCCATTTAGATACAAAGTAGGGATTTTTGAGTAGAGGTAGAGAAAAAATAGGGATGACAGAAGTGGTGTTTTCTGAAATCATAGAAATCAGAAAGAATCTCGTGCTTAGATTTCATGTCCTCTAAGTACAACTAATGTACGTATTCAGATTACACAAATTGCGTTCAATTTCTCTCGAATGAGATAGGTATTTTTCTCTTATTCATATTCATAATAATGGACAACTTGAAACGTTTTCTGGTCCTCTTGACCACATTACAGTGTTCCGAGCTCCTAAATGTCTCCTGTTTACATCTTCAGCTTGGACATGTGCTCTTTCTATGTCCTGAAGTTACAAGTAATGTACATATTCAGATTAAACAATATGGCTCATACTTTCTCTACGATTAGATGGGTATTTTTTCCTCCATAGGTATGTCTAGTACCTCATAGAAAACTTGAAATGCTTTTCTGGTCTTCTCAATGTCCAGTGAGTCGGAAGCCTACTAAATGCAACATTTTGCAAACTGCTCAACGTTTTGTCTCGAATTTAAAATGGGAAGAGGTGCAAAGCATTGCGAAGTTCGTGGGGTTCATCTTATTTATTCTTCAAGAATGAGTGGAGCATGAAACGTTGCGCAGCGTTTTGCAACAAAATGTTGCACTCACTGGGGTCCCGGCCGTCGTGTACATCTTCAGTTTAAACAAATGGCATCACTCCAATCGTCGTTCGGTGCTGGCGCACCGCTCCCACTACTACAGGAGGAATGTGCTGGGGGAGGAAGTACTGATGGGTAGGTTGGCACTGCCCAGGAGCCTGAGCGGCCCGGGGGAGTGAGGACTAGAGGTGCCCCGCCCAGCCAGGGGCGAGGGCGAGCTGAGGGGAGATCTGAGGAGGGGCAGTCTTATATCACTGAAGCAGCTTTCGGAGCCGTCCATGGAGGAGTGCTCCTCGGCGGAGCTCCCGGCGGACTTCTTGTGGCTCCCGGCGTCGGACGACTTGGAGCCGGTCTTGTGCTCCGCCGCCTCGGCGTTGCTGATGTTGTCGTGCTTCTTCCACTTTGTCCGCCGGTTCTGGAACCAGATCTTCACCTGAAACAGAGAGGGGAGGGGTGTGATAAATTTTGGTTGTTTAAAGTTCAATTTTATTGGTCATAAAATAAGGTGGTTGACACTACATGAATATGAAGATTGAATTGAAGATTTTAGATGCAAATGTTGTGTTTTTTTTAAATATAATGTTTTATAAATATACAAGTCTTTGTTTATTGTGATCATAATTAGTTGACATTACATTCATGACAAAGGAAGTGAGTATTTTTCAATTTGAAAATTATCACACCACAAAGGTTTTTTTTTGTTTGACTGATTGGGAAATAAAGAGTACAATATATTTAGGGTTCATCCCTAAAAAAAAAATGCTTTTGTGTTGCGATATTTCTTTTAATATTTTAGCAAAAAGCGAAAGAAGAAAAATCTTCAAACCGTTCCACCTCATTGTTCCTAATAGTGTAGACGTAAAGTAGGAGTAAGCCAGTTATCCAAATAAACATTGGACGTAATAAGCCAACCACATATTTTATACCATTCTAGTGTTCAACCGAATCGGAGAAATAAGCAAAATTTGTTGTTAATTTGAACTTAGTCAAAAGATATCATAGGTACTTCTTTTTTAACATTCAACCAAATACAAAATTCCAAGTATCAGCTCAAAAGTCATTGGAAACAAAAAAGCGGAAATTTCAACTGAAATTTTTTAAGAAGCATCCACAAAAGCTAGAAACAAAGTCTCCGCAAAGGTTGGACGTGGTCGCTATTGGAAGGTTTCACAAAGCGACTTCAGGTGATTTTACTTAAAACAAAATGGCGGACGCCGACAACGCTCTGTCCATCAAGGTGAAAGCCTCGGACATGACCCAAGAGATGGAGAGGGAGACCATCAAGTTTGCGCAGGACGCCTTGACCAAGCACAAGTTGGAGAAGGACATCGCCATGTATGTGAAGACTCAGATGGACAAGGTCTACGAGCCAACATGGCATTGCATTGTGGGCAGAAACTTTGGGTCGTTTGTGACCCATGAGAGCGGGAACTTCCTGTATTTCTATTTGGACAAGATTGCCATTCTGGTTTTCAAGAGTGGCTCCATGGAGATGGAATAAAAATGGATGGAGCGGACGAAGGATTTGATGTTACGGTAACATTAAGTTATTTAAAAACACATTTCTAAACTACGTCCTGGAAATAAAAGGTACCACACACAATGAAAGTATAGATTAATAAATGCAGATTTTTTTTTATCCAACTAAGGTGATTTGTTGTATTCTTTGGATTCTATAATGAATAATGGGATATTCGTTAATAATAAATTGTGGTATTTAGTAGACTCCAGAATCAATTCAGTTTATTTTTTAGGTATTAAAAGATCATTTCTTTATTGGTGTTTTAGCTAGAGTAGGTGGATTTATGATCGGTATGAGCGACAACATGTCTGAGGAGTTTTATTTCATTTCTGTAAACTATGTAAAATAGTAAAAATGGGCTTCAATAAAGGCTATCTTGTCTTACAAGCGACTCCGTTAGGTCAACAGAGAAAAGCGACTTTAGTAAAAAATATTTCCCTTGGCAAATCTACAATCATTGAAAATCCTGATTACTTACATGTTCAACAAAGAAAACATACAGGGCAAAAGATATTTCTCAACTTTTGTGCGGAATTTAGATGGAATAAGTTTGACAGAAACAGAGGCAATGATTAGAAATAAGAAAAATTTGTGGAAGTGTAAGAAATTGTGAGACACAAAAATTACAAGAAATGTAAGAAACATTACAAGAGCAATAAACTGAAACATTCTGAACCCCTTGTCTCAATTTCTTCAGGTGAAAATAAAGGAGAGAAAATAAAAGAATATTATAATTTTCAAATAAAAGAATGAAATTAATTAAAATTGAATTAAAGATTATAAAAAGAAAAGCTGTCCAAGGAATGGAAATAATAATTATTTAAAAAGTTTCCCCTTCTCTTTTTACCTCTCTCTATCTCTCTCTCTCTCTATCTCTCTCTATCTCTCTCTCTCTCTCTCTCTCTCTTCCTTCTCTCTCTCTCTCTCTCTCTCTCTCTCTCTCTCTCTTCTCTCTCTCTTTTCTCTCTCTCTCTCTCTCTCCCCTGATGAGTTGAAAAGTTACGATTAGGAATAAAATAAACACATTTCTACACAGAAAGACGATGGAAGTTGGAATGAGAGGAAGGAGTGAGGGATGATGAGGGAAGGAGTGAGGAATGATGAGGGAGGGAATGAGGAATTGTGAAGGCAAAGAGTTTTCAACAGTAATTTTAAAACGTGTTGGCAGAAGACGTTGGCTGTAAGAAGCAAATTGCTTTCAGTATCATGCCAAATGGTAAACGAGGCCGGAGTTATACGAGGGGGTGGAAGTGGGAGCAAAAGATAGAGGAGCTCGAAGCGCATCTTCTGACTATAATATGTTGAGCCTCGGATAAACGAGGTCCGAGTTATATCAAATTCTTGCTTATCGGAATTTGTAGCACTTTTTCTTACTACTTAGTTATACTGTGCAAATCATGCGAAGAATAGATTAGTAATCATTACTCAAAAGATTCAGAAGTGACCTTTTTTCTTTTGGAATATCCACTATACTAGCTTTAAGTTTAAAAATGCTTAAAAATAATTGAAAATTTAAATATAGACTTTTGTAACAAGTCATCTGGTTACATAGATTTTACTTTTACGGTTCAAGAATGGTAATTTTCTTTAAAAAAATAGAGTTAGTTAGTACCTGAGTTTCATGAAAGGAGTTTTGAATATTACGTTTACCAAATTGGTTATTTTTGATAAAGAAATGGAAGAGTCAAACTATGTGGTATAAAAATGCATGCGTTGGATTATTCCTATTATATGAATTGTGTGGGATCTGAAGTCACAAGTCCACCGCAAGCTAGATAACCAGACGCACCTCAAATCAAATCAAATCAAAGTTTTTATAAATGTTTATCAATTTACACAAATTGTTAATTCTATAAAGTAAAATACATTAAAAAAGACATAGTAGGATAACAAATAAATTGTGGTTGAACCTAACCAAACTCAACATAAGACCACTCGACCATCAGAGGTGTTTCGCAACCTGCCTCTCTTGTGCGCCGTGCCGGGGTGGATTTCATTGCTCCAGAGCTAATGATTACACCTCCCCCAGCCTTCCTCGCGTGCACCATTCCAAATCTTCCAGGACTAAATTGGGAAGAGGAAGAGCAGATGGAAGAGGGTAGAGGAATAGGAGGTGTAGTGGGAGAGGGGGTAGAGGAATAATTGGGGACAGTGGGAGAGGATGTTACAAGAATTGGAGGGGAGTGAAAAGATTTGAAAAAGGTAGATAGTGTAAAAGATGAGAAAAATGAGGGGTAGGATGAGAGAATGTGGAGAGAATGAGGAGAAAAAGGAGAGAACGATAGAAATATAATAGCCAAAAGAAAAAAAGGAGGAGGAGAAATAGCAGAAAAGAAGATAATGATGAAATACTATTGAAAAGAGACTCAAAAGACAGGGAAAAAAAGGAGAAGGAGAAAAAAAGAGGAAGAATAATTATACTGTAAGGAATAAAAAGGAGAGAAGAATCAAGGAAGCGGCAACAGACTTTATAAGGGGGGGGGGGGGGGGTCACAAATAGAAGGAGGAAAAGATAGAGATAATAAAAAAAGTAGGAGACATAGGCTTTAAGAAGGTGAAGGAAAAAGGAGGAGAGAAAAATGTTAAGGAGAAAGAGGAGGAGAAGAAACATAAGGGGAAGGAGGAGACAAATAGGTTAAGAGAAGAAGTAGAAGGGAATAGGTGTAGACAGAGAGTAGGAGAAGGAGAGAAGGAGAAGAAAAGGAGAAAGAGGAAAGAGGAAGGAGAGAAAGAGAGAAGAAGAGAAGAGAGAAAAGGAGAGAAAGAAGGAGAAAAGGAGAGGAGAAGAGAGAAGAGAGAAAGGAAGAGAAAGGAGGAAAGAGAAAAGGAGAGAAGAGAGAGAATGAGAGAGAGAGAGAAGAGAAGGAGAGAAGGAGAGAGGGGAGAAAGAGAGAAGGAGAGAGAAGAGAGAAGAGAGAAGAGAGAGAGAGAAGGAGAGAGGAGGAGAGAAGAGAGAGGAGAGAAGAGAGAAGGAGAGAAGAGAGAAGAAAGAGAGAAGGAGAGAAAGAGAGAAGGAGAGGAGAGAGAGAGAAGAGAGAAGGAGGAGAAGAAGAGAAGGAGAGAAGGGAGAAGAGAGAGAAGGAGGAAGGAGAGAAAGAGAAGGAGGAGAGAAAGGAGAGAAGGAGAGAAGAGAGAGAAAGAGAGAAGGAGAGAAGGAGGAAGGAGGAGGAGAATTGAGTAAAGAGTTCGTAAAGTTAGAAAGAACGTAGCGAGGGAAAAAGTGGGGTGGATTTATTTGTCAAGATCCTTAAAGTTTATTATGACGTGCGACTAGACAACGCTGGTGTGGCTCAATTGTAGTCTTCAATTTATTTGTGGTTGTTGATTATGTTAGTAGCTCGTGTTGATATAGGCGTGCGGACTCGTAGCCTGGAGGTCGGTGGTTCAAGTCCGGAGATTTTTCTTTCTCCCAAACAATATTCCATTTATTTGCACCTACTCGTACTTATGATTTTTACAATAATAAAATATCTGCAAGATAAACCCGTCTTCAAAGTTAAGACTGTGAATAAGACGAAAAATAAAAACTCATAAACTGAACTTGGCCTTGAATGATATCCTCTTTAATGTACTATACTACTAGACAGTGTTGACCTAAGTAGCTGGATCGATGAGGCGGTGGATATGTAGCCTGTAGGTTGATGGTTCGAATCTCAAGTTATGCAGAGGAATTAAATACTAAATGAGTTTGAGTTATTGTGATAGCATGAATCTGGTTACAAATATGATAACCATGTTATTTGAAAAAAGTAATAAAATAAACTACCGAAATCATATTTTTAGTCAATGAATTGTTTTTTTTTTTCGTAACAGGAGAATAATGAGAGAGTTTTGTGCTGGTCTGCTTGCACCGACGAGAATTTTCATTACAAATTGTTATGGCCTCCCTGTTTCTTCTCAATGCTTCCTCACGAGGGGCGGCTCATCTAGTGGCGTACTCTCAGTTGACATTTGGCAGGATAATAATTATATTTTTCTTCCATACTCCACCTAGGCTGGGTGAACTGAATGTTTGCTGGTTTTGAGAGTTTCAAAACATCCGTCTTGAATGACCCATGATGATAGGTTTCCTATAATACAATTATTGCTGCTAGAGAGCGCATGAATATCTCAGTGGTTAAGCACTCGCTTGCCATACAGAAGTTCCCGGGTTCGAACCACCGCGGCGACAAAAATTTGTATTCAAAATTTGATTACAGTTGTTTGTAGGGGATACCTTCCGGTGCGCTCGTGTTGACCAGCATCTACTCGTAAATGGGAAGTATTGTGTCACTTCCCGTCCATTAGAGTGGGACCACTTTTCGTCCATTCGAACCCGGGACCTTCCGCATGGCAAGCGAGTGCTTAACCACTGAGCTATTTCTTTTCTTGTGTTGACAAGAGCCGTTACTCTCCCCTCTTCTGACATTTATTTCACTCTTGTATTTCAGTCTCTCATCCCAGTCTTCAAATGTAAAATTAAAAGTTCTCTCTGTCGTATAGTCTCTCATTTTCCTGTCGTGACTTTTTTTACCTCAATGATATTATTCTCTAATTTTCTGTTTCTCAATTCCTTCAATACTTTTTATTCCTCCAAATTTCTCTAACGTGCTTTTTTTATTTTCTTTCTCTATTATCTCATATTCTATTTTCTCTATTTCTACCTCAATGATATCATTCTCTAATTATCTGTTTCTCAATTCTTTTACAACATTTTTTCCTGCAAATTTTTCTTTTGCATACTCTCTCATATTCTTTATTACTTAAAAACTCTTAGTAATGCTGCGCTACCCACAAAAATTGTGAAGAGGCCTTGTGCTTCACCACAAAGAAATTCGTACATACATACATACATACAACAAAAATAATTCTCCCCTAAACGCCAATTTTCACTACACTTCTTTAAGTCTTTCTCTGCATATCTCTCTGTTGAATATCTCTCTATTTTTCAGTACTCTGTCTCTCTATTTATGTTTTTCTCTTTCAGTCTTTCTTTCTCTTTTTCTCTACATAAGCATTTTTTATTACTCTTACAGTAGTCATATTAATTTTCTTTCATAGCTGTTTATTATGTATTGTGTTTTCAATCCCATATTTGTTTCCAAGGATCCTTTGGATGTTTCATATTAAACTTCTTTTGATTTTGTTAAGCTCATTCAAATGTTATTTTTAAAAGATCTTCCTTCCTCAAAAAATTCCCCCAAATGAAAATTACACAACAATACGAACGGAATAATTAAGATCATTCCCTTTCCTTTTCCCTTTCCACATTCCAATTCTTCCTTCCTCTTTTCTTTCAACTCTTCTCTCCCCCCTCCTCAATAAAATTGTCCTTATCTCTCTTCCTCTTTCTATTTCAAATTTCTATCTGACTGCTGGAGTAAAGGGAATTTTCAATCTTACCTCGGAAGTATAAACAAGGTTTATTCTATTTTATTCTTTTTTCTCTATTATCTTCAACCTCCCCTTCCCTTTCTTCTTACTCTCCTCTCCTACTTCTCGTTGGACATTCTTTGATCACCTTCTCCTCATCTAATTACTCCTCTCTATATTCCTCTTTTTCTTTTTACTTCTTCTATCTCGCCTCCTCATGCTTGTAATTATCATCTTATTTTCCTCTTCCAAGTCTTGCTCTTCCTCCATCTATCTCTTCTGCTCTTCTTTTACCTTCTCTATCAGCACTTCATTATACGTCTCTTCCTTTCTTTCTCTTTCTTTACATTCTTTTATCTCTTCTACTCTTTCTTTTACTATCGTCTTCATTCAAGTTTTCCTCCTTTCTTCTCCTATAACTATCGCTATCCTCCTCTTTTCATTCCTCTCCTCCTGTTCCTCTTTTCTCTCCCTCTCCTCCTTTCCCGTCACTTCTGCTCCCACTTTCCACACTCTTCATTCATCCCTTACAAAATATCTCCCTCACGAATCTCACGATAAGTGTATGAATAAAATATAAACAGTAGCATTTCCCAAATGTGTGTTCTGCTATGCAAAATATACAAGGTGCTACAAACTATACAAAATAATAATGTTGTGCCCCGAGACCGTTTTCTTACAATTTTGATTATTAGAATGCCAACGATGCTGCAGCTGAAGGATAACGATGATAAAGACTTGCATGGTAGCAACAAGGAATCCTGGAATTACGTAGGTACAAAGCGATGGAAATAAACCCTTAGAAGAAAAAGATATTTCTTCTCTGGCTTCACTTTTCCTCAAATTTAGCTGCTTCCTCTTTTCTCTGTTACCTCTAGATCTTTTTTTTCATTTTTTCTCTCTCTCTCCCTTCCTCTTTATATCTCTCAATACCTTTCTCCTCTCTCTGTTACCTCAAGATCTTTCTTTCCTTCCTTCTGATTTTTCTCTCTCTCTTCCTCTTTCTTTCTCTCAATCGTTATCTCCTCTCTCTGTTACCTCAAGATTTTTTTCCCTTACATTTTTTCCCTCCTTTCTCTCTTTCTTGCTCTCTCTCTCTTTCACTGCTTTCTTCCCCTCTCTCTCCCCCTCCTTCTCTCTCTCTCCTCCTTCTCTCTCTCTCCCTCCTTCGACCTAATGTCTGTTCTTTAGATCTTTTAAAAATTATATCTCCCTCTCCTTTCTTTGCCCTTTTCTCTCCCACTACATTCTTTCTCTTTTTTTCCTCCATTATTTGATCTTTCTTTTTGTTTCTCTTTCAACGCTCTTCTCTTGCCATATTTCTTTCTTTTAAACCCTTTATCTCCTATTTTCTCTTTCTCTTCTATTCTCGCTACCTCTGTTCCTACTCTCCCCCTTTTTCTCTCCCACACCGTTTTCCATTGCTCTCTCCTTCTCTCCCTCTTCCTCTTTTTCCTCTTTTATTTACTCCACTCCTCTCTCTCTCTCTTTCTCCTTTTTACTGTCTCTCTCTCTCTCTCTCTTTCTCCTTTTTACTGTCTCTCTCTCTCTCCTTCTCCACCTTTTGTCTCTGTCTCTCTCTCATTTTGACCTTCTCTCCCCCGAATGTGCCTCCATGTTTCATGTCATCATTGCGTCTACTTAACTGCATCCTCAACATAATATTTCGTTTCCTCCTTTCCTTACCAAGGAAAGTAACAAGGAAAGAATTCCTTTTTTTTTTAGAAAGGAAAATATTCCTCAGACTATTCATCTTTCATTTCCTTAACGTTTCTTTTCAAGTTAAAATAAATTATGGTAACTTGTAGTAGCACCTCAGAAAACGCCTTCAGTGGCTCCATTGATAAGGCGGCGGACTCGTGACCTGGAGGTCGTTGGTTCGAGTCCAAATAATGGAGAAAATAAATAGTAAGACCGGTTTGAGTAATAGTGATAAACGATTGTGATTAAATTAAATCACAAATTGTGATTTTGATTTCATGGTTTGAATTTTTTGATGGTTTGAATCACAAATTGATATTTTGAATTTTCTACAATCTCAGAATTTTTGAGATTGCAAACTCTGGAGGTCGATGGTTTGAGTCCAAATTGCAAAGAATTTTAGTACGGCGAGTTACAGTAATTGTGGTATTTCTCTTTAGATTCTACATTGTATCCAGTATACAGTAGGACATTACATGGATATGTACTATACGAGTATATACTCTTATATACTCGTATAGTGTTTAGTGCGAAGTTATCTTCAAAGCAATCTTTTTCGCAATCCGAAAATTTAGAGCCCTAATCAAGCAAGGCCTAAAAAACCGGATGGCAACTTTTCAAAGAATTTCCACAAGCATGGGGAGATTTTAAAACCTTTGCTTCATTAGAACCAGTGTGGAAAGATAAACACGGTTTTTGCGAATCGGGAATTCGTTGCAATTAAAACGAGGAAATTAGCAGTCACCCACTTTGAACTGATTTGTTTTTGTAGAGAAAATGTCAGCTATGGTCACAATGTGATTAGTGTTGGCTTTTGGTGGTATATGATCCAGGGTCAATTCGGTAAGGCAGCATTTATCGTAATTTTTAATTATGTAAAACAAAAAAAAGCCAGGTATTTTCCCTTTAATTTATATCAATATAAATTAATGTTACTTGCACAGTTTTTTATACTTTTAAAAAATTTGGCTTCAAAAAATTAAGGGTTCTTTCTTTATTTCGTTCTAATTTTTGTGTTAAAAAATAAAAGCTTAGAAATACCTACTCTAAAAAGTCTTAAGTCTATAGAGCATTAAATTATAAAATACATATTAAATACGATAAGCCATGTGTATTGCTTCATACAAAATTGAACCTACGAGCTACGTCTGTAATAACAAATTCATCATAATAAATTATAAAGTTGTAAAATGAAAACAATCCAACTGCTTATTCCTGCAATAACGCACACTCTTAACCCTAGCACTCCCAAGGGGGGGGCACAAAGTACCCACACCTAGAAAAAATGCTCGTAACTTTGATAATACAATACCAATTTGGCTGAAATTTCATGTAATTGTCAGAAATATTGTTTTTCATATTCTAGTGTAGTTTTTTTTTCAAACGACAACGTGATTTTTTTTCAATGTTTGTCAGAATTGTCCGACCAAATCGCTCCGGCCGGGATTCGAACCCGCAATTCCGCTCCGGCCGGGATTCGAACCCGCAACCTACGAGTCAGTAGTCAAGCATGCTAACCACTAGACCACGGAGGTCGGCTCAAACAATTTACTTACTACAGAGAAATTTACTCAAAGTTTAGAAATAAGTAAATAAGAAGTGTAAAAACCTGATTTCATTTGTTCAGAATTGATAAATTAGGAAAAGCCGTTAAATTGGCCTCAAATTAAGAAATTAGTAAAAGAGAAGTGTAAAAACCTGATTTTATTTTTTCATTATTCATAAATAAAGAGAAACAATTGAAACTTTTAAATAAATCAAGATTTTTCTTTATTTTTCTATGTGGGTACTTTGTGCCCCCCCCTTGGGAGTATCTGTTACCTAACAAAGCTTGGGAGTGCTAGGGTTAAAGTAATTCCAAAGGCCCAACAATGGAACTAATCATAAAAATAAATGAAAGCCCCAGACAAGTACAACAAAGCAACACGCAACTACTTCATCAAGAACCCAAAGAAAGAAGATTAAAACGGAACAAAAGTTTAAGCTGCAAAAATGCTTTAAAAACAATAAAATATAACGCAAAGATGAGGAGAATGGGAGAAAACATGAAAAATGGGAAAATTGAAAACGTTTGAGGGGACTTTCCCCTCACACGGAGGGAAAAAAAGAGGGGAAATTTGACGGCGGTGGGGAAAATGAATTGTTACAGAACGAAGGAGAAAACATTTAAAAAGAGAAAAAGAGAAATGGGGAGAGAAAACGAGAGATTGTTAGTTAAGGAGAATGGTGAAAAAAGATTCGAGTAGGGTGGGCTGGGGTGAATAGAACGCTCTGAGGTTTTCGTTTTTTTTGTTGTATTTATAATTTTAAGATTTCTTTTTGTATTGCGAGGAACAATTTTGATGTGGTTAACATTATTTCTCTTTTAGATTTTCATTGAGCACACACATTTTTTTTATCACTAGATGGGTGTTGTTATTTATTGGTCAGGGAAATTCCAAAGAAGCAATTAAAAATAAATATTTATTTTTAAAAAAAATAAAATACTATGTAGGTACTAGTAAGTGGTGTGTATGACCAATTGATCATAGATGTTGACATGCAGCACTATAATCTCATAAAAGATAGATAGCTCTATGTATAGGTACTAGTACAATTTATACTCAATAATGAATATTAATTAATTTTTTTGTACACTTTTAAGTTACATAGACCATTTTCATATCGAAAATAATTTTGGAGAGTAAAATTGAGACCGTGTTTATTTTTATAGTAGTAGTAGTAGTAGTAGTAATAAGTAATTGTATTTATTTTAATTAAAATTATTACAATGGTTGGCACATTGAAAACATAAAACAATAATAAACGCTTAAACAATATAAATAACAAAACAAAACACAACTAAAACAAGGAATGAACCTACCAGTATGTATAACTTTTAGGAGTTAATTTTCTTTACTATTTACATATAGGTACTTATGGCTGTGGAAATTGTGAACACATTAGTTTAGTGATTTTCCAACACAAATAAAAGATTATTTTTCCTAAAATTTAACTAAGATAAATCTACCCTACTGCCAAAGTGTGATTTACATCTTAGTAAAAGGCGGAGCCTTCACTACACTCAATAGGCCAATGACCTCCAGTCAGCATCAATCAACCAATCTGATTGGCTGACTAGCGCTACGGGAGACCAACTACCCCGATTAAACCGCCTCCTTGTATTATAAATATAATGAAAACCGAATAAATTTATTATTATTATTACTTTAAATATTAAAATTGAATAAATTAGCGAAAGATTAATAATTAAGCTTGTTATACTTACAAAATACAATTCCATCATCTACTCATTTCTCAGAAAAGCCCTCAGCTTTAAAGCTGCTTTTACAAAAAAATATATGTTATTAATACTTGAACGAGTTGGATTCTCTACAAGGGTTTTCAGTGAACATTGACCATTAGAAAGCCAATTTTTGAGATATTGTTTTCTTAGCGGTACATAGTGAGGACATCTTAACATAAAATGATAAAGATCTTCGCTCTCTCGTAGATTACATATGCTACATTGCTCGGTGCTATCCCAATTGTACCCCATTCTACTAACGAAAAAATTAACCTTCAAGATTCCAGATAACCGAATTTGTGCCATCACTCTTAGCCTATCTATTGGTCCCTGCAATGAAAGATAACTTGCGGTATTAGCTCTTAACTTAACTCCCTCAGGTTTTGATTTTATTTCTTTGTACAAAGTACAGTAACCAGAGTTCTCAAGTCTCTGGTAGTCCATTTCAATCAATCGAACTTCATATTTAGCAAGTATTTCAATCATTCTATCTTTTAAAAGTTGGGATGACTGGGCCTGCCAGAGCTCGGCATACCCCAGCTCTACGAGATCGGTTTTTAGGAGAGATGCCCAGTTATACTTCACAATGTTTCTTGATAACTGATCTATAATCAATAGTTGATTGAAGCAAATTTTTGGATAGCGGTCTTCAGTCATAGACAGCAGTTTCAGCCACCATTGCAGCCTTTGCCGGAACACCAAGTAAGCAAGCTTGAGCATGCCAAACTCGAGGCGGACCATGTAGTGAGGGGTTGATCTTGAAAGACAAAAGACAGATTTTATGAATTGACTTTGCACCACCTCCACTTCATCCACGTACCTACTTCCCCAAATTTCAGCTCCATAGAGTAGCGTTGCACACACTATTGACTGGAACAATTTCATTCTGCTCTCCTGTGACGTCATTCTTGAGTTGATTAGGATGGTCTTAACGCTAGAAATCGCCATCTTTCCTTTTGATATTGCCTGCAGAGCCGCTTTCAGGAAAACTCCATGGGATGAAAATTTGACTCCTAGGTACACATACTCGTTAACCACCTCCAGTGATTTATGATTGTAGCGGAAAGTGTCTGTCCCAGCTAATCTTCCCCCGCGCCTGAACACCACCATCTTGGACTTGCTCTCGTTCACTATCATCTGGTTCTCGTCGCAATAAGAACTGAGGATGTCCAGCTTCTTCTGCATGTCTGCCCGACTACTTGACAATAAAATAAGATCATCACAATAGAGCAGTAATAGTATGTCCAGTGAGCTGGTGATAGGTACTCCCTCCACTCCTCTTTGACGAAAAAATTCCTCCAAGTCATTGATGAAAATTATAAAGGCGACTGGTGAACATGAGTCTCCGGTAAGTACACCTTTGGTTATTACTTGGCTAGGTGTCACGTTGTCTTCCACTCTTATTCGGGTTGTTGCTTTTTCATAAATTCTTCCCAGGAACGATATCATTTTCCCAGAGATTCCGAATGAAAACATTTTAGCGAATAGTAAGTTATGCTGAACCTCTGAAAATGCGGATTTATAGTCTATAAATGCCGCATATAGCTTACGATGGTTGATCAGGTGTAAGGATACTATACTGTAGAGGGAAAAAATGTTGTCAACACAGCCCCGTCTTGGTCTAAAACCAGCCTGTGCTTCCACGAATAATTTATTGTCTTCACTCCAAGCCAGAATTCGCTGTGAAACTAAGTGAGTAATGAGTTTCAGGGTACTATTCATAAGGGCCACATTTCTAAAATTTTCGCAAATTATTGGTCCTTTCTTGTGAAGCATAAACATGAACGACTCGGCTAGTGAGTCAGGTATACTGCCTCCATTAAAAATATAGTTTATAAATCTGAGCAGATGTGTTTTCTTATCTTCATTTAAAATTTTGAGAAATTCGTTGAGAACATTATCAGGGCCAGGGCTTTTGCTAGTCTTCATGTTTATGATTCCTTTATCGAGTTCTCCCATACAGAAGTCCGAATCCATGCTCTCCCTTAAAACATCCGGGAAGGTAAAGTGCAGCATACAGGGTGATCCATCTACTAGCGTAAACAATTGAGTTAAATAACACGCCCATTCTTCAATAGGTATCTCTTTACTCTTGTTCGGCTTACGGGGCTTGAATATTTTTACAGTTTTCCAGAAGTCTTGTGGATTTCTAACATTCGACAGTTTTTCTTTAAAATCCTGCTCATATGTTTTTTTCAGTTCTTGGCATAAAGCAAAATAATCTTTTTTCAAATCTAGATAAGACATCAAAAACTCTTGAACATTTTTCTGTTTCCATTTCCTATACATTTTTCGTGCTACTTTCTTCATGTTTCGGCACTCTCTAGTATACCAAGGTTTATTAACATTGGTCTGCGTAGTAAAAGTGAACTCATGAACCATACTTGTGTCAGAGGCAGCTTTTTTTAGAGCCCTCACAAGCTCAGTATAAACATCTTGAGTTTGTGCTTGCATGCTTACACTGTTGACCTGCTCACTAAATTCCACTGCTTTCTCTGGTAACCACAAGTAACGTGTTATTTTTGACCGCGGTTTATTGGGTTGCGACACATCTAGCGGAATGTTCATAGTAAGGTTTACTGGCAAATGATCAGACACAATAATAGTGTCGGAGACGCGAAGTTCTGTTATCAACGAACACGACTCAAGATTCGCCCAGACCAAGTCTACCGTACTTGTACCTACTCTACTTGCTCCAACTCTACTGAGATAGGTATATTGGCCCGGGACGTCCCCGTCTGTCCTTCCATTGAGCACAAGAAATCCGTGGTTCTCCATACACGCTATTAGCTGCTCCCCTCTTCTATTTTTCACTTTATCCAAGGATATTCTCTGCGCCAAAAAATCCAACTCTTCCGCCAGGTTCTCATCCAAATCGTTCTCGTCCGAAATTCTGCCGTTTGTGTCACCTCCAATGATATAAGGGTCGTTCTGCGTGTTTAATTCTTCCAACAGTAGATGTAGTGATTCCAGTGCATGTTCCATGGAATACAGTGGACTGATGTAGACATTTCCAAGCGTGAGAGTCATGTTCTGACTGAATTCCAGTTTGACAAAAATCCATAGATTTGACACATTAACTACGTTAATATTGATTTCCTTCCTCACCAGAGTTACCAATCCGCCACTGCCTCGGCCTCGTTGCTTGTCTCGCACCGCCACTGCATAAACCATATTATACTGTTCGGAAAGCGGGATTGGGATAGACGGCTTGCCTAGTGCCCATGTTTCACTGAAACAGAGAATTTGGCAGGATAGGAGGTTTTCCATTTCAACTGAACATAAAGAGCTGAGAGTAGATATGCCCTTTATATTCCAAAAGCATACCTTAAGACCTCGCTGCATCGTGTTACCCTCGGCTAGTCATTCTCTGGGTGTCTCCTGCCTTTGTGTATTCAAATAAGGCACAAGACTAATCTGTTGTAGATTGCGATGATTGATTGGTCGTGGTGACTGCGCAGGTGTGTTGAAGGTACTAGAGCTGTCAGAAAATAACTCCCTCTCGCTTTCATGCCGCTCCCACTCAATCATAGTAGTGTTGCCTTGGTCTGAGTTCCCGCTGATGTTAAAGTTTGTTTTCTTCACCGTCGATTTTTGAGTCGCAAACAAATCACTTGGCGATACTGAATTTGCGCGTTTCGCTGAGTTTCTTGTGGATGCTGACGCCGCCGCCTCTGGGTAGTTGACTTCGCTACTAGGTGGTGGCTGCTGCGGCTCACTACTTATAATCTGACCACTTCTTATAACCGCATATTTTCCCTGTCTTCGCAACATGTTTCTTTCATCTCGTAACTTCTTGTGATTTGCTCTCATTTCATCAGAGAGGTCCTGCTTAACAAACACTGATGTACCCTTAAGTAATATCGAGTTCTTGAGAATTTCCATTTTTCGCCTCTGGGTTGTTAAACCGACAAGAATAGGTCTCGGTCTGTCCTGGTTAAGTTCTTTTCCCAATCTTCTACAAAAATCAAGTTCCATGAGCGTGAGTTCGCTTATTTTCATGTGAGTGCAAAATAAAGTCATGATGACCGTTTCTATATCTGTCTGGTTCTCAGGTACTCCAAATATGACGAGATTTTTTCTTCTCTCATTGTAGTCAAGCTTGCTTATTTTCTTTGAATGTTGGCTTATAACATTATTGACTGATTCAAACTTGCTCTGTATGTTATCCAGCTTTGTTTTGACCTCCCTGTGATGGTCAGTATTAACAGTTGCCATTGTACCCAGTCTTTCCCATAGCGCCTCTAATGTTATATTTCCTCCGTCCATAACTCTTGCCAATGATGTAAAATAAATATTAATACTCCAATGATTAAGAGTCTAGGTGGATACCCCCAAACCACAATGCAAAAACGCTCCGTCAGACCGTGGGCTTACAGCAATAATGAATGATAATATTATATTCTGGTATTAGGTATCACAGCAGACTACACGGATCCACTACACATTATTGACGGATACATAATTACATAACTGTCTAGACGCGTATCATGCGTAAGTCCAGTACATAGAGATCTTTATTCAATGGAATGTATCTATACGTATACACCGTTATGTAGGTATTCGTTAGTATTGTAGTACTATCAGCAGCTGTTCATTGATGATAGTTGAGGTGCTATCTCACGGTCTCGGTATTAATTAAGTCCAACTTTAACTGTTATCACTTCCCCTCCTTCCCTCTACTGATAGTAAAATTACTAATTTTAATTTTAGGGAATAGGTAACTATTTTACGGTTAGTATCACTGATAGACCTTCAACGCTTTCAGGGAGCTACTATCTATCGGAGTTAAGTGATAACTTTATCAATGTTCTCCTACCACCAACTTTTAATTATCTGAAGTGCGTGTGACTTGCGCAGTAGACAATAAATCGTTACAATAATTAGCTTCTAATTTCAAAGAATTTGAATATTTCTTCTAAACGGGAATTTTAGCCATCTTGATTTACAATCTTCTCCTAGTTGCTGATAAGAAATTTTGAACTTACGGGCCAAATAAGTCTGTTCAGACCAAACGTGGTAGTGAAAAACAAAGCTTGCGATTCAAAAATACACTTGAACTTTTATTTCGAAACAAAAAACACTTAAAAACATTTATTACATTCGAAAACATTAAGAGCGAAATGAACTGCGACTACACTTTTAAAAGCACGATTGCCACGATTGCACGAAAATATAAAAAAAACGTTTATTTTTATATTTTCTTTTGCATTTTTTGAGATTGTTTGAGTCTAGTGTAAAATTATAAAGAAATACTAAATCATAAACACTCCAAACATATATCCCTCTCAGAAACATCCATTTCCATTATTTATTTAATATTCTCTACCTTCCGTCACTTTTTCCTTAAATACACCACTAATACACTACCTGACCCAAAACGACCCTGTTTTCCCCGAAGAGATAAACAAATAAGAGAGTAATTTGTAATAATATCGAATAAGTGCGCTAGTGCACAGCGCATATTACAGACAAATGTTTGTAGATCAATAACACGCCAAAGAGGAGTCAAGTGGCAACTTACCCTCCCTCCCCTACCTTCATTTCAGTTGTCTCTTACCCCACCCATCCCTTTTCCTCTTTTTATGCTATTAAATCAACATAAAATAAACTTCCTATTCAGCTGAAACCCTGCTTTCCCCTCTCACCTTGCTCTCGATTCCCCTCCTTTCCCCTTTTGTCTTGCTCCGAATTCTCTCCACGGAATAATTTATCCCCACTACATCATAATTCTCTCCGTTTCTTCACTTCCCCTCTCCGAGCAATTTAAATCAGTTACAGAGAATTTTATTGACTAATTTTGTCTCTCCCCCCCACCTCTCTTTTTCTCTCTCTCTCTTTTTGTTTTATTTGTTTTTTTAACGTTTTTGATTTATAGTCTTTATATTTTTAAAATGTAATTTATGTTTTTTAAAGTTCCATTCAACATTGCTTTGCTCTCCTACGATTTAGCAAGCCATTTGTCAGCGTCTGTTGTCGTTGTTCCTTTTTGGTGTTATTTGCGAATCTGTTGTTGCCAAGTTATACATTAATTTTTTGCATGTATGTACAAAAAATAGTTTTCAATAGTGATGGCCGCGAACTGCGAGGCGAGGCGAACTGTTCGCGCGAACTGCGAGCGCGAGTTTAGCAAAAACTCGCCTCGCACCTAAAAAAGTTCGCGCGAGGCGAACTGTAAAAAAACTCGCCCCGCGCGAGCGCGAACCGTCATTTCTGCGAGGCGAGGCGAACTAGTTCGCGCGAACAGTTCGCAGTTCGCGCTAAATACTATGGTAATCCCATAGGGAAAACTTTTGCAATAGGAGCGTTTTAATAGATCATTTTATTAGAATTAAAAATACCAAGCGGCTTTTTTTGAAAAGTAAAGCCATTTGGAATTTTGGGGTGCTGCCACATAAATCGGACTAACATGGGATTTATAGATTCGCAGTTTCAGTATTTATTGAGTTTGAGTTTCTTTACCATGCCAATCATAAGAATTATTTTAGAAATGTGTCATGCTTTTCATTGTGTACGAGCAAGGACTTGAGAAATCTTCCCTTTTTCTTTTTCGTCCGGGCGTGCTGCAGTTCCCTAGCACCGGCCGTGCCTATAATTACATATATTCCATTGTTTAGTGTAGTGCAAATTTTGACTGTTATATTTTCAGTAATTACTAAACCTACAAACTAGAATCTGGACAAAGGTAGGTTTTTCAAAAACCATTCCAATTCCAAGAAATTGATAGGTAACACACCGCTCCATCAAGTATAAATAACGAACCGAAAATGAATGACTCATTCTTATGAAGATTAAATTGAAAAGGAGGAAGGCAAAAATTCAACCCTTAGATAGACAATACAATAAATGAGGAAAGAAGTTGTAGTTAGTTTTTCGTGTGAAAGACAATATTAATGGGCATCTTGGCATGATTTGGATACCTAACATTAAAAAATCCTTCCCAGATTAAAAATTCCTATAGCTAGGTATGTGTACTGTGTCCCATATTTGATATGTTTTTCGGTCGAACGACTTGTGAACATATGCATTAAATATATCAAAAGAATTGTTAAAAAACAGAGATTTTATTATTCCTTTTTAAAGAACGATTCTGCATTGTTTTCATACTTTTTTAGCACTAGACAGTCTAGACACTCTGGAAGCGCGGGGCGAACTGTGCGAACTAAACTCGCGCGAACTGCGAGGCGAGGCGAGCGCGAACCGACGTAAGCGCGAGGCGAGGCGAACTCAAAATTTTGCGAGCGCGAGTTTCAAAAAAGTTCGCCTCGCGCCCTGCGAGGCGAGCGCGAGTCAAGCCAAAGTTCGCCTCGCCTCGCGCTTTTGCCATCACTAGTTTTCAAAACTGACTTGGACAGTGTCAAAGCTCAAGTGCAAAAGCTGCATTTTTTTTTGTTTCTATTGACAATAATAGAAATTAACTGTAAGGATAATAATTGGATTGTGTGGAAGAGATTGCCAGAGGCAAAAACCCCGCCCTTTACTCAGGACATTTATGTATATATTTATTTATTATTTCTTCAATTTTTTTCTCTTTTTACTTCTTCTTACATTGTATATAAATTTGTAATTATCTGTACTGTACTAATATTTTGTTCTTAATAATAATAATAAAGTGTATAATAATAATAATAATAACTTATCATGTTGTTGACTCCCTTTTAATAAGAGGAGCCTTTGAGTGGCTTAATTGCCTTACTACAAATAATTTAGTAGAGATGAAAATAATTGAACTCGATCGGTAGCTTTTAGAAAATGGAATCAAAGAGTGAAGATTTTATTTGTTGATTTTTGTTTACAAGGATGTTAAATACAAGTAGATAGGGATAAAAAAGTGAGACAAAAAACGACTTTTAATATCCCACAACACAGATATAAAATAAAATATTAAATTTATTAGATGGCGCGAACACCCCCCAGCTTTGAAGGGAAGCCTTCAAAATTAACAAAGCTGGAACTAAGTATTGTATGATTAAAATAAAATTATCAAAGTTAACAATAAAGGGTTTAAGTTAACAAAGTCTGAAATATGTGTAAGCCAAGCATAATTATGACCCAACAGTGAGAGGGTTTTAAGACTTGTGAACCGCATCTTAATAAAATGAACATACACTGCACACCTATACATGATAATTTTCATTCAAACTTATGTCAGCTGATTAATCAGACCTGAACATTATTATAATTAAATAAAATAATGGATGGTATAGAAAGGGGGTATTTTTTTAGACATAATTACTTCATGACTCAATCATACTTCCTTATCAATCTATTTGAACTAGCAAGCTAAGTATATTGAACAAAGAATCATCAAAATAAGACAATTTTATTATAATAAACATATCATCATAATCTAATAATTGATAATATTATTATAACTAAATGAAAAAGAAGAAAATATCATTATATACACTAATTTCTCACTTTATAATAATCAAATACATTTTGACAGTTAACTTTATTAATATAACCAATTGAGAGAAAAAAAAAGGGAAAATATCATTTTTTCCATTTTAAAATAATATTATTAATAAACACTACTGGGAAGGAAGGGGACACAAGTTGTGAACAGCCCTTTTGTACACTCCTCTGGGTGTTTTCACTAACACAACTCTGACTACTCCATCTTTGCCAGGGCATAATTGAGAGACAATACCCGTGGGCCAGGAAAGAGGAGGAGAATTTTCCTGCTTTAGCAACACAACTGTACCAATTTTTATATTAATAGATTCATTATACCACTTTTCCCGTGCTTGTAATTGGGTCAAATACTCAAGAGACCATCTTTTCCAGAATGACTGCATTAGTTGATCAATTAACTGAAATCTTGATAGTCTATTAAGGTTAACCTCAGTTACATCTACAGCTGGTATGCAAGTTAAAGGGGTTAGCTTCAAAAAGTGATTAGGGGTTAATAGATCACAATCTTCAGGATCAGAATTAAGTTTGCACAAGGGCCTAGAATTTAATAAACATTCTATTTGTGTGGTAAGAGTGGTCAGTTCCTCGTAACTTAGCAACTGTTTGCCAACAACTCTAAAGAAATGAGTCTTGAATGACTTAACACAACTTTCAAATATACCTCCAAAATGAGGGCTGGCTGGTGGGTTCATAGACCAAACAATTCTATATTCAGCCAACTCATGAGCAAAACTATCTTTATAATCCTTGGATTCAAGCAGACTATATATTTGCTCAAGATGATTTTTTTGCACCAACAAAATTAGTGCCATTATCAGTTAGCATTGTTTTGATAGGGCCACGCCTAGAAAGAAATCTTTTAAAAGCATTTAAGAAGCAAGGAGTGGATAAGTCTGAGGCAACTTCGAAATGGATAGCCTTGGTGGCAAGACAAACAAACACTGCAACATAGGCTTTCTGAGGCCTTTGACCACGACGATGTGTGAGTACAATAGAGATAGGACCTAGATAGTCACAAGCCGTGTTAAGAAATGGCTTGGATTCCAGGACTCTAGAACTTGGCAAGTCTCCCATTTTGGGATATGAAAACTTAGGTGACAGTCTAAAACAAATGTTACAAGCTTGAAAACGCTTTCTGACATAATTACGAGCTCCTAAAACCCAAAATCTCTGTCTCAACAAAGCTAGAAGTAAATGAGGGCCAGTATGAAAGTTTCTTTGGTGCAAATAGTCAATGATAAGACCTACTGCCCAATTTTTAGACAACAAAATAGGATGCTGTTGGGAATATGACAGATTTGAGTTAGAAATTCTACCGCCAACTCTTAGAATACCATCATCATCAAGAAAAGGACAGAGTTTTCTTAACATAGGACTACAAATGACATTCTTTTTAATGTTCTCTATATCATCTGAGAAAAACTTCTTTTGAAGAATCTTGACTACAAATTGTTCAGCAGTGCTGAGGGCTTCAGCATTGATATTTTGAGTTATGGGTATAATTTTGACAAATTTTAATACATAGACTACAACTCTTAGAAGTTTAGTCCATGCTGAACATCTAGTAAACATTTCAAGAAGTGTGTTTTCTCCCTCATTGGGAGTACTAATTGCAGCAAAATTAGATTTGATCTCCAGAACTGATTTGTCTGTGAAATCATGATAGCTACGAATGGGCCAGTCAGCCTGAGGTGTATATAACCAAGAGGGACCCGATAGATATAATTTACTATCCACAAGTTGTTCTGGAAGTAATCCACGAGATAAGACATCAGCAGGGTTGTCAATGCCTGCGATATGAAATAAATTGGAAATATCAATATTTTGTTGGATTTTACTAATCCTATTAGCAATAAAAACATTGAACAGATGAGGAGATGAGTGAGCCCAGCATAGCGTAACACTCGAATCTGTTAAGCAGAAGGATTTGTCAATTTTGAATTTTGATGAGTAGGACTCAGTCACAACCTTCATTAGGTCAGACAGTAAAAGAAGTCCACAAAGTTCTAGTCTGGGAATACTTTCAACTTTTAAAGGGGCTACCTTTGATTTGGCACAAATTATTTCTATTTTGATTGTCCCATTAGGAAGGAGGACTCTACTGTAGATAACAGCTCCATAAGCCTTCTCACTAGCATCTGAGAAACCCAACAGTTGAAAGACACAATCAACCTCGACATTGATATGTCTAGGAAAATTGAGATTTTGAAGTAGAGGTAATTGAGCATTGAAGTTATTCCACAAGGCTATGATGTCAGAAGGGGGAGCAGAATCCCAATCAATTTTACAAATCCACAATTTTTTGATAAGAAGTTTAACAAATAAGACAATTGGGGCCAATAATCCCAAAGGATCATAAATTGTGAGAATGTATGAGAGAATACCTCTCTTAGTACATGGACTAGTGTTTTGATTTATTTTGAAGAATAAAGTATCTGCCTTGGGGTTCCAGTATAAACCCAAAACCTTGAGTGTGAAATTTTCTTCATCCCATGAGACCATTTTCTCTAGTTGATCTGACAATGGAATATTTTGAAGAACCTGGTTTGAATTTGACGACCACTTGGTGAATTTAAATCCACCTGACTTGAACAAGTCAGTGATATTTTTGTAAAACAAAATACACTCCTCTTCAGTACCAAATGAGGCAACCAGATCATCCATGTAGAGTTTGTCAGCAATATTTTTTGACAAAGAGAAATTTTCTGCTTCATCTAATATCAGCTGATGAATAGTACGCAAGGCAAGAAATGGTGAGGATTTTACACCAAATGTTACTACCATTAAATTAAAAAAAGTAAGACTATCATTTGGAGTAGGTCTCCAGATTAATTTTTGATACTGCTGATATTTTTCACAAACTAGGATTTGTAAAAACATTTTAGTAATGTCTCCATTCAGTGCGTATTGAAACAATCTAAAATTCAAGAGTACACTAAACAAACTGGAATAAAGTTTAGCACCACAGTATAGGATATCATTTAAAGACTTTCCACTAGTAGTAATTGCACTGGCATCAAAAACAACTCTAAGTTTAGTGCTGACACTATCTGACTTAGTTACCATATGATGAGGAATGAAGTAACCCGATATATCAGATTGGTCTGAACATTTACTCATGAAACCTTTCTCAATTAAATCAGACATAGCTTTATTATAGTCTGCACGTAAAGAAACTGAACTTTCTAGCCGTTTCTCAAGATTAAGAAATCTATTTTTAGCCATCAAGAATGAATCCCCCAGCTGAGAGGGGTCTTCCTTAAAAGGTAGAGGCACCTTATATATACCATGCTCATTTCGAGACATTTCAGAAGAATAAATGTGCTCACAAGCTATATCCTCTGGACTGAGTTTAAGATTTTCAGCCAGTGGAATTTTTTCCAACTCCCAGAATTTTACAAGATTATTATCTAATGAACTTTGAAACATACAGATCGAGGGATCCTTACCACTACCACATACAATAGGTGCATTTCCAAGTATCACATGACCAAGTTTTGTATTAACAGCAACTGGTTGGTTATTAGCACCACAGACTGATTGTCCAAGAAGTATGTAAGGATAAATGGAAGAACCAAGAATGCCAAATATTGGACCAGGATCCATGAACTCATCATCTGAAAGTTGGAGTTCATTGAGATAATTAAGATTAGAGCAGTCAATAGGATGTACAGGTATTCTGTCAACAACATGATCAACAACCAATGCTTGAGCTGTGTATCTTGCACGGTCATCAAATCTAGAGGAGAACGGTAAGTTCACTTGACCATAAACATGGCTATTAGCCGAACCTAGACCTCGCAAACTAGAGTTAGAGGGTTGTAAAGGTATTTTTAAAATATCAAGGGCAGATTGAATAATAATATTTGACATAGAACCATTGTCTAAGAGGAACCTCATTACATGAGGAACACCATTAATATCATACAAGTTTATTTTTATAGTACCTAGTAAGACTGTCATACTACTACCAATATTTTTGATACTATGCTCTGTCTGAGAACATAATGTTACTTTGGCTGACTCAGCCTTCTCATTACTTTGAGATGACTGTCCAGCATGCATACTACTAATATTACAAAATTTGGGCTGAGTACTAGTCTTGTGTTCATTATGTTTGGACACATCAGGTTGACTATTATTGATAAAATGCAAAAGGGAATGATGTTTTAGTCGACAAGTACTGCAAACATGTTTTGAAGCACAATCTGACACTCGATGATTATTACCAAGGCAGTTAACACAATGTGAGTGTTGTTTTACAATAGCATATCTATCCTGAGGATTCAATTTTAAAAATTTAGGACATTTAAACAATGGGTGGTCCACCTCACAGAGTGAACAAATATTATTCTTGACAAAAAATGAGTGAGAAACCCTAGATGGTTTGTTGTAACTACTACCAATAAATTTAGATTCATGTATGACAGGTTTAGATACAGTACTAACATTAGGTGCAATGCGAAATAAAATTTTAGTTTGATTTTGAATAAAAGTTAATAGCTTTTTAAATGTTGGAATTTCTTGTGAATCCAAAGAATTTTCAAATAATCTCCTGGTTGAGTCATCAATTTTAAGGTTTCCAATATAAAATAAAATGAAATCTGCCAAGTCAGAAATATTCAAAGCCTTGAGAGCAGCAATGGCTGCACCAACTTTGTCTACGAATAAAGTTAAATGTTGAGATGATTCAAATTTATTAGTTTTAAAATTAAACAAAATATCTAGATAATGTGTAGCAAGGTTTCTTTTATCCTCGTACCTGTTTAAGAGCACATTCCATATTACATCATAATTAGCCTCCGTGGGAAGAATACCCGAACACATCAGTTGAGCTCGACCAGTTAATTTAGCAAGCAGATGTTGAAGTTTGTGTCCTTTTGGAATGTCTGGACGATCATGGATGTTCACCTTGAACAAGTTGTAGAACAATGGCCAATCTGCAATATCTCCGTTGAATGAGGGAAGTTCAAGCCTTTGGAGTTTGACAAAAGACTCTGTTGTTTCAGCATCTGATGGTGGCACAGAAGCAGCAGTAGTTGCAGAAGAACTGATCAGCTTCTCAGCATACTTGATTGATCCATACATGTCTTCTATGGTGTCAAGATCTTTGAAGCCCAGTGGTCTCTGGACTCCAGTTTCAATCTCCAGCATGTTGATTTTCTCTATTATTTGTTTGAATTCAGATCTCATGTGTTCAACTGTAAAGACTCTTCTCTTGAATGATGACTGAGAGTTTTTGTCCGATAGTTTTTTTGTCAAGTCAAAAGTTTCCTGCATGTATGAAAAAATATGTTCTTTTTCAGAATTGAGAATTTTGAGTTCGACATCAGGTTTTGTCATTGCAAATATGAGTTGATCAATTGAATGTTAGAACTGAAGTTTCTGCTTACTTACAGACTGAGAATGCGAGTTGCGACTTCGAGGTTATTCCAATGGGGTTGAAGTGTTGAGAGTTGGAGTACTTGAAGTTGAAATTTTATCTACAATTATCTACGAATATATTGATAATCGAGGATCCAAATGACCGAAGGACCATTAAATGTTGACTCCCTTTTAATAAGAGGAGCCTTTGAGTGGCTTAATTGCCTTACTACAAATAATTTAGTAGAGATGAAAATAATTGAACTCGATCGGTAGCTTTTAGAAAATGGAATCAAAGAGTGAAGATTTTATTTGTTGATTTTTGTTTACAAGGATGTTAAATACAAGTAGATAGGGATAAAAAAGTGAGACAAAAAACGACTTTTAATATCCCACAACACAGATATAAAATAAAATATTAAATTTATTAGATGGCGCGAACACATGTTATATAGAAAATTTCCCGCACGTTCATACTTTTTTTTTCTTTCTCCTTCATATTTATTATAGGTATCATATTTATTATAGGTAGTGTGCAACAAAAAAAAAACGTTGATACCTTTTTACTTTCCGTGCAAATGTCTAATATCATGGTGAAGAAAGGATTGATACGAGTTTTGATTGAACGAACAGAACCAGTGTTCTGGGGTTCTTTGGTGCCCAGACAGTCCAGTGTGTAAAAAAAAAAATTACACATAAATTTAATGAAGAAAAGGTACACATAATCTATTATAGAGAAAGGAAAGTTAAAAATAAATAAATTAATAAGTTAAAAAATACAAAATAATTCTTGTTTAAGAAAGAAGTAAAGCTCCTCTTTAAAATAATAATATATATGTAGCAAAACATCACAGGACGCATGTTTGTATAGATCTATGGAAATAAGTACATACATTGGAATATATCCAAGTAAATAAGTAATTTGGACAGCAATTTTCCACGCGCCGTGCCGTGAATGTTTATGAAAATAATTAACTCTTTCGCAACTTCCTCTCATCCTTCCTCCCTTCTCCTTCTCCTACTCACACTCCTCATTTTCCTCCTTCTCCTTCTTCTCCTCCTCCTTCTACTTCTACTTCTCCTCCTTCTAATGCATCTCCTTTTTCTACGACCACTCCTGATTCTCCTTCTCTTCTTCCTACTCCTCCTACTCTCACTTCTACTCCTTTTCCTCCTGCTACTCTCACTCCTACTCCTTTTCCTCCTGCTACTCTCACTTATTCTCCTCGTCCTACTCCTCCCACTCCTTCTCTTTCTCATCCTTTTACTACTCTTCTTCTTCCTCCTCCTTCCCTTCCTCCTCTTTCTTCTCCTCTTATGTCTCTCACCCTATTTCTACTTCTCCTCCCCATTTCCTACCTACTTCCGCCTCATAATTATCATCATTATTCTATTAATACTTCTCATCCTTCTCTTACAAAGAGACATTCTTCTCTTTAATCTCTTTTCACTTCTCTTCTTACATTCCATCTCTCTCATTTTTATCCTCCTAAACCCTTTTCTTTGGTGGAATAATTCTCTTCTATCTTCTCCGTAACTAATTTTTCTCCTCCTGTTCCTCACCCTTTCCGTTCTCCTCCTCTTTCTCCTCCTTCTCCTCCTCCACTTCTTACCACAGTTAATATTGTTTTACTTTCATGTTCATATCCCCCTTCGCATACCTCTTTCTCTGGTTTTATCCCACTTCTCGAAAACATTAATTTTACCTTTGCGAAGCACGTGAGATAAATGAAGTTCTAAGGGAGAGATAGAGAGAACAAGTAGAGAGAGAAAAAGCGGAAAGAAGAGGACATATAAAGAGATACATATATAAAGAGATACCTAGAGAGAGATAGACAAAAAGAGAGAGATAGAGAGAACGAGTATCAGAAAGAGGAAGAGTGGATAGCGAAGAGTGGACATTTAAAGAGATGGATAGATATTCAGAAAATAAGAGAGAGAGAACGAGTAAAGAGATAATGAGTGGATAGAAATAAAGAGTAAATTAACAAAAATTAAACAGAGAAAGATAAAAAGGAAGAGAGACATAGCGAGAAGAAATAAGGAAAATACAAAAAGTGAGAACGACAACTAAGGAGAGATACTAATAACAATAATAAGAGGGATAGAAAAGGAAGAAAGAGAGTACAAGGTAGGTAGTAAATTAACAAAAATAAAACAGAGAAAGATAAAAAGAAAGAGAGAGAGAGAGAAAGAGAGAGAGAGATAAATATAGCAAGAAGGAGGTAAGGGAGAGGCAGTAATAAATAATTTTCCAAAAAGTATTTTCCCTTCTCAATTAAAGCTGCGCCCTTCCAATCCTCCCGTTTTTGTTGCCGATTTTATACCTTTTGCTTTCACTTAATTTATCATCACTGTGTCACACTTGTTACGTATATTCAGAGGGAGAGATTTTAGGGGGGGGGGGGGAAATTTTCGCGAAATGGGAATATATCTCTTTTAAATTTTATTAAAAAGGTGGAAAGTTTTTATTGAGCATCTCAAAAGAAGGAAAGTTCCAGGGTGGTAGGTATAGGAGAGGAGATGTTTTTTTTTTTTTTACATAGATAATCTTTTTTTATATTGAGTTATTATAAGTAAAGTATCTCGACCATAGATAGGGACTTGAGCATTGTACTAATGACAGAACCCGCGTTTCCTCTCTGGATATCTATGCTGATCTTCGGCATGAGGAAACTGCTGGATCTAGGCTCTCCTCTTGTGTCTTTTTTTTTCATTTGAAATTTTTAGAATTGAAATTTAGAATTTTTATTACAATCTGATTTTTCATAAATGATAGCTATAATAGAAACCATGTGCATGAAATGTTCATAGGAGTTGGTGTTTACCCCAAAATTTAAGCAAAGTTACGCATAAAATTGATGATAATTTCTTTATAACGACGAACAAATTATTGAAAAGAAATTGTAGGTATTTTGATGAAAATAAAATTGAGGAGAATTTTCTTAATTTTGTTTGTAAACACTATACATATTCTTTCATCCAAAGAACATTGGATTGTACATTGAACGAGAAATAAATAAATTTAAGAACAACATCCATGTAAAATTTCCCGAGTATGCAATGTGCATATATGATAAAAACAAGCGGTTGACAGCTCACAGTGCCAGAATCTGGGGAAGCATCGTAAAGTTTTGACGTATGAAAATGTTCAGATTTTAATTTCATAAAATTTTGTGGGTTTTCTCTTCTCTGTTTTTATTATTTCTTCGCAGAAACTTTTCACATTTCATTTTCTTGATACAAAATGTTGTCGGAATGCTGTCAGGCTCTTGAATATGGAGGATAAAGACTTCATTATCCACCATTAATGGTCACATCGAGAGACCTTGCTGAATGCAAGCTCAAAACAGGACTTTTTATTTGACCTGTCACAGTTAGGGCTCCGAAATCTATTATGATTGGTGAAATATAAACTATAATTTGCCGAAAATTTCAGTTTATGTTTTGAATTATCACCTTCTCCAACAATAATTTCAAGTACCTAATTTAAAAAAAAAATTAAATTTATTTAAATTTTTTTTGAAAAAGATATCGTCGATAAGCCGTAATTTCAATTAATAAATGTAATTAAATATACCTAATTTATGTTTTTATTCCATATGGAGTACCTCAAAGTCTACACTTGTGCGTATTTATAGCTTAAAAAAAAAATAAAAAAAAATTCTCGGAAGTAATACAGTTCAATTTATGAGAGTGGATGGGCAAAATAAATGGTGTGAACTTCATGGTTTGATGGAAAAATCGAACTATGAACAAATGTATGTATCGTTCGCATAATGAGTGTTTCCTAGTGTAAAATACTCATTAAACATTGTATCACTGATGAGTCATATTCTGATAATCAAGCCTTTGAGATGGTAGAGGAAAAATAGACCCCTCTGAAAATTTGGCTAGTTACGATCCTGCTACCAAGCCGCGTGCATCTCAAGTTTAATATGAAAAAGTTCATATTCCTGTAGGAGTATTAGGAGAGATGAGGGAATGAGAGGTTATAGTATCAGGGAAGTAGAGAGATAGGAGGTTTGACTATTAACAAAGCAGATGACGAAGTAGTTTCAGTATTAGGAAAATATACATAGAGATAGGAGGTTTGGCTATTAAGAAGGCATATGACGAAGAAGTTTCAGTATTAGGGAAGTAGAGAGATAGGAGGTTTGACTATTAAGAAGGCAGATGACGAAGGAGTTTCAGTATTAGGGATATAGAGAGATAGGAGGTTTGACTATTAAGAAAGTTTGACTATTCAGTATCAGGGAATAGGAAAATAGAGAGACAGGAGGTTTGACTATTAAGAAGGCAGATGACGAAGGAGTTTCAGTATTAGGGAAATAGAGAGATAGGAGGTTTGACTAAGAAGGCAGATGACGAAGGAGTTTCAGTATTAGGGAAATAGAGAGATAGGAGGTTTGACTAAGGAGGCAGATGACGAAGGAGTTTCAGTATTAGGGAAATAGAGAGACAGGAGGTTTGACTATTAAGAAGGCAGATGACGAAGGAGTTTCAGTATTAGGGAAATAGAGAGATAGGAGGTTTGACTAAGAAGGCAGATGACGAAGGAGTTTCAGTATTAGGGAAATAGAGAGATAGGAGGTTTGACTAAGGAGGCAGATGACGAAGGAGTTTCAGTATTAGGGAAATAGAGAGATAGGAGGTTTGACTAAGGAGGCAGATGACGAAGGAGTTTCAGTATTAGGGAAATAGAGAGATAGGAGGTTTGACTAAGAAGGTAGATGACGAAGGAGTTTCAGTATTAGGGAAATAGAGAGAAAGGAGGTTTGACTATTAAGAAGGCACATGACAAAGGGGTTTCAGTATTAAGGAAATAGAGGGATAGGAGGAGGTTTGACTATTAAGAAGGCACATGACGAAGGAGTTTCGGTATTAGCTAAATACAGAGATAAGAAGTTTGACAACTAGTAGTTCTCTGAACTGTAAACCTCACACAGATTCAACTATCGCATTTTAAATGCATAAGGACATCGAGACTTGGATGACATTTTATTTAAAAATATTAACCGGTCCTTTTTTGGCCCTTTTTCACTATTTTTGCCACAATGCGGCCCCCTTAGCTTTCACGATCACAAAATTTATTTATTTATGATTTAATAATAAGAAGACAAGAACCGTAGGAGGTTACATTTTTAGAATAGGAACCTAAAGAAAGAAAAAATAGGAGTTTTCAATTTCTGTATTTCAGGAGGTTTGAGTATTAGAAAAACAGGAGATTTGAATTTTCTGAGAACAAGAGCCCTAGGGTAGGTGGGGGGAAGAGTAGGCGCAGTTTAAGAGTAGGCAGGCGTAGTTTTCATAGAAGGAAGCAACGTATTTCAACAGGAATCAGCGCGATTGAACAGATTATGATTAAGAGCTCACCAAATTATTTAGATTTGGCCTAGGAAGAAAGCATGCTGCAATATATAATGAGGTAAGAAATTTTTTTGGTGTCGCAATCTAATTTATTTGAAATTTAATTTATTTTCATTTTTTTTTTTTTTAGTTTTGTGAATTTTCTTAAAGTAATTATTTTTTCTGGTTCAGCAAATTCCAAATTTTCATAATTAATTGTCGCTTTTTCGTTTGATAGTGGAGTTACTTTTTAAAATAAAATTAATCTATTCAAAGCGAAATGGGGTTAGAATATACAAAAGGTTAGAGTACGCAAATTGGGGTTAGAATAGATATTTACTAGGTTCTTTGGATGCCTAGTTAGTTGGTGGGTCCTAAACTTTCCCTGAGTCTTTCCTGAACGTGGCTGTTTTTATTACTCATCAAATTACTGAACTATCAAATTACTCACAAATTACTCACAAATGCGTATTCTTACCCCACCGCGGTGGTGTAAGAATACGCAAAAAATGACTTTGCTAAATTAATTTTGCAATTTTTACACCACAAGGTTGAATCCTACAGTAAAAAGTAAAAGGTGGATAACGAACCAGTGCATCAGGGTGCGACATTTCAGGACAATAGATCTCACCGAAAAAATTGGAAAAATCGAAATGTGTTTTTTGCGTACTCTTCCCCCCACCTACCCTATATGTAGATGGTTAAATGTATCAGTAAAGGTTATTATTGGAGTAACAGCGTAGCTGAGAACTTTGCAGTCGTCGGTTAGCGAAAGCAACTTGGATGGAACAAAGCACATTTTCAGCGTTCACATTAAAATTCAGTTGCTCCGTTCAGTATGTCCCAAATTGTCCCTACTCTTCTAACAAGTTTCATAAATTATTCCGGGTCCTTTGTCTGATCATGAAGCTTCAGAATTTGGGGGAACGAGCGGGAATAATGTAGTGTTTACTCTACAAAATTATGAAATTTTGGTTTATCATTTTGAAAGCCTTGTGTCATATTGTTGCAGGTTGGTCACTTCTGAAATCTATTCAGGGTGTTGCATTTATCTGGTGAAAGCAGAAAAGTGACAGGTTGTTGTGTATAGAATTGAACTTGCCTGAAAATTAGTTGAGTGGAAGAGCTCACATGTGAGAACCCTGCCACTTTAAAGATAGCAAAAAAAAATAGCTGCTGTGGATATTGTATGATCTAATCACCGTCATGTTCGGGTGATCGTTTGAGGAACAGGATCGTTCGGAGGCGATCCCTGATCATCCTCAAAGGCGGTTGGGATGGCCTATGGCCAAGTGTTCGGATACACCATCATACGAAAATAAAAGTTGAAAAAAGTTATGAAAATAAAAGAAGGGAGACCAATGTTGGAGTAGAGATAATGACACTTATATATAATTATACATTAATTATTATTGTTAACAAACACTGAACGTATTAAGATGGTACACAAATATTATCCCGGCGGGCACTCGCGCTATTCGGATACCGAACTGGCTACGCTCTCGTCATAGAGCGGGTTAGACTAGACTGACTGCCTAATGGTCTAGTCAGAACCACTTTCGATGGCTGAGCTTTCCTGCTGACTCAGTCGAAAGACCTATGGTTTTGCGGATCATCAAACACCGGCAAACCAATATTAATCCACAATCTTTATAGCATAAACGTAAACGATTGACCAACATTTAACCTTTAAAATAGGTGTTTGTTACATCATTCCTCTATTCTTTAATCTCGGAAAAATACAACTCAAATAAAGATTTTTCTATTATAAAAATGCCCATGCTTATATTCTTTGAACATTATGGGAAAAAGCACTAATGCTTCTTGTTATCCCTCTCTGTATGCTCAGGGATATACGATGAAACTGATAGAATTTTGCTCATGGTTGGGAAAAGAGTATATTGGAAGTATTGGAAGGAATTACGGAGAAAAATTCGAGAATACAGGACATGTAAAAGGTTACCGAAAAATTCACCAGAACACAAACAAAGGTTCACAGAGATATCCCATAGGAGGAGTAGAAAATTGGCATGCAAGTAGGTGTATCGATATTTTACAAAAAAACATCGATAAAAACTTTGACAACTTTGTCAGTGAAATTTCCAAGTCACCTACGAGGTGTTATTATATTTCCCAGAAATGAAAGTTGAAATTTTGAAAAGTTTCTTAATAGTGTCAGGTTTTCCAAAGAAAGCCTAGAGGGACCACTTTTTAAACTGTACTTCTTCAGTGTACTCAAAAGTTGAAAAGTTATCTTAGCTAACATAAAAAGAGGGGGAAAAAAAAAACAAAAACAAGAACATTAAACAAGGACTATAAATAGGGAGTAGACCAGCAGTCTGGCTGGGGGACTATAAAAAGGGAGTAGACCAGTATTGGCTTGGTTCTGGGGGCCCTTGTCAATTATTAGCCTCCTTGTAAAGACAATGGTAGAACTGCTGGGTGATTCCTCCACTGTCTGACTACCTTCGGCATCGTTCACGATGACGCCACCCTATGATGATGATTACTTATACCAATTTTGAATATTAATAACAACACATTTTAGGACATGATTGACAACTTCACTACGACAAATGTCAACAATGAAAGAGCACCAAAAAACAAAATTCACAGCCAAACCATCACCGAAACTGCGAACAACTACACCAATAAAATATGTACCACCATTACACCAACATCAACACCTAAAACAGACTCACCAACACAATACAAAATAACAATAGCAAATCCAACCATACCATCATCACCAATATCAGTAATTTCCATGATTTCTGAAATAATAAATTCGACTTTTCTATCACTTAATAAGAGATAGGTTCATGAGTTAATGGGGAATCAGCATAAATCTTCACGTTATGTCACGTCCAATCTCCAATACAAAGCATAATTTGAAAACACTTTCGTTTATTTCAAACAAAAAATCTTTTTTTGTTCTCTTTTACTAATTTAATTATTTCATTAAGTTCTAATTATTTAATTAAATCTCACTAATTGCTCATAAATTTAAACAATTTTGGCATATCGTTGAAACAATTAACTTGGGAAGCGGAAAATTACCAAGCAGCGCGTCAAGCGTCAGCATTCTTCTCATTTCAATAAAAGCAGATTCTATGTTCTAATTTGGCAATTCATTTAAAATTTGGCAACGGATTATTATTATTATTAATAGTGAAAAGGTTAAAATGTAAAACAGAGCAAATTGTAGTTTACAAATAGCTAGTTTTAATCTAATCCGCAAACATAATGATTAATTATTTTAAAAAAATCTTAAATTAAGAAGGTAGCTGACGTTAATTAGTTGCGAATAATCTACGCAATCACACAATATACTTCTGTACAAAAGAAAAAGGTTATTCCACTGTCAAGTATATGTTAGAAGACATACAAAAGTATTAGTATAAGTAGTGCTTTATTTAGACTGTCACCACAAGAAAGGTAGTGCCATTATGCCAACAATTTAACAAACCTCTTTTTATTTGAGCTTAAATATCCGTTGAAAACTTTACTCAAAATTAGCGTACCAAATTAGAATATAAAATATGTAGACAGAACAGTTGAAATAAATAAACCTGGAGAGAGATCACCACTCCCAACCTACGCCGCCGTATCACCAACAAAAATAAAACAAAAGTAAGACGCAGAAGACTTCACCACCCTTGCTTCACAAAAGAAGCACGTACCTCTTCCATTATTTATAACCTCCTTGAGCGTATAGCGAATGATTGGACTAAGTAGAAGATACATCTCCACCATCCCTAACTAACTTTAACATCTTCCGGAAAGTTGAACGTTGTATTCATCAAAAATATCTCGAATAAAACGCTGGGAAACACTTAGAAACGCTCTCCAGAGCTTTGGGCAAACAAAAACAGTTAACAAAAGTTAAAATTGATTTAAAACGAATTCTTCTTTCTCTTCCGAAACCCCAACCCTTGGCTTGGTGTGTTTTATCCCCATCTCGTTTCTATAATGGCCACCAGGCACGGTTTGAAAATAAGGAGGGACTTTCGGGGAATGATGGTGAGACCTTACCTGATATGTAAAATCAAAGAGTACATGTTTTTCTTTCTTTTACTTATCATTTATCATCATATTTTCATGTTTTTAGATCCAAAAATTTGTGTTTTTCACTTTAATGTTGCAACTCAAATCTAAGTCACGTAAACAATTCTATTCTGTTGTTTTCTTCATGAATATGCAATATTTAATATAATAATAATAATGCTTTTTCTTTGTGTTATTATGTCACAATTTTAGTGGGTAGCGCAGAATCATAGGACTTTACCACTTTAATTTACAATATCTTGTATTATTTTTTTGCCTAAGATTCTGCCACTGGTCGCTGCTTCACATTAAAGCAGCTACTCATTTTTCCTCACGAGGTATGAGTGGACCCCGAACATCCAAGTACAGAGCAGAAAAAATCCTCCCCCGCTGGGAATCGAACCCAGGTTACCATGTGTGCATTGCCTAGCGCGCTAACTCGCTCTGCCACAGTGACTACTAATATGCAATATTTACCTCATACAGTTTGAAAGCAATTCAATTTGATATGTTAAGAGATACATCCAATGCAGACTTCTAGGTCTAGGTCAATCGCTTTTCGAGATCAATTTTCTCAAGTTGTGCCTATTCAAACGTTAAGCAAATATCTATTTACCCCTACCACAGACCAAGCAACTTCTGAATACACCAATAAGTTTCCTTCCCAAATCTCTGAAAACCGTCCTGAATGGCTGTGAACAATAATATAAAATATGGATAGCAAATTGCAACGATGTAGATTACGAGAAAAGACACAAGGGGATGAGAGAGAAAGAGAGAGAGAGAAGGGAAGGAAAGAGATAATCATGTTGGTATTTTCACCCTCTCATTTTCCCTCTCTCTCGTAAAGTTTTCAAAGTCCCCCCGCCCCATCCCCTCCTCCAGATGCTCAGACTCGAAATATTCCGTCGGGAGAGTTAATTAGAGCTCTTTCCCTCTTCCACCTCTCCCGTCCCTCTGTACATCCCACCTCTTTCATCCCCTTATCCCTCTCTAATTCCCTTCCCTGTTTACTCCACTTTATTTTCATTTTGACCCGAGATATCTCCTCTCTCTTTCTCTCGCCACCTATATGAGTTATGTACCGGAGGATGAGAGATTGAGCTTTTCGTATTGGTAAGTATATGGGGATGAAAGTTATATACTTAACGATAGGTAGGTACATAGGACGAGGACGAGTTTGCAATTAAAACCCGGTGTAAAATGATTTCAGAACAGGGTGTTTGTGAGGACTTGCTACTCTGGTGTTGTACATAGTTTTCTATGCAATTGAGGATAAATGATGATGACGTTCATGGTGGTGATTTCAATGAGGAGGAGAGTATACCAGATAATAGAATCTGTGGTGTTGATTATTACATTGATGAAAAGATAATATTTTATCGAATTCTTCAGTTAAAATTATTTACATCATAGCCAGTATTCTGTGACTATGATGTGAATTGTCTATAAAAATATAAATGAACTATCTATGATTAAAATAAAACTATAAAAAATATGAATGAAAAAGCTATGGTTGATCTTAAGGCTGTGTCCAAAAGGCAACTGCAATTTTGTAACAGGCTGTTAAAATAATAAATTTTAATTTTTTCTCTCTGAGGAAAACTGATTTAGTGTCAGTGTGTAGTTCAGAATTTCCAACAGATTCAAATCCTGAAGAAACCCTAGAATGTCCTGATTTCTTGAAAATAATAAAACTATCAAGAAAGGTGGTAAACGATGTCCAATACATATTCTGTTCCCATTAAATTCGTTACTAATATTTTAATCAATAAATGACAAAGTTGGTGAAATTTCATAGCAATAAGTCCCAATTTCACTGATTAATCTCTGACCATTTTTCTTCTTTATGCCTTGTTTTCAATGACCATCTGAAGTACAACCGCTGCAACATGGCTGTAAAGTCTACCAAATTTTATAGTCTAAATTTCTAAAGCAATACCAAAAACAACAGTTTCTTTACACTGCTGGCATAATGAGACTAAATGTGATGCGCCGACAGTCTAAATAAACCACTACAAATACACCTCAACATTGGTGCATCAAAATCATCCCTCACTTTTTACCCTTCCTGTACGTTTAAATGTTTGAAATTCTCCTCTCTCTTTCTCTTGTCCACCCTTCCTACTCACAGAACTCACCCTTTAACTTCCATTAATACAGAGCAGGAGGTGTACATCTCACTCATTTGTATATTTCTAATTATCTGTCATCCCCAAACGCTCCCATTCTCTTCTTCCCCGATTTTGAATCTCTCTCTCTCATCCCTTTCTTTCATTGGTCCCACACTCTCTTACCTATCCTTTCCCTAATTTTTTCCAAGCTATTCTTCCTCATTTCTTTCAATCTTTCTTACCAATGTATCCTGCACTTTTTCAACTGTTACTTAAATTTCATCAACCCATTTCTGAAACAGTTTTTGAAATTACTTTAACCTAATACTATGATGTCTCTTCCTATCTTTTAACTCTTTCTCATTTCTCTCACACTCTAGTTTTAATTTTTGAAACACTTTTCTACCTGTAATTGAAATCTCTCAAACCCATTTCTATCATTTCTGTAACAATTTTCTAACTATTATTGAAACCTGTTGAACCATTTTCTAAAAGACTTTCCTTGAAATCTCTCTCACACCTTGCTGTCATTTTTTCGGCAAACTTCTTCCTCATCCAATTCTCCCAAACTCTTCTTCGTCAATTATCTCATCCTCAACCTTTTCTTTCAGTTCTCCACCTTCTTCTCATCCTCTATCATTTCTCCCATCTTATTGTTCCACATTTCTCCCCCAACCTCTATCATTTCTCCCACCCTATTGTTCCACATTTCTCCCCCATCGTCTATCATTTCTCCCATCTTATGGTTCCTTTTTCTCCCCCATCCGCTATCACTTATCCCACTCCTTTTCGCTTCCATTCCCCACCGTATGACGTTTAATATTAGCTTTTAATATTTTTACAGTAACTCCATGGAGACATGAAGGCGATATTGAAATTCAAGCCTCTGCCTGGTGATTCTCCTGAATGACTGAATTAGTTATGAGTGTTATGACGTAGAAAGGATGAGGGGATTAATTCATAAGCCTTTAGACTCTACACTCTACCTGACGTCGTGTTCTCTATCATTTCTCCCACCTTATTGTTCCACATTTCTCCTCCAACCTCTATCATTTCTCCCACCCTATTGTTCCACATTTCTCCCCCAACCTCTACATTTCTCCCACCCTATTGTTCCACATTTCTCCCTCAACCTCTATCATAGTGATGGCCGCGAACTGCGAGGCGAGGCGAACTGTTCGCGCGAACTGCGAGCGCGAGTTTAGCAAAAACTCGCCTCGCACCTAAAAAAGTTCGCGCGAGGCGAACTGTAAAAAAACTCGCCCCGCGCGGAGCGCGAACCGTCATTTCTGCGAGGCGAGGCGAACTAGTTCGCGCGAACAGTTCGCAGTTCGCGCTAAATACTATGGTAATCCCATAGGGAAACTTTTGCAATAGGAGCGTTTTAATAGATCATTTTATTAGAATTAAAAATACCAAGCGGCTTTTTTTGAAAAGTAAAGCCATTTGGAATTTTGGGGTGCTGCCACATAAATCGGACTAACATGGGATTTATAGATTCGCAGTTTCAGTATTTATTGAGTTTGAGTTTCTTTACCATGCCAATCATAAGAATTATTTTAGAAATGTGTCATGCTTTTCATTGTGTACGAGCAAGGACTTGAGAAATCTTCCCTTTTTCTTTTTCGTCCGGGCGTGCTGCAGTTCCCTAGCACCGGCCGTGCCTATAATTACATATATTCCATTGTTTAGTGTAGTGCAAATTTTGACTGTTATATTTTCAGTAATTACTAAACCTACAAACTAGAATCTGGACAAAGGTAGGTTTTTCAAAAACCATTCCAATTCCAAGAAATTGATAGGTAACACACCGCTCCATCAAGTATAAATAACGAACCGAAAATGAATGACTCATTCTTATGAAGATTAAATTGAAAAGGAGGAAGGCAAAAATTCAACCCTTAGATAGACAATACAATAAATGAGGAAAGAAGTTGTAGTTAGTTTTTCGTGTGAAAGACAATATTAATGGGCATCTTGGCATGATTTGGATACCTAACATTAAAAAATCCTTCCCAGATTAAAAATTCCTATAGCTAGGTATGTGTACTGTGTCCCATATTTGATATGTTTTTCGGTCGAACGACTTGTGAACATATGCATTAAATATATCAAAAGAATTGTTAAAAAACAGAGATTTTATTATTCCTTTTTAAAGAACGATTCTGCATTGTTTTCATACTTTTTTAGCACTAGACAGTCTAGACACTCTGGAAGCGCGGGGCGAACTGTGCGAACTAAACTCGCGCGAACTGCGAGGCGAGGCGAGCGCGAACCGACGTAAGCGCGAGGCGAGGCGAACTCAAAATTTTGCGAGCGCGAGTTTCAAAAAAGTTCGCCTCGCGCCCTGCGAGGCGAGCGCGAGTCAAGCCAAAGTTCGCCTCGCCTCGCGCTTTTGCCATCACTACTCTATCATTTCTCTCACCCTATTGTTCCACATTTCTCCTTCAACCTCTATCATTTCTCCCACCCTATTGTTCCACATTTCTCCCCCAACCTCTACATTTCTCCCACCTTATTGTTCCAAATTTCTCCTCCAACCTCTATCATTTCTCCCACCCTATTGTTCCACATTTCTCCCCAATCCTCTATAATTTCTCCCATCTTATGGTTCCTTATTTCTCCCCCATCCGCTATCACTTATCCCACTCCTTTTCGCTCCCATTCCCCACCGTATGACGTTTAATATTAGCTTTTAATATTTTTACAGTAACTCCATGGGGGCGCATTACGATTCGGCCCAAAAAGGTTTATGAAAAAGGTTTTCGATTTCAGGTAAAAAAGGTCACCGAACGATTCGGCCCAGTCCAACATTCTAAGTACCGTACATATTGAGGGATTTTTTATTATTCAACATTAAATTACGGAATTACCTTCTATGTATTAGGCATGGCCTACTATGTATTTTACCTAACCCTACTATATTCTTGAGGCATGGCCTTCTATGTATTTTACCTAACCCAACTATATTCTTAAGGCATGGCCTTCTATGCATTTTACCTAACCCTACTATAAACCTGAGGCATTGCCTTATATTATGTATTAACCCTAACCCTACTATATTCTTGAGGCATGGCCTTCTATGTATTTTACCTAACCCTACTATAAACCTAAGGCATTGCCTTCTATGTATTATCCCTAACCCTACTATATTCTTGAGGCATGGCCTTCTATGTATTTTACCTAACCCTACTATATTCTTGAGGCATGGCCTTCTATGTATTTTACCTAACAATACTATATTCTTGAGGCATGGCCTTCTATGTATTTTACCTAACCCTACTATATTCTTGAGGCATGGCCTTCTATGTATATTACCTAACCCTACTGTCAAACACTCAAATAAACACTGATAACAAAGATGACTGTTACTAGTTCAAAACAATAACATCGTGAACATCGCCATTGTTCTCAGTTCTTTCAGGGCAACGTTTCCATACTATTTTATAGGGATTTTTTGGTGGAATGAAAGTGGGACTTTTTGTTAGAATGAAAGTGGGACTTTTTGTGTGGGATCAAAACTTGATAGTGTGTTTTGGGACGAATGATGCTATGGAAAAGGTCTCCTCAGGTAATTTGGGCCGAATCGTGAAATTCCCCTCCATGGAGACATGAAGGGGATATTGAAATTCAAGCCTCTGCCTGGTGATTCTCCTGAATGACTGAATTAGTTATGAGTGTTATGACGTAGAAAGGATGAGGGGATTAATTCATAAGCCTTTAGACTCTACCTGACGTCGTGTGAGTTCGATTTTAAACGGAAACAATAATATTTAAGCGCACGACCTTTAGACTCTACACTCTATCTGACGTCGTGTGAGTTCGAATTTAAACGGGTACAAGAATTTTTGAGCGCACGAATAGCTCAGTAGTAAGATACTCGCTTTCCCTGCGGAAGGTCCTGAGTTCGTATCTTTGCGCTGATAAACGGGTAGCCCCGGTACTACGCAGATTAATCGAACCATGTAATAAATGCAATCGGCCTCAACGGAGTTTCGAAAATTGTCTATATCTTGGAGGTACTAGGGTCCAGGGCATAGGGTCTAGGCCCACGGTCCTCGTTGTGGTCGCCTACTTCTACATTCTTCACACCACTATTGATATGTATGTCGTACTAACTAAGGAAATAACTAATAATGTACGAATGTATGGTGTAAGAGTGAATCAATCTATTTTACATTTATTTAACAGAGAACAGAAAAGTGAACTGGTGGAAAATCTAAACCAAGAGTGACCAGTCATTCGGTACCCAGTCCAGAAGAGGAATTTCTTCCGGCCAGTAACTAATCAATATGTATCATATGTCCCCCCTGTAATGTGTGAGTCGGATCTGATCCACATGTCTCCGCCACTCCCGTCCATCATCCAAAGTCACCACGTAATGCAGCAATCCTTTTCGCTCTGTTATTTTTCCAAATACCCATCTTGGTCCTCGGAAGTAGTTGCGAGCTTGCACTCGTTCTCCTATATTGAAAAATCTGCCTTTGTGTAAGACTGCTGGTTGAGTGTTCCTTGTTTCTAGCTCCGGAGGTTTCATGATAGCATCGAGTCTTGTTCTCGGGTCTCTTCCAAGCATCATAGAGTAGGGAGATACCCCGTCGCTATTTGGCACCTTCCTCAGCTGCATCTTGATGGATGGATGAAATGCAGCTGATGTCTTGTGAATGACGAAATTCGACTTCGTGATGATTCCTTCTTTTTCAAGTCGCAGCAGCTCTTCCTCGGTTTTCAATTTCCGTGAATACGGCACTGGACACGGCGGGCAGAATATTGGAGTCGCGTCTGGTTTCAGCTCAAGATGGCCCAGTTCACTCGGTATGACTCCGATCTTGTCACTGAAAACATTTTCATATTTCGCAAGTAAGTGTTCCAACGGTGAGCTTTTAGCAGATGTTAATGTTTTTATTTCAGCCCAATCCAAGTTTACTTCGCGAATCCAGTCGCGACCAAAAATAGGGTCTACCATCTGATTTACTATGATCAGTTTACCAACAAAATTTTGACTCTTGTAGTTACATTTCACAAAACACACTCCTCTAGGTTTTATGATTTCGCCAGTGTAAGTTTTCATTTCTATGTTAGTTTTGTAAATCTTACTATTCAGATTTAATTTGTTGTAATCGTCATAAGAAATAGAGCTTAGGGAGGCTCCTGTATCTACCTCCATTTGGAATGGTTTTGTTTCTATTAGTACGTGTACCATACATTTATCAGTTTTTTTACTACGTATCAAATTAACTTCGTAATTGGATTCTTCTCCTAAAATTTGTTCTTCTACTGTATGGTTTTTATGCTTGTTACTTTTAATAAATGACATACAGACTCTAGCAATGTGACCGATCTTGTTACACTTTGAACAAAATGTGTTCCAAAATTTACAAACATTGGCCCTATGCTGAGGATTCCCACATCGATAGCATTTACCTCTCAAATCATTTGGGTCTGTACTAGCATCAGTGTGCTTACTTGCGGCACTCTGTTCTGATCTCCTAGGCTCTGAAATAATCTTGTTCTCCCTTGTAACATGAATAGGGTTGTAACTTACGTTCGTAGGCGTAGTTTTTATTTGGTTCAACCCGATAGGCGCCTTGACTCTACTTTCCCCCATGCACGAATTATCTTGTTTAGCCATTTCAACCGTCAAAGCTAAGTCCACCACGTCCTTGAAGCTCTTCTTATCCTTGTCCTGCAGCAGCCGCATCCGCACCTCTGGATCAGCGAGTCCTCTGATGAACTGCAAGCTCAGGAATACATCCGCTGTGCAGTGCTCACACCGCTCGCACTTGAACTCGCAGTACTTGGCTAATTTCTTTAGTTCTGTCGAAAATTGTAGGACAGATTCGTTATGTTCCTGAGTGCGGTTTATAAATTTATTTTGTAGTGCCCAGAGACTAGGCCTTGGTTCTAGATGTTCTTGTAATATTTTAACAAGTTCCTCATATGTCTTATTAATAGGGCTATCTGGGGCACAAATATCATATAATTTCTCATGTATGTGAGGTAATAAAGCATGTAGGAGAATATATACCTTCATTTTGTCATCTGAATTACCCTTTAGCAACATGAAAGTTTCAAGTCGTTTGACAAAATTCGAAAAAGTTTCGTCCTCTTGATAAGGAACAAAATTTAAATTTGATGTACATAATGATTGGGGATTGCTTGTTTTAGGTGTATCCATCTTGTTTCTCAATTGTAAAATTTTTACAGTCATACCTGTTATCAGTTCGTAAATTGAAAACCTGTAACTTTGTTCCTGCTCTAACTCTTCCTCCTGTACCAGTATATCCAATGTGTCCTGAGCTTCTTCGTATTTTTTTTCTATAGAACACAATAAGTTCTTCATATGCCGTCAGCTGTTCCGGTGAGCAGTCCGGTGAAATTTTTCCATCTGTCTTCGTAAGCATCGCCTTGAATATCGCCCTTTTGTTCCTCCATTGTTTGATTTCTTTCTCCATCGTCGCCAATTGATATGTATGTCGTACTAACTAAGGAAATAACTAATAATGTACGAATGTATGGTGTAAGAGTGAATCAATCTATTTTACATTTATTTAACAGAGAACAGAAAAGTGAACTGGTGGAAAATCTAAACCAAGAGTGACCAGTCATTCGGTACCCAGTCCAGAAGAGGAATTTCTTCCGGCCAGTAACTAATCAATATGTATCAACTATGTCTCGTCTTAGGAACCATAATATTATCTCCTGAACTGACAATACTTAGAGGGGGGGGGACTTTTGTTGGGCCTCCACAATTAGCTAACAAGAAATGACTATTTTCCCTTTTGTAACTTGTTTTTCTTTATATTTTTTAGACCATAAAGTCATAAAGTATTTTTTAGACCATTTTATCTGCCAGTCCACCTCGATATTTTTTTTTTTTTTTTTTCATCTTGTGTATGATAGGTAGCAAAATTTTCAAAAATGGACCCTAAAGTAAGGAGAAATGACTCCATTTCTCATGAGGTTATTTGAATGAGAAGAAAACAAATTATATCTATTCATAATTATAGTTAGGTATATGATATTATTTTACGCCGAACTTCGTGGCTCAGTGGTTAAGAGCATTAAGTTGCTGACCCGGAGGTGGCGGGTTCGCATTCCGACCGGAGCCGAAAATTTTGACCGAGTTTTTCCGTTTCCGTAATGGCATCGATGTAAAGGTGTGCCCTAAGGTGACGCGAGAACGGTTCTGGGGCACAACTAGGTCTTTAACAAGTAAAAATAAAAAAAGTCTTTTACAAACACTGCTGTAACTCACATAAGTTTGACCCTCAATAATAACTGGCAAAATAACTCTCCCCTCCTGCCCATGTCTGTCAAAACCATTAAATGTAGCGAATCGCAAACATGGAACGCAAAATTGTGTATAAAAAAAACACAAAACGGGGTATGAGGATTTTGTAATTATTGAATTTAATTATGAAATTGGTTTTGTCTGTTAATTGTACATAGAATACTGGGTGTACCTACAGTGTGACTTTACGAGAACTGGTGTACCCGATGTGCCACGCCTACGCTTGATATTATTCAGGATAAGCTTAACTTTAACTTAATTATGTTTTATTTAGAAATAAAATGTTTATTTTGAAGCATGTATTGTTTTTTTTTAATGTTTTGCCCTGATATTATCTAATGCTTCCTAAAAAATACGCAACTTTTTAACATACAGGACCTACATTTTTTTGACACTTTTCTCCTAGCCTTCAACAAAAAAATATTATTCTGAAAAGAGGATCTTTTCTAACACATTTTTTATATATATATTTCTTAGCACTCTTTTTAGCATAAAGAAAAACAATTTTACTGACACAATATCCCCCAAAAAACACTACGTGTAAAAATAGTCGTCAAGTGTTGGAATGATCAAAAAGAACTGATAACAAAAACGTCAATTTTCTATGTTTGAAGGAATTATTTTTCACGTAATTAGTCTCTTGATAATTCAACCAAAACAATAGCCTCACAATAACAATACACCTTTGAGCAAACTTCGATTTGGTATTTTGAGAATTTAACCAAAAAAAAGCCACACGACAAAACAATGTTCTTGTAAGAACAATGTTGCATAATTACAGAACCATTGTTCTTACAAGAGCATTGTTTTGTCGTGTGGCTTTTTTTTGGTTAAATTCTCAAAATACCAAATCGAAGTTTGCTCAAAGGTGTATTGTTATTGTGAGGCTATTGTTTTGGTTGAATTATCAAGAGACTAATTACGTGAAAAATAATTCCTTCAAACATAGAAAATTGACGTTTTTGTTATCAGTTCTTTTTGATCATTCCAACACTTGACGACTATTTTTACACGTAGTGTTTTTTGGGGGATAATATAATTTATCATTGTTTTGATCTATTTTAATCAATATTTTTCCTCTTACTGGCCAATACTTTATACACTTCTCATAATATACAGTATGTTTCAGAAAAGGTGGCCACCCCCTCGTAACTTTTGAACGCGACGGAATTTTTCAATTCTGTAAAGTCCTAAGTATAGAAAGTGCCCTATGACCCATCCTGTGGTTACATTTATTTTTGGCCCCGGTCGGCCCTTCCAGCTTTTAGGCCATGTTTTTTCATTTTTCTCGCGAATTTTAAATGGAATGCTATATTTTTTATTCCTGTTAATTAAATTCCAAGTTAGGCTGAGTATAATGAGCTTTTAAATTTTTCAAAAAACTTATCAGGGGCGGAGCTGGTAGGGTGCAAGGTTCAAAACTGTTACACCCTGTATTTCAGCGTTAGTTAGATTTTTTAGTACAATTTTTATTTTCATAGATTCAAAATATTGTTTTACACCATATGAAATCAAAAAATATTCTTGTTTACATTTAATCAGGGCCGTAGTTAAGTTTTCGCAAAAATACTTTTTTTCTCACGTCAATTTTTCCGAAAATTAATGGTGTTTTCGAAATTGGCATTTTTAGAGGTGAAAGTCTGCAATGACATATGTTTTTCATGCTTAAAATCGAAAGAAAACTTAACGGAGAAGCTATTAAGATCATAAAAAAGGACATTTAACCTGCTAGTTTTTTCACAACAGTGTCCGGAAAGTGGGTGAATTTCGAAATTATTGGATTTTTTTGTTGAGGAATCACAATTGGCATAGAAAAAATAATAACTAATAAGGGAATAATACTTTAAATAACATAGCAAAATACGAAGTTAAATGATAATTTTCATTCTTCTAAATCAGTGCCGGATTTTTTTTTCTCTCTCGCTTCTCTTTAAAATAATTGAATTGGTTTAATTTTCACCCTCAATTGTTTGGTACTTGACCTGGTATTTTTTTTTAAATTTCGAGATTATTGGATTCTTTGTTGTTCTTGAGAAAACACAATTTTTCTTTGAAACAAAAGAAAACTAGTTTTTCCACAAGAGTCCGGTGAAACGGGTAAATTAAAAAAGTTAAGTTATCATAATTCTGTTAACCACTTTCGTGTTATCACAACTACTCAAACTCGCTTTACTAAATTTACGCTGAAACCGGGACTTGAACCACCGACCCCTAGGTTTCAAGTCCGCTGCCTTATCCATCAAGCTACTGAGGTCGCTGAAACGGAAAATTACGAAACAACTGGGTTTTTTTTTGAATACACCATTGTTATACAAAATAAATAATACCTTATAAGAGAATTAATCTTCACGAAACATAAATACATACGAAAGTAAATGAAAAAAATCTTCTTAAAAAAAAAAGAGTTTGGTACATAACCTGGAAAATGGGCCTTTATTTAGAGACCTGGTACTCATTACTAGCAACACCAGTATGTTTGGGTTTAATATCGCTTTCAACTGCATATGATCATATCTCGACGGGGGGGTTACCCTCCATTAGCAGGAAACTCACCAACCTGCTAACCACATTTATCTCACCAAGCCTGGGTTAGGCCTGAATGTCTTCACGTTGCATTCAACGAGCATTCAACGTTTTTCGTTGCATTCAACGCGCCATCGGACTGAACTTTGAAGAGTGAAAAAACGAGAGAGAAAAAAAAAATCCGGCACTGATTTAGAAGAAATTGTTTTCACTTAATTTCGTATTTTTTATGTTATTTGAAGTATTATTCCCTTATTAGGTACTATTTATTTACTATGGCAATTGTGTTTCCTCAACAAAAAAAATCCAATAATTTCGAAATTCACCCACTTTCCGGACACTGTTGTGAAAAAACTAGCAGGTTAAATGTCCTTTTTTATGATCTTAATAGCTTCTGCGTTAAGTTTTCTTTCGATTTTAAGCATAAAAAACATATGTCATTGCAGACTTTCACCTCTAAAAATGCAAATTTTGAAAACACCATTAATTTTCGGAAAAATTGACGTGAGAAAAAAAGTATTTTTGCGAAAACTTAACTACGGCCCTGATTAAATGTAAACAAGAATATTTTTTGATTTCATATGATGTAAAACAATATTTTGAATCTATGTAAATAAAAATTATACTAAAAAATCTAACTAACGCTGAAATACAGGGTGTAACAGTTTTGAACCTTGCACCCTACCAGCTCCGCCCTGATAAGGTTTTTGAAAAATTTAAAAGCTCATTATACTCAGCCTAACTTGGACTTTAATTAACAGGAATAAAAAATATAGCATTCCATTTAAAATTCGCGAGAAAAATGAAAAAATATGGCCTAAAAGCCGGAAGGGCCGACCGGGGCCAAAAATAAATGTGACCACAGGATGGGCCATAGGGCACTTCCTATACTTAGGACTTTACAGAATTGAAAAATTCCGTCGCGTTCAAAAGTTACGAGGGGGTGGCCACCTTTTCTGAAACATACTGTAGACCTAGTTTACCTCTTGATGTAGAAATCTCTGAATGAAGTTATAAAACGTTATTATTCCCCTACTGTTATCTCAGTCTGCTGGCAGCTTGGGTGAAGCAAAGAAGATTGGATCCCAACCATATTTTAAGTTCTATGTGAGGCGAAGATTTTTTGATACTCTCATAAATCTTATTTCAGTTTTTTATTTTTATGTCTCACACTGTCGCTGATTTTTCTAACATTTTATTTACATCGTAGTATATTTCTACGTAATTAGACCTTTAGAGCCAGCGTCGATGGCATGTTGAATACACCGGTTCCCTTCAGAACACCGAAGTTAAGCGACATCCAGCGAGGTTAAGACTTGGATGGGTGACCATTCAAATTCTAATTCTCGTGACACTGGCTTTTCCCGGCCCCACTCAGGCTGGGTGAGGTCAATGTGAGTAGCAGGTTTGTGAGTTTCCTGCGAATGGAGGGTAAAACCCCCGTCGTGATATGACCATGGCAGTTGAAAGCGACGTTAAACCCCAATTAAAAAAAAAAAAAAGACCTTTAGAAAGAACCTTCAGTCATCAACTTGGGATAAATAGGCGTGGCTCCAGGGTTCATTTTAGATAATCCTTTAGATGGCTTTAAATACTTTTCTACTTGTTTCAACCATCTGAAATTAAGTGATCTCATTCCCTTTGACTAGACCTTTGTAAAAACACCAGATATACAACTCTAGGATAATAATAGACGGCTCTGGGCTCCATAATAAGTATTCCTTTCAAAGGGTATAACTCAAGTTTGGTCCAGTGTAATACTTTAGTTATATTTTTATATTTTTTCCTATGATAAGGCCTTTCGAAAAATACCACAATCGCAGCTCCAAGATAACCAGGGGCGGCTCTGTGCAACTTTCCCGTTTTATTTTAGAAGGCCATATCTCCTATCCTATAAAAAATAAATACTTGAAACTATAAAAGGTATGCAGAGATGAAAATTCCCTTTTCAAAAACGTATCTCACGTCTTTCCACGATAAGCACACGTTGCTGTACCCTTGACAGAAAATTGGTCTGAAAAAAAAAAAAAAAAAAAAAAAACCCGTATGAATAATTTCATGAAATTCAAGATTTTCGGCGTGGCCAGTAAACGACTTTAACTGTACGTAGGAACCTCGCGCTTTCGTGAAACACAATCTATTTTCGCGTCTCATTACGAATTTGAAATAAAAATTGATAAAAGTTAGCGTTAAATGGGCGAAAACAATAAAACAAAATACATATAAACTCTGTTTCGTGTTAATATAGGCCGGGTGGCTGGCGCTACTTGACGAGCGCTCGCCTCCCGGCGAGCTTGATTATCTAATGATTCCTGACTATTGTGAGAAAAAGAAACTTTTTCATCACACATTTTTTAACACTTTCCTCACAGCATTCATCACCCTGTTAGTTTTGCCACCATAATATTTCATACTTCTTCTTTTTTTTTTCATCTATGTGTGTTCCACGAAATTTTATTTATTTCCCTCTGTAACTCATCTCTTTTATTAGCCTTTTGTACATTTTATACAAAATAAATAAATTTATAGCTTTTTTCTGTGTGTTTTCCCTTCGTTCCCTTCTGACCCCACTTGACCCTACTTTCCCCTTTTTTGAGCGGAGAGAGAATATCGTGGGTTATAAAATAATTAACAGACTGATGCAGAATAAGGGTAAGTTTTTTTCCGAGTGAACAGTTTTGTTGCCCCCGCTCTACCCTATTTTAATTACCGTTATATTGTCGTGGGGTAGGAGCGATTTGTTGCGAGTTTTTCAAACAGTGATAATAAAATAGCAACTTTTTGTAGCGTTCGTGTGTGTGTGTGTGTGTGTGTGTGAGAGAGAGAGAGAGAGAGAGAGAGAGAGAGAGAGAGAGAGAGAGAGAGAGAGAGAGAGAGAGGGGAGAGAGAGAGAGAAAGGAAGAGAGAGAGAAAGAGAGAGTGTGTGGGTGTGGGTGTGGGTGTGTGTGAGTGTGTGTGTGTGTGTGTGAGAGGGAGAGAAAAAAGAGAGAGAAAGAGAGAGCGTGTGAGTGTGTATGTGTGTGCGCGTGTGTGTATGTTGAGAGGAAAAGATGGTTTGCAATGGCCAAATCATTATTTTCGGGACCTGTTTCACAATTATTTTATAGTTAATGCATGAGATCAATGTGTTGAGAGATGAAAACCTTTATAACTTTTACAAAAGACTTAAGTTTATTTTATTTTTAACAATGGTAATCCCACAACTCGTCGTTATTGATACATGTAACTACTCATTTTTCCTCACGAGCTACCTGTGGACACCGGACATCCAAAGTACAGAGTAGTGATTTCCTATCCAACCATCCTACCCGACAAACTGAAGTCAGTGATCTATCGTGCAATCTCACCTTGCTTTACCTAATCCTATCTAACTACAAAATTCCTCTAACAAAAATTTCACTTACACATCAAATTCCAATAGACAATAATTTCATTTTCATTTATGAATAAAAATAAAAACAAGAATTCTTAATAAAAATTAAAAGTTTTCTAATTTTTTAGAGGAGGAATCAGCGTATACCTTTAGGATTTCCAATTTCAACATCGGATCAATTGGTATGGAATCGGAGGAATTGGGGTCCGCCCGTTCAAACCTAATGCGCTACTCCACGCGACCACGGTGATTGCAATCTCTATTTAACAATAGTTTTTCTTAAGTTATCATATTTGTGTTAATCACAACCGTGATATCACAACTACTCAAACTCCCCTTACTAAACTAAATATTTGCTGAACTTGGAACTCGAGCCAGCTACCTCCGGTTACAAGTCCGCCACTTTATCGATCAAGCTACTGAGGTCGGTTCTATTTAATTTACATTACAAGCTATGAGGAGCCGCGGGTTTTAGTTAGGGTAGACAGCCAAGGTGGATACCGGGCGGTCCATGTCTGAGTCCCACACTTTTCGGCATGAGCTTTGCCCTCCTTAACACATTGGATGCCGGCCCAATTTTATGGGTGTGTACCTGGGTACCACAGGCAAACTCTCTATTGCCAAAATATCGGGAAAATATAATTTTTATTTTTTTTTTCAACCGAGTTGTTCGCTGGTACCACGACAAACGATTCCCCATAAGAAATACACTGAAGCGTGACATCAATAAGGGTCTCATGAACAGAATTACAATTTACTCCTGTGATCTTTATAGGGGTCACATGGTACCAAACTTCATGGGGCTGAGACCCCTATAGAGGTCTCATGACGTCCAATGTGTTAAAAAAAGCTATGACAGATTTTATATTGAAACTTACCATTACATTAATTGATAGATGATGGGACACAATTGGCTTTTTTACTCTAGTTACAGCTCTATACCCTTACCTGCAACAAGAAACGAAATAAATAAATTAATTTTATCATTCTGCCTCAATATTCTAATGTAAAGAATCGTTACAATTTAGCCAGCCTCCATGGCGTGACGGTTGAGACTACGCCCCGTAGTCCAGAGATCCCCAGTTCGATCTATGGTTTGGTAAGACTTTTCGAACGAAATTCTGTTATACTTCCAAACACGTGATGCTGGCATACCCCGGACCCCCCCAGGCTGGGTTAGGTTAATGTGGGTAGCTGGTACGATTCCCAGTGAATGAAGGGTGAAATACCCGTCCTGACTATCTATCCCAATCAGAATGTTAAAACCAAATAAAATTAACTGCTCACAATTAAACTAATTAGGTCACAGTATTAATTGTTAGGGTTTCATGGAAACTCTGCAGCCTGGTCAGATAATAATAATAAAATCGTTACAATTCTATGATTCTGTGGTACAAGGTTAATAGTAATAAAAAAAAATTGTCTAGGAAGGTCAACATTACAAAATAAAATACATTGTTATTTTCGTTTTGTTATTCTTGGCGTTGGAAAAATTAGCGTTTTGCTTGATTTTAAATCACTTTAACTCATGTGGTTAAAGTACTAGTCTGGTAATCGAGGTAGCGTAGGGGTCTGTTGGTTCGAATTCCAAAATTCCTCATTAATTTGAGTTTGTGACCAAATAAAAATAATACTCAGAGGGTTAGATGGTAGAAAATGCTTTAAGCACTAACCCCGCCTGGTGGTTAACTTCCACTAAAAAGTATTATTATTATGCCATAGAATACTTAACGCACAATGCCTATTTTTTCACATTGACCTATATCCCTCATAATTCTGACGAACATAAAAAAATTCAGACCTATACGTAGTTATGTTGGAACGTCTGGGTTTTTTCCGATGAATATTACTACAAGTACAGCTACTTTCAGTTTTTTTTTACTTCCTTATATATATTTTTTTAAACTTTTTCTTTTTCAGATAGTACAAAAGCAACTCAAAGATAATTTGTTCAAGTATAGACTTTACAACAATACCTGATCGCTATGTGTATCTCTATTCTTTTTTGTATCTCGTTTCTTTTTGTATCTTGCCTAGCTATTTAGAAAGAAATTGAGCAAAAAATTACCCGATCTCGTCCAGAATTCAAGGCACGTACATCATTAGTAGCTATCTGTAAGTTGATATCATACTATCACAACTGTTCGAGAGAAAGAGGATGATGATGAATAGATTCTGCCCGAGGCATGGCCGCAGGGCTGGTGAGCGAGGGAGGAATTGGGAAGTTGAAGCTTTTTCGATAAATTTGAAACATATTGTTAAAAAAAAAAAAAAAAAAAAAAAAATAAACTCTAATTCCTAATGTAAACTATGAACATCATTAATCATTATAATAATACAGTTGAATCTGATTTTTAGAGATCTTAAGGGACTAAAAGAGAACATAACATGAATTTCTTCAACCAACTCTTGAATCTCTCTCTTCAAGCAACCCTTAAAAGTCTTCAACCAAATCTGAAATGTCGTCAACCAAATCTGAAATGTCGTCAACCAACTCTCGAAAGTATTCAACGAACTCTCGAAAGTCTTCAACGAACTCTTGAAAGTGTTCAACGAACTCTTGAGAGTCTTCAACCAAGTGTTGAATGTCTTCAACCAACTCTAGAATCACTTCAACCAACTTTTGAACATCTTCAACCAACTCTTAAATGTCTTCAACCAAGTCTTGAATGTCTTCAACCAACTCTTGAATGTCTTCAACGAACTCTTGAATTACTTCAACCAAGTCTTGAATGTCTTCAATAAAGTCTTGAATGACTACAACTAACTTTTGATTGTCTTCAACCACTCTTGATTGTCTTCAACCAACTCTTGAATATTTTCAACGAACTCTTGAATTACTTCAACCAAGTTTTGAATGTCTTCAACCAACTCTTGATTGTCTTCAACGAACTCTTGAATCTCTTCAACCAACCAACCAATCTCTTCAAACGACTTTCCTGTTTTAGTTTGACTGCCAATAGTCAAACTAAAACAGGAAAGTCGTTAGGTATATGTAATATTTATATATATCTAGGATTCTTTAAAATTAAAGATTTTAAAGAATCCTAGTTTTATATAAGTATTACATATACCTAACATTACTTTGGATTTCTAATATGAACCTAGCAACAGGAAAGTCGCTCAAAGATCCGCCTGAAGTCGGGCCTGATCTAGGTCTACATAGATATCGGTTTGTAGCTCCATTGTTTTCGGATCAGCCATAATAATAATAAACATAATTATTGATTTCCAATTTGTATCAGCGAGTTGTATAGCCTAGTAGAGTAGCAGTGTCATCTGGAAGTGGACTTTGAACTTTAGAAGTAAATCGGAGAGTCAGTGGAGGAGTTTAGATGGTGGGATGGAAATCGGCAACAGCTCACTTTTCTCTGAATTTTTTCGAGGTCTTGTGGTTAGGTAGAGTTATAATAATAATAATAATCAACTTCTTCTTCAAGAGTTCCGAGTCGAGCATATTGTCTTGTTGTCCTGTGTTACAGATTATGAAGTACGTATACCTATTGAAATTGTGAAAAATATACATAATAATAATAAAAGAGTATTTAAAATCGCATTTTTATAGTACCCGATTAGGATTAATGAGTCCAATTATTCCAGAAGTAAGCCCAAGACTTATCATTACTTGGTACAATGCCCACATGAGAGGATAACTTGTCATGTCCCGGCTGGGGTTTTGAACCCGTGACCTCTGGATTACCAGTCAGATTTTCCCTTCTGTGGTCTTGACATCTGAACTAGTTCTGATGTGCCTGACGATCATTTGACAACTCAAATTCAAGGTGTTTTCTGACATTTAAATACAACTACTGGAACGTTAAATTTTTCTGTTGATTCTGAATAATATAAAACTAGCTAAAACCCGGAACTTAGTTGCCGTTGAGTTTTTTCTCCATGGCTGGCGTCCTATTTGGAATTTTTGAAAATTCTTTCTTAGTACATACTTAAATACCAAAAGTACACTCTGTGCCAAATTGGGAGTCATTTTGTCTAGCCGTTTTGGAGTTCTGTTGAATATGAATGGATGTAAATGGATTTTATATAAGAAAGAATTCAACACACGCCACTGGCCGCACATTATCTTATTAGTCAGAAGCCAAGTTACCACCAAGTCTATTGTAGACTCGTTGGAATAATCAGAACAATTCAGATCTTTCGTCGATATTAGAATACTATTAAGAGAACCTAACTATGAAATGTTTCGCAAATGAGCGGGGCTTGAAGGCAGGGAAACAGGCCATCTTCTGGGTCCCAGGCAAATGGCTGACTTCTTCCAAGTCATTTGTTTATTGCAACTAGGTTACTTTTCGAGTTACTTGTAACTGTTTCTGCTCGTGGGTATTCCTGTTGAATGCTAATTTAAAGCAAATGAGGTCTTCTTTTGACGACCATTTAATGACATGCTAACATACAGACTGGAGAAACAACAATTTTTTCCCAAGATTAAGTCAGCTTTGAGTATGATAGAAAATTAGATTGATTCTATCATTTAATTTTCAAGATACCTACTGGATAAATTATCGTCATATTCGCCATCATTATTATTCAAATTTTAATTATAAAGATATAATATAATATTGTATGCAAAATTACATAGGTACTTATAAATATTTGTGACAAAAAAACGAGTACATAAGACTATATTTATAGAAAGAATACAAAATTAACTGTCCAACGTCTTCTAATTAATTGCCTATGGCGTCTGGTCTTTTCTTGACAAGCAATCAATCATTTGACTCTGACTTTAAGGTAAACAAAAATAGGTTATTAATTTCTCAAGATAATGTGAGCTATTATAAAGCAGTACAGAAATTTACAAAAAAACTTTTAGATAAAATTTAAAATAATGTATGTACATTTAGTTAGAAAAAGGTCGGTCCACCATTTGATGTAATAATTAAATTATATATTCTAAAAAATAGTTTGCGGGTTCGATTCCCGCCCGGAGCAAAAATTATGCGTGAGTTTTTCAGTTTGCAAAATGGTATAAGTGTAAAAAGCAAAATTGCCTCATATTTTTGTTTTTTTTTTTTCTATACAAAATATATTTCTTATAACTTTGTTGAGCTGCATATGGTCTTCTTTTGACGACCATTTAATGAAATGCTAGGCTACAAAAAGTACAGAAATAACAGTATTTTTTCTTTTCATCTAGGTATGATATTCCTGATAATAACTTACAACAACTCTTGTAAATCTGTTGTAAATAGTTCCCACGAACAAGTTCCTGTGTGGCATCCAAAGTGTCGATGGCATTTCCGACAGCAATTGAAGCATACCGATATCAAAAAACAGAAGAGAAGAATTCAATTGATGCTTCTTTCAATCGCTGGACGGTGCCAAAGTAGTTTGCAATGAATTACACAAAAATTTGATCCATTTAAAACTATTAGATGTGGAGAAATCCAATCTATTTGAGACCTATTAAAAGTAGAAAAATCCAATCCATTTGAAACCTATTAAGTTTAAGTACTGTAAGTAGTGCTTTATTTAGACTTAGACAATGTTAAGTGTGTGATTGATCACAATTTGTGTCATGCCAACATCGGTGCGCTTTTTGGAAGCCCTTTTTGTACATAATTGGAACGATTAGGATCTGCTATCTGGTCTGGTGCCAATTATTGAACACTTACAATGGTCCAATTATTGGACACTTCCACTAGATTGAGGACGAGACTCGGGTTTTCATTCAGATCTCACCGTTTGGATGAGCAAAAAGTAGAGATGTCCAAAACAGGCGTTGAAGAGACCGAAGGATGTTTGAGAGTCCGATGTTGAATAGCTGATTCATTGACGCTGAGAGTGAATTGTTGGGATAGTACTTTTGAAATTTTCTTTTTTATTGAAGATCTTTTATAAGTATAGAACATAGTGTTCATTGAACATTTCACTTGTAAATATGTAAATGCCTGCTCGGTTGAAACTTAAGCCACAGATTTTCTCTTCATGTCAAAATAAACTCACTAATAATAAACATTTGCTCAGTTGTTTTTTAAACTTTGTATTTACAAAAAACACAACATAGCCCCAATTTTTTGTAATTCAGTACATCTGACATCTCAACTATTGCTTTAATTTTGGCTTATCCAATTCTGTAGATCTTCTGTATTTCTGTAGATCAATAAAAAAAGATACAGAAAAACAACAACAAATCTGTGCTAATTCTGTACTTTGGACATCTGCAGTATCTGCACTATTTTTGTAGTTCTAACGTCTCTATTATTTCTGTAGTTCTAACATCTCCATTTTTACTGTACTTTCAACTAACATCTCCACTAATTCTGTAGTTCTAACATCTCCGCTATTACTGTACTTTCAACATCTCCGCTATTACTGTACTTTCAACATCTCCACTAATTCTGTAATTCTGACATCTCCACTAATTCTGTAGTTATAACATCTCCACTATTACTGTACTTTCAACATCTCAACTAATTTTGTAGTTCTGACATCTCCACTAATTCTGTAGTTCTAACATCTCCACTATTACTGTACTTTCAACATCTCCACTAATTCTGTAGTTCTGACATCTCCACTAATTCTGTAGTTCTAACATCTCCACTATTACTGTACTTTCAACATCTCCACTAAATTTGTAGTTCTGACATCTCCACTAATTCTGTAGTTCTAACATATCCACTATTACTGTACTTTCAACATTTCCACTAATTCTGTAGTTCTGACATCTCCACTAATTCTGTAGTTCTGACATCTCCACTAATTCTAACATCTCCACTATTACTGTACTTTCAACATCTCCACTAATTCTGTAGTTCTGACATCTCCACTAATTCTGTAGTTCTGACATCTCCACTAATTCTCTAGTTCTAACATCTCCGCTATTACTGTACTTTCAACATCTCCGCTATTACTGTACTTTCAACATCTCCACTAATTCTGTAATTCTGACATCTCCACTAATTCTGTAGTTCTAACATCTCCACTACTTATGTAGTTCTGACATCTCCACTGATTCTGTACTTTCAACAATTCTTTAAATGATGTAGTCCTGACATATTTACAAACATAATAATAATATACAAGGTTTTATCCTTACTTTTCCATAAGCTAACGTACAGGACAGATTAAATTTATCAAGTACCTAGATATTCTTAGATATTCATATTTTTCATACTTCAATTCTAATTCCTGTCATTTTTTTTTTTTTTTTTTTTTTTTTTCATTGTACATCATTCTAATCGAAGACACGCGCTACACCTAATCGATTCTCCTCATCGGTCACACTTATTCTTAGGAGGTACTTACTGTCGTATTTTCCTGTAATAACCATTATTATTATTTTAATATTATAACATTGCCATCCTTATGAAAATGGTTCAATGCGTCTACATTGAGCTACACAAGATTGGACGGTAATATCAATTTATATTTCCTATTCACCTCGAAAACGGCCACATAAGAAATTAATGGACCTCCTTCTTCAATTATAAATATGCGAATAGGTTGGACTTCAAAAAGAATCTTATTAACTTGTATAATAAATATGTATGACTGGTGCATAATTTTAGTTAGACTGTTAGCCTTGAGACAAAGAGCCCCATTGTGCTAACAGTTTAACAAAAACTTTGTGCATTTTTCCATGTAAGTGTAATGTATATTTTCTTATATTTTACATAAATATAATGATAGGTCTTAAAGACTGAATTTGTCTTGATTGTATGTACATATATGCTTGATTACTTTTTTTATAGTAAATCTTCATAAAACTTATTTTTAGAAGTATCCTCAGATGAATCTCAAGTAAAAATCGAAGCAACCTGTCCATTACTGACCAGCGTCCGTCTTCTTTTTTTTGTTGCTTCTTGATCAACAAGACCGCCGTTATGAGAAACGATACCCATAAACAACATTTCGAGATCATAATTCGCCATTCCGTATTCCCGTCAGTCCGGAGATGCGCTGAAATTTATGAATGAAATCCAACCTCACTCATCATCCTGGACACACAGCAGGCAACTCGTCCCCATTAGTTGTGAAGAAGATCCCATTAGAATCGGTTACGAAGTTGTCCTCGTAAAGATTGAATGGGCACAGAGCTTCGACGTCTAATTAGTACAGAACGTGACTAAAAACCACAAAGGCGGAAATCGCGAGGACAATGGAGGAAATATTAATGAAGAAGACGAGCACGATAATCTTGTTATCAGACGGAATCAGACACAATACTTTCTCCGGCTTTTGCGTCGATTTGAAATCCACGCCAATTTTAATTGGCAAAATAGAACTGATACCTTTCTTAGAGAGAGAAAAATTGCCTGAGACTTTGCTGCTTCATTCAACATCATCTTCATTGTCTAACTTCGTCAATTTCGACGGTTGTCAAATTCAATTTTGTATGTTGTGTACTCCATTATTGAATTTTGATTAGGGGGCTGATAATTGACAAGGGCCTCCAGAATCATTCAATCTAGGAAATTTAATTGTTGAATTATACGTTCAGTTCAAACTTTAGTGTTGAACACCAAAGATTTGTTAACGTGAAACTCTACTTCCAGCTGCAAGGTTATATTGGAATAGACTTAAATAAACGCCAATATTAGAACCGCAGATAATTCTAAAACTTGTAGATTTCAACACGAGACGGTCACAAATCAATGTTGTCTTGCTTTACTTCATCTTTTCATTTCCTAAAAACGGTACTTGTAATTGGTCTTCGACATAAAGTATCACTTATGCCTGATTTATTCGCTCATACAAATCGAAACATACTGATTCACATCTCGTACTTTTTTAAATACCTAAATAATATACATAGTTTATCACATGGTATCTAATATCCTTACCAACATTGGTTCCATTTCACAGACATTGGACGATAACACGTCGAATATAAATTTTATAATTTACAAGACCTATTCAGTTTTCAGTAATATATTTGATGAAATCATAATGACAGAAAAAAAATAAAATAAGAATAAAATTAGAGGAAGGCAATAGCGTAAAAACTAAGAAGAAGAAGAGACGAATTGAAGAGAAAATCCAAAGGACAAGAAAATATGCATAAGAAGTAAGATTTAGAAGAGGAACAGTAAATATCAAAATGAAAAGAAAGAGAGAAAACAAGAAGCTAAAATTCAAAGATAAATATTAATGAGTAGTAGGTATACAAGATAGAGAAGAATTATTAGAAAATATGAAAAAGAGAAGAACCAATAACAGTTTAAAAGATAAATAAAGAGAACAAGAAAAGCATTAGAAGAAAAATGTAGCAGAATAAAGAAAAATATCGATTATGAATAGGAGAAATAGAAGAGGGAATACAAAGAAATAGCTATAATATCTATATGTATAAATAAAAAAGAAGCAGATGAGGAATATAAAACAACTAAGTAGAACTACAATAAATAATAATTACAATCTCAAGTAACACGAAGATAATAAAATAATAACAACAACAGCAAAAATATCTAAGAACAGTCTATGGCACGAGATGATGATGACGAATGCAGAAGAGACATAATCTATACATTGGTCAGGGGTCCTATTAGATGAAACCACCGTCAGTGGCCATATTATGGTAGATGAAAAAATATCAGCTATACTAGTTACATTATTAATAGTATATCATAAACCGTGTTTTTCTTTTGGCTTAAAAAAAATTCAGGTCTGGTTTTTTTCCAAATATGTATTATCATTTTCTTCCAAGTTTAGCTTCCCCACTATTCGTAAAAGAAAAATGCGTTTCGGTATTTTTAAAGATAAACAATGGAAAAATTAAAACGTAACCTATAAAAAAAATGGAAGCAATAATTTTATAAATCCATTTTGATTAACCAAACTGGAAGAAGATTTTTCCTCTTACAAAGAAAATGACTTTCTTCCAGTTTGTTCATTTTATTCCATTTGAATCCACATTGTTTAGAAAGGAAAATACGGCTATAGTATACCTGCAATCCTACATAATATACATTCATAACTAATAAAACAGTACATGGACTATAAATAGTTTACTGCCTGTAAAATTATTCAATAGGTTGTTATAAAATCATAAACACAAGCACAATATTATAAAGAGTATCATAGACGTGATACATAGATAAGAGGATATCAATGTAATATTCATATGCGCTACAACAGGCTTTGACATTAGAGAATTCTATAATCTATTATTATAATGGATTGTATTAGATCCAGGCATCTGTTATTAGAAATATACCGAGTATCATATCTCTGTTTTTCATGTGGGCTATCAAGGATACCTTGGTTTGGTGTTCGCGTCTTGTATCTTGACAGAATACCAAGGATTAGTCCTCATATTATTCCTATTATACATTATTGTCCTCAAGAATGGCACGAGCCAAGAAAACGCTCACGTATACACTGAGCACGCGTCCGGACAATTTTCTTCACGTCTCTCGCACACTCAGTCTATTAGAAAATGTTGGAAACGCAGTCCAATATTCTATAGAAATGGATTTTGGTTGATCGATTTGATGGTAGGTCTATTAATAATATAAATGGTGATCATATTGTAGGAATTATAGGATTAGTACGTATAAGGAGAGGTGTTTCTTCCTTTGTTTTTTTTTTTTTTTTTTTTTTTTTCATTTTTATATCTACTTAACTGCGTTTTTCGTCAATTTTCGGATTATTATTTTCTTACTTTTTATGGAAGGTTGTGATGATGTCTATTACATTGATTGATATACCTTATTCTATACTGGTGTTTTCTTCTTCCTTGTCTTTTTGAAAGATTTCGATGGTATCAATTACATGCATAATGTGGTGCATGCGCGTGTCTTTTCAACTGTCTCTATACTCTCCATGAACCAACTGGAGGATTTAAATTCTTCAATGCCTACACGATTTCTTTTTCTTCAATGAGAACCCCAGCATCTCATTGAATACTTCTGAATAATTGTATTCAGTGATTCTGTAGTTCTGAAATCACCACTAATTCTGTGATTCGTACATCTCCATTAATTCTGTAATTCGGATGTCGCCACTAATTCTGTATTCCTAAAATAGCTCCGACACCTATAATTATTGTGTAGCTCTCGCATTATCTACTTATTCGGTAGTTCTGACATCTCCACTAATTCTGTAGTTCTGACATCTCCACTACTTCTGTAGTACTGACATTTTCACTAATTTATTCTTTAGTTCTTGACATTCACGAAAGGTAATTATGAAAATCTGATTTAGGTATCCCCTGACTTTGCAGCATGTAATCGCTGCGATCCGAAGATCAAGGAAATCTCTGAAAAGAGTTTTTTAACATCTTGGTCAAAAGTGTTATTTTTAAATCATTTGAGTATAACTTCTCGCCCATCAGAGGGGAGGCATACTACGGGATCGAGAAGCTGCAACACAGACCACAAGCGTATCCTGTTTCATGTCTACGAAATGAAAAAGGCTTTAAAACACTCTACTTATTGAAGAGAAATATGAAAAATTCAATGTAACAAAATGTAATCTTACATTTAATACAGACAAAATGTATATTCTCTTCTATTCTACATAAATTTGTGAGTGATTTTTTAGGCTTTTTAGAGGCACAATACATCCTGCAAGAATGAGACTAAAAGTCCCTTTACTCACACAGTCTAAACAAAGCCTCATTTATTGGTGTAAAGAAGGTAGTAGGAAGTCCCTAAACAAAATTGAGAATAAGAAAATAAAATCAATTTTTGTTCGAATAACAACAAAAAACTCATCAGGATTTCATACAATTCACGACAGCACTTTAAGTACTGTCCTGGTGACGTTGGACACATAATAATAGAAAACGTAGCCGTCTTCGTATAGTCGTCTATGTAGATAAACGTCCACTGGCCACTAATCAGAAGCAGGAGAAACAATATGGACAGACCACATTGCATTCTCGGACTGATTAGAGTTACACATGTTAACATGGTCTTATTAGGAGGATAGCATACACAAGCGAAGAGAAGTATGGTCGAGATCCAACAGTCATGACAGCACATTGCTCGGTAATCTGTCCCAGGATAATCCATTTGGTAAACGAAGGTTTACATCAAAACATAATCAAGTAATCATACATTGGCAGTCGAGTGGTATCAAATAATCCAGGTAGCTGTCCATTAGTTCAAATCCTACCAAATTCATGTTTTTCCAAGTATATTTGAGAATTCAACCACAACCACACAATAGCAACAAATCAACTCCTATTTCTTAAGTTTATTCTATAACGTTAAAATAAACTTGCTTTTTTTATGATGTTTTATAATGTTAAAATAAACTTGCCCAATAATTAATTCAATTAATTAAAATAAAAAATGAAAGACTCTGTAACAATTAAACCTTGGAGTCAGTGAAATACAAGTAGTATAGCTACATTTTAGTGAATCTAGAACAAATTTTCACAGAAAAAAAACCAAAAGCGCAATTTTTTCCTAAGCGGAAAGTAATATATCTATTTATTTATATAGTAAGTAATCAAACCTGAAAAAAAAAACAGCAGGAAAGCTGTTCCCGCCTAGTACGCACAATTGCACACACAGCTCCGGGCCGCGTGGGGAACTAAAGCTCATATCGTGGGAATTTTTCAATTAGAAGCAACGTGACCTATTAAGCAATTACCTTAAACTGTTCTGCCGTGCCGGAGTAGCGATTTCATTTAATTTTATGTCTAATGGTTTCTAAATATAGTCGACTAATTAATAAAAATATGATAGGACAGGCTTGATTTATTGGAAATCGAAGAGACGCTTTATTGGAAATTTCATGTCCGCTTGACAACACGTCCACAATATAGCAGCCGTTTCCTCGAACTAAAGGACGAGTTGGATGGTAATTGATTTGGAGACGTGGCTTTGTAGTTTTTATTACATTGCGGAAAAACTATCAAATTAAGGGTCTTAGATTAGTAAATCTATAATCTATTAAGACACGGGAAGGGCAAGCTACAACACAAACCACAAGCGTCTACAGTAGCTCCTGTTTCATGGCTGCAAAAAAAGGCTGTGAAACACTTAACTTTTTTTAAAAATGTGGTTTATACAATATTCTTTACAATATTCATCAATAAATCTGATGTAAAATAAACTGATAAGTATTGAAAACACTACTTAAATCTTCACACACCCACCAGCTCCTAAATATTTTTGACAATAGCCCCAGCAAATATTATTACTGCCAATTGTCCCAAGACCTCCTCCTACGAACACTTCAGCCACAAACCCCACCCCCTCCCCCTCTAGTCCTCACCACCCCCCCCCCCTATCCCCCCCTAATCCTAACCATTCTCTCCCTAATTCGCACCATTCTTCGCCTGCTAAGAAGAGCTGAGAGCGCCGTATATCTCGAGAACATATGAACACCACATTTTTTGGCAATGCTCGAATTTTAATTTTAATCGCAATTATGTGTCTATTAGCTGTGTCAACAAAGATTATTTCGACAGGGTCTACTAAAAACATGTCCATCTTGGCTGAGATTAACAGTTTCTCTGTTTTATTTTTCAGAGCAAAGAAATGAGCGAATAGAATGATTGAGTATACAAAGTCCTATGTATTATATTTTTAAATTATAGTTTGCCACTTGAGAACCATGCATTGGTAGTCAATTGGTTAAGGCGTTAGTCGGGTAATCCAAGTAGCGTAGGGATCTGTTCGTTAGACTAATTTTAGTAGGTATACGACCATAAAGAAATAAAACTCTGAGGATTAGGTTGTAAAAAAATGCTTTAGGTTTATTTATTTATTTATTTTATTTATTTAGAAACTCTTTATTAGCAGAACATATATACAGACAAACAATGGTAAAAATTAAGTATAAAATTGACAGTATTAATAATATAAACAAGAAAAAAAAAAAAAATAAAATATATACATATGTCCTAACTAAAGGGCGGGGTTATTGCCTATGGCAATCTCTTCTACCCAACCCAACTTCCACCCAACGTAGGTAAGCATTAACCTCTACTAAAGAGTATTATTTTTTTACTTTATGATTTACAATTATTGACAAATTAACAAAGCCCTTGCCCTTAGGTATAAGTTGTATTAAACTACCTTCTAAGACTAAATGTAGGCTCAAATTGGGACTTGAACCCTCGACCCTTTACGTGCCTGTAATCATACAGACAAGGCAATCCGTAAAATAGATTAATGATGGAACTAAAGAGTGTTCTAACTTTTCTATCACATTCCTGATTGTAACACTCTTTTGTAGTTTAGTACAATAAAAGCACAAAGCATTTTCTACTATCTAGCTGCCAGAGTCTTATTATGTGGTCACATACTGAAATAAATGAGGAAGAAATCATGCATTCGAACCAACGAATCCCTAAGCTTTTGAACTAGAACGTGTTCTTATTTTCCTATCACATTCCTGACTGCTCAAAGTCGAAAGTCACACCCTGTAGATTTAATTTAAATTTATTATTAAAAGGTTACAAGGTTCTGCGTGAAATAATAAATAAGCAGAAAATTATACAAAAAAAACGAAACAGAACAAATTGTGTCCGCCCGACCTGCTCATATTTAAAACATAATTACAACATTGCCACTCTGGCGAAATAATTCAGCAGACAATGCGAGCGGGTCGCGAAAATTTGTTAATTTTCCCGCAAAACGTTTCGTGTCACAACACACAATTAGCGAGGAAATAGTGCTCCTAAGTGAGCCATAAATTCGCACTCAATGGAAAGAGCATCGCGAATTCTTCGACAGTGCAAAAAGTGATGAGCCGTGCATGGCGAGGGTCATTTGCTCGACTTGGACGCTAGAGGACTGCATTCCAGCCGGACTTAATTACTTGACTTGTGCACTTTATTACCGGTGTGGTGTTCGGAGATTTGAAAAAGGAAAAATAATATAATATCATGTATACATCAATGAAAAGAATAATAAATTTAAATATAAAATGAATACTATAAACAAAGGAAGAAGAAATTATATAGTACATACACAATAGAAATTACCGCGGCGTCATGGCGTCAGTGAAAATTTCTATTTTTGTTTTTTTTTTTTAAATTCGTCGTTAAATTTGATGATTCTGCAAAATATATAACTTAGGGTGGATATTGAGGTAAAGAAATTATGGGCACTAGAACTCCGGTGTTTTATTTTTTCAAGCACAATTTTTAGTCTAGCCCTCAAAGAATTTCTAGTTTTAATGTACTTCGAGCGCCAGCGTCCGCTGACTACACCAGTTCTCGTAAGATCACCAAAGTTAAGCAACGTCCAGCTAGGTTAAACTTCGTGATGCTGGCATTCCGGCCCAACCCAGGTGAGGTTAATTGTTTAATGTGCGGGTAGTATAGATTAGTGGATTTCTGCGCATGGAGGGTAACACCCCCGTGGTGATATGACGATGTAGTTGAAAGCGACGTTAAACCCCCCCAAAAAAAACTTCGACCACCGACCTTTGCAGTGCAATCGTTCAACCACTTCTACCATCGATTTTAGATGTTAAGCAATACAATCTCATTAAGTTATTAAATTCAGTTTTCTTTTTAAAAATCTGTTCAGAACAAATAAGTAATAACCTAAGATATTACCTTCATTCATATCAGTATCGTTAATCACAGATAGCCTATTATTGTTCTCAGATCCGCAACATGATTACTATTGATCTATAACTCTGCCAGGTCTTATCAATGCAGCCTTCCTGGTCTCAATTCTCAGCTCCTTGTCTCAGAAATAAAAATCAGTGTGTTCATAAAGTTCTAGGAACAGCAGATAAAATGTCGAATGCTTTAATGGTTGAAGGTTAAACAATTTCATGTAAGCTTTTGCTAATGTACTAAGATTGTTCATTTATTTTAAAAAAATTACTCTGAGGTCACCATTTTGTAAGTTCATGCTGATTCCTTTTTATCATTATTATTATTATTATGCCAAAATACTTCTGAAATAAAGATAGAACTAACAAGATATTTTTTTTTGGGGTGATCTCATTTAAAATTTTGAAATGGACCCCCCTGGGGCCGCCCCAGATTTCGTATTGAAACTTCAATTTCGTTTAATATATCAAATCTAAATAAAAAAAAATTGTTTGAAATTCCAAATGAACTAGATCAAATTCAAGATGTCAACTTTCTACCTTTCTTAAAAAAAAGATGAGTGTTTCACAGCCTCTTTTATTTCGTAGCCATGAAAAAGAAGCTACTGTAGAAGCTTGTGGTCTGTGTTGTAGCTTGCCCATCCCGTAATATCCCTCCCCTCATCATATCTTTCACAATAACATTACCATCATCATAATTATCTATCACAATAACATTATCATCATCATAATTATCTATCACAATAACATTACCATCATCATAATTATCTATCACAATAACCTTATCATCATCATAATTATTATAATTATCCATCACAATAACATTATCATCATCATAATTATCCATCACAATAACATTATCATCATCATAATTATCCATCACAATAACATTGTCTTCATCATATCTTTCACAATAACATTATCATCATCATATCTTTCACAATAAGATGATTTCTTCAAGCAGAAGTAGGAAACTTGGAATTAATTGCGGACATGCTTCTCCATATTGAGCTCAAAATATTAATTGATGATCTGGAGTCTTATCAAGCCCGCGAAGTTAACCCTTACTGGGGATGTGTTTTTGTGAGGATTGATTTTATGGTCATTTATTTATTTAAATCACAAACGGGCTGACCCTGTACTATAATAATTACAATATTTACCCTAACTAATGGTCATTAAAAATATGGTATAATAATAACTTAACTATCATATTAAGTCATAATTATCACATTAATTTATATATAGTTTCTTTTGGGGACTTAAAACGGGGAGTAGACCAGCAGTCTGGCCGGGGGCTATCAACAGGGAGTGGACCAGCAGTCTGGCTGGGGAACTATAAACTTTGAGTAGACCAGCAGTCTGGCTGAAGGACTATAAACAGGGAGTAGATCAGTAGTCTGACTAGGGGACTATAAACAGGGAGTAGACCAGCAGTCTGGCTGGGGACTATAAAGAGGGACTAGACCATCAGTCTGGCTGGGGGACTATAAACAGGGAGTAGACCAGCATTGGCTTGGTTCTGGAGGCCTTTATCAATTATTAGCCTCCTTGTAAAAACAGAGGTAGAAAAGCTGATTCATTCCTCCACTTTCTGGCTACCATTGTTCACGATGACGCCACCCTATGATGATGATGATGATTAGAAAATACAATACTGACATCAGTTCACTATTTTCACGAAAGGGTTAAACATGAATTTCATCTACGTAGAGAAAATAAAGTGACCTGTGCATAAGATTCTTTCCGTCCAACAAAAGTATGACAGCAATGTACTAGATATGATTTATTACAAGTCAACTGAACGAATGACACATCCATGTATCGATCGTCATAGAAATCATTTGATATCGAGACTAATAATCGATCCAGCTAAGCCGACATTACCTGGACTCGATTTGTTCCTGAAACAATAAAATTAATATACAGGGTGGTCCAATCGAAAGAAATTATTATTATTATTTTTATTATTTATAAGCTGACGGGAGATACCCATTTTACAAGTGTTCCTAACCTATCTAAAACGTAAAACTAAAGCGTAAAACTAAAGCTAAAGCTTTAAAATGATTGACCTATAGTAGGTGATGAAAAAACAAAAAAATCCAGTAACTTAGTACAGTAAAGAATATAATACATATATACAATATACATATACCTATACAATACAGATAATTACAAATTAATATACAATATGAGAAGAAGTAAAAGGAGAAAAAAATTAAGAAAAAATAAATAAATATCCACTCGTCCATAAGAAATTATGGACGAGTGTTATCAAGTTATAAGTGTTATAACAATCCAATGTTGTTAGCTCGATTCTATCATGAAAAACTGATTCTATCATGCGTCAGTGAAATGGACATCTCAGTATTGTTGACCAGTAGCCCGTTCCAAAAGCACTCTCCACGCTCAAAACCCCTGAATCTTCGTTTCAACTCTCACACAACGCACTCTGATTGGTCATTGCGATCAAATTAACCGAACAGAGTGCGTTGTGTGACGGTTGAAATGGGATTTGAGAGTGGAGATTGCTTTTGAAACAGGTCCTCGTTTCAGAAATGACTCTCAAGATCCACAAATCTCCCTTTCAACCGTCACACAACAAACTCTGATTGGTTGATTTGAACGAAATAGCCGATATTAAATTACAATTCCACCCAAATAAATGTGAGGCCATGTCCATAACAAGAAAAAGGGCACTATATTACATCATGAATACACAATAAATTTAATAATGTCCATCTAGATAGAGTTACGGTGAAAAAAGACCTAGGCGTGTTCTTTCAACAAAATCATAAATTTGGTCAGCATACAAATAATATTACCTCTGCTGCTAATAATACCCTAGGTCTTGTACTTCGTCTTTCTAAATTCTTTAACGATTTTTACTCAATTTTGACACCCTACACGGCAACACGGCCCTTGTTAGAAGTAAACTGGAGTATGCCGCGGTAAAATCACCGATACAGAATATCCTTGTGTGTGGTTCATCCGGTATGATTTATGGAAGTCAACTTTTCAAGACGGTCCGATATTCTTCATATTTCTTCATTCCTCATTCATATTGTTTCTCTGTTATCAAATTAGCACTTCGAAATGAAAAGAGTTTTAATAATAAATAATAAAAGAAAAAAATTCCAGGACATTTGCGGCCGGGACGTTTTTATGCGGTGTGATTGGATTTTATTTTACTGCTGACACGTCAGAAGTGATATACAGGGTGTCACAAGTTTATTTTTAATTTCAGAAACAATTCTAGGGAACACTCTAAGACTAAAATAATCTCACATCATTGTTCGAAAAAAAGACGTCGAACGGAGATATGAACAAAATAATAACTCAGTTTTGAATGCAATTATTAGTTTCAAATTGTTAGGTATTAGCTAATTACTTAGAAAATGTACTTAATAATCATAATGTACAAAGATATGAGAAGAATTTTCACTAATTTTCAACAAATGCCGTATTTTTCTTTCTAACCAAAGTTAACCAAACGGGAATAAAATGAACCAAACTGGAAGAAAGTCATTTTTCTTTTGGAAGAGGAAAAATTTCCACTTCCAAAGTTAACCAAAGTGGAAGTAGAAAATTCTCACTTCCAGTTCTTTTATAGGTTAAGTCCATTGTTTATCTTTAAAACTAACCAAACGCATTTTTCTTTCACGAATGACCTTGGAATAAGATGGAAATATTTGGAAATAACCTAACCAGGAAATTTTTTTTTAGTTAGAAAGAAAAATACGACTAAAGTTGAACTTATTTTTCAGATGAAAACTTTTTTTCAAGTGATTTTTTTTTTTTTTTTTCATTTCTCAAAAAATTACCTAAGATTATATATATCAGTCTTAGAAAGTCTCCTGGAGTTTATAAGAAAAAAAACATGAACACATTGTATACAAATAGATATTGTTGAAAAAGATATTGTATTATTGGTTTATTATATTATGTATATATACGATACCTTACCTAAATACTATTATACATACATACAAAAACTGGAAACAGTAAAAGTGAGGAAGCATTGGATAATAACGAGAAACTTTTGAAGACCAAGAATACTGGTACGTAAACGAATACTGTAGAAATTGTCCGTGAACTGGACTCGAACCACCGACCTCCAGGTTACTAGTACGCCGCCTTATCGATCAAGCTACTGAGGTCTGTGACAAGGTACGTGTACAATGATCACAAGAGTGGTTTTACGATAATGTTAGATTATGACAATTCAAATCTACGAGGGTCCACATCACTTTTAAAATAATAATAATACTCTTTAGTGGAAGGTAACGACCAGGCGAGGTTAATACTCAAATCATTTTCTACCACCTAACCCTCAGAGTCTTATTATTATGTGGTCACAAACTCAAATTAATGAGGAAAAATTCATGCACTCGGTGGAATTAGAACCCTAAGCTACCTCGATTACCAGACTATTCAAATATACATATATTTCCTTGTGCTGCTATGCCCAACCCACCGAAGCTGGGTGAGGTTAATGTAAGTTTGTAAGTTTTATAGCAAACGGAAGGTAATAACACCGTCTAATATGACAAAGATGCTAAAGAGAATTCAAGCAAGTAAAATAGTACAATTTTATGCACTTAAAGAGTCCTTTTTTGGTTTTGCTTAAAAAAACTGAACGAACAATGACTTGTTGACAATGTTGTTATTGTTGAAGTGAATGTATTTACTATACATACTTATAATTAAGTATACCTAAGTTTATTGTTGGAATTTTGAACAGTAGCTTAACAACTGTTTCGAACAGAAAACATTGTACTTGATCTTTCACAAAAGCCAAATTAGAAGGTACAAAGGCTTCACTTATAACTTGAAAAGATTAAAGAGGTTTCAAATTAACCACGCATTTATGAATTGCCAATAAATACTCTTTCAGACTATAGGTAATTATTTCTCGTGACCAAAATAATACTCGAAATTATCCTCACTTCAAAGGAAGCACACAAAAGAATTTGAACAAACAACAACACACGGTCAGAATTAACCCTTTGATGATCACATGAAGATCTCGTGGTAAGTCGTATGATAGCACATTCGTTAATAAGGATCTAACGAAAATAAGGGAAGACAATAGTTATATTTACTTTCCGCTTGATGAAAATTTAATAAAAAATTGCACTTAGGTTTTTTTAATATAAAAATTTGTTCTAGTTTCACTATGATGGAGATTATATTTCACTGTCTAAGGTTTAATAGTTGAGTCTTTTAATTTTTATTTAAAAAAATGGAAAAAGTTATCATACTTGTGTTTATCACTTTCGTGATATCACAACTGCTCTAACTCGCTTTACTAAATCTACGCTGAAAACGGGACTTGAACCATTGATCTCCAAGTCCGCCACCTTATCGATGAAGCAACTGACGTCGCCCAATCAATGAAAAGTAATAATAATATCTTAAAAACCCTGCCGGTGTCACTCAAAGGGTTAAGAGAGGGCTTAGTGAAGAGAGTAACAAAATAAAAGGCTTTTTACAGCGCAATAGTAAACAGAAAAAGCTCCCCTGATAAATGATGTTGAAAAACTAATGAATTAATGGGGTTTGTTTTTGATTGCATTAAAAGCTTCCAGTCTGTCAAATCACCCCATTTTTTTCAGGAAATTATGCATTCATAATGATTGTATCGAGTGAAAATAGTACGCTATTTATTTATTTGCTTTTAAAAGGACAGGATGAATTTTTCAACGCAGAGCTTGGTCCTGGAAAACTTGGAAGTTTCTAGGGACTAAACAAAATAAAATAATAATAATACTCTTTAGTAGAAGGCTACCACCAGGCGAGGTTAATGCTCAAAGCATTTTCTACCACCTAACCCTCAGAGTCTTATTATTATGTGGTCACAAACTCAAATTAATGAGGAAAAATTCGTGAACTGGGTGGATTCGAACCAACGGATCCCTACGCTACCTGGATTACCAGCTCGTTAACCACTTGACTACCAGTGCACATTGTTATAGCTTGTTATAGCACTCATGTTATAGCAAAATAGCACACACAGCGTCGCGCGTCGATGGCACATTAAATCAAACACCTCGGCCGAGGTGTGAAGAACGCCTATACAAAGAAAGAGACAGCCCGGCAGAGTGTAAGGTTACGGAAAACATAGTTCCCATGCATTTCATGTACTTTCAGCCAGCGAAAAGTGCAACATGAATTTCAAAAATTGCGATTTTTATTGCAGAAATGGACTCTACGTCGAAAAATAAATTGATTTGACTTCTTGTTTGACTTCCTAGGCCAACGGAAACCCTATTTTCGAGACCCCCCAACAATCGTGAAAGACATGAAAAGATTCATAATTTTGTTTTTTTTTTTTTTTCTGTTTTTTTTTCTTCATACGGATCCTTTGAGACCCGACTTCGTGTCTTTAACTTGGCACTGAAGATTAAGTGAGGTGTCTAAAGTGATCAAGTTATAATGGAGATGAGCCCGGACCAAAAAAAAATTCTAAATTATAAGCGGACGGCCCATTTGGGCGGCCTCGGGTTTTGGGAGCCCAAATCGGGAATCGAAGGATAATACTAATCTTAAGTGGTATCAAATGAAAGATCTTGATGAGCAGATACCAAATTTATTGATTTTATTCCTTCATCCGGTCCACTGGGTGGCACCTGGTGGCCTTTTCATTTTCTTTGGCGGGTAGGTACCTTCGAATCCTTAGCTTAGTGGTCAGATCTTGGCCAGTATGTATTTTTCGAGATGATCTCGCTCTCTCACTGCAAAATTTTAATGTTTAAGTTTCCAAGTATTTATTTAGTTAGTTCATTTTCCGTCCGGTACTTTAGAAGATAACTTTGTTTATTGGTAGCATGCTCGACCTGCCACCCAGTCAGCATGGTTCGAATCCTGGCGGGGACAAAAAATTTTAGCTCTATATTTTCGATTTGGGCTTAACGTTGTTTTTTTCCGATCTTTATATTTGATCTTCATGACGACCCCATTACCCTCGCGAGGAAAATTTTAGTAGTTGCAGAATTGGCCGATGACCTATGGCGGCATTACGAGATTGATTTTGGACAATCATGGTTGGATGGAGATAAAATATGATGAATTAGCTCTCATAATGTCGATGCTAATCACTAAAAGTTGTGACAAAGTAGTGACTTTGGCCAAGTGGGTAGCATACTAGGCTTGCACGCACGATGACTTGGGTTCGATCCCCTTCAGGGAAGTTTTTTTTTCTCTGTCCATTTTGTCCGGGGTACACTCATACCTCGTGAGGTATTGATAAGGGACGTCACCACAGAGTTCTCTCCCGCTCATGGTTTTATCAACACTAAATTGTCTCCCGTCGCGTCGCGCGTCGCTTGAATTTTTACCTGATTTTATACTTAAATAGTTTAGGCCTAGCATAAAAACTATAATCGAAACACCTAGGAATCATTGATATAGACCTGAGGCATGGCCTTCTATGTATTTTTCCTAACCCTATGATAAACCCAAGGCATGGCCTTCTATATATTTACCTAACCTTACTATATTCCTGAGGCATGGCCTTCTATGTATTTTACCTAACTCTACTATACACTGAAAGCATTGCTTTTCATTTGTTAGAGATTTTAAAGATTTCCTTATAAAAGGCCAATTCTTATATAAAAATGATAAATTTATAGTTTTCATATTCTTAAATACCTAATGTAAAAAAGCATGGTCTTATTTCCGGGAGAGATACTCGTGGTGACCCCTGTAACAAGCCGGAGAGAATTCGGGTAAGAAAAGGTCAACAGGAGAGAACTCATTACCTCACCTTGATAAGGTGATTACAAATTAATTTCTTTGGCATTTGTAAATCCAGGTATTTTATGTCCCTCATAGGAGGCTCCGAGGTCTATTTAGCATTGAAAGATAAACATAATCATGTGGAGTATTGAATCAAAAGGTCTTGCATTATTTATTTATTTATTATTTACTCACTTTGGGGACTCAGGGGGCCAAATATGTGATCAAAATACATATTGACCTTAGAAAAATTAAATACGTACTGCTAAAACTATATCTTAAAAAAAAGACAACTTGGTACATTCACATTTTCCCAGCTTATTTACTTTTTCTATTCATAATGTTTCAGTAGTGTATGAACCTATATTTTCGTACAAAAAGAACTGATATCCCCCCAAAAACACCACTTCGTGGTTAAAAAAAGAAGAACACCTCACTGAAAAGAATGATTATAATTAGCTAAAAATAAATGATATCAAATTGAGAACACCTTACCCCCTCTCTTTCTATATCTCTGCACTCCTCTCTGAATTTATTCCTCTTATGTTTATCTTTCTTTATCCTTTATAGGGGTCATCCCAAACTTGATTTCTCTTTAAATTTACTTGTTGCACGGCAATAAAAAATGGCGGTCGCGGTGTAATTTTCTCGATTCAAATCAAATAAGTTCAGAAAAATCATACTCCGACCGCCATTTTTTATTGCCGTGCAACAAGTAAATTTAAAGAGAAATCAAGTTTGGGATGACCCCTATAAAGGATAAAGAAAGATAAACATAAGAGGAATAAATTCAGAGAGGAGTGCAGAGATATAGAAAGAGAGGGGGTAAGGTGTTCTCAATTTGATATCATTTATTTTTAGCTAATTATAATCATTCTTTTCAGTGAGGTGTTCTTCTTTTTTTAACCACGAAGTGGTGTTTTTGGGGGGATATTTATATTCCACCAGTTCTGTTCTCGTTCTGTCACTGAAATTAAGCAATGTCCAGCGAGTTTAGTACTTGGATGGGTGTGACCATTCAATTTCGAACTCTCGTGATGGTGGCTATTCCCGGCTCTAATCATGCTGCGTGAGAATAATATTCGAGAAGCTGGTTTGTGATTTTCTTGCGAATGGAGAGGATAAGAAAACATCCCCGTCGTGATTATAAATCATGTTTGATCAAGTTTTATTTACAATCGACATAGAGTACATAGAAATTTACAATTGACATAGAGTACAGAGAAATTTACAATTGACATAGAGTACATAGAAATTGAAATTAATAAAACCAAACTTGATCAAGGCCGGTACTAATCCCAACGGCATGCTCTACCCATATGACCAATGACCATGCAGTTAAGAGTGACGTTGAGCCCCCCCAAAAAAAGCAAAACCTTTCCCTCCGAACGATCTCGATTGCTCGATCACGCTCAGAGAGTCAGGCCGGTCATTGTGTAATACCGCAGATATAAAATAGCGCTATATGAATGCAAAACGCATGATTACAACTCCCATCTAGCATTCATTTAGCCCTACTTTCCCACAGATGATTACACATAGACGGCCTGACTTTCAGTGTGTGATCGAGAAATCGAGAGCGCGCTGGGAGAAAGGTTTTGCCGTCATGGGTTCGAATCCTGGTTAGAACACTTTTTTTGTCATTCTACTTTAATTTGTATTTCAAATTTTATGTAAGGTTCAACAAATTTATCATGAGAAGTTATTTATTTATTTATTCAAGGGACCATCTACAACCCCTCTCACATAGTTATTATATCTACTGATAATGTCAGTTCAGTAATTTTTTATTTGCGGTTTACCAGAAATTCAAATTTAATACACTGAAAGGTACAATTAGAAGAACGAAAGCTTTTTCCCCTTTAATACAGTGTACCAATTTCAACGTGTACCAATTTCCATGCGGGTACAAATTCTTGTAACTTCTGTTGTAAATAACATTTTCAGATGATTTTTAATTTGTATAAGAGAAACATGAAAAAACCGAAAAAAAAAAGCAAAACCTTTCCCTCCGAACGCTCTCGATAGCTCGATCACGCTCAAAGGGTCAGGCCGGTCATTGTGTAATAACGCAAACATAAAATAGCGTTATATGAATGCAAAACGCATGATTACAACTCCCATCTAGCATTCATATAGCCCTATTTTCTCACTGATGATTACACAGAGACGGCCTGACTTTGAGTGCGTGATCGAGAAATCGAGAGCGCGCTGAGAGAAAGGTTTTGCCGTCATGGGTTCGAATCCTGGTCGGGACACTTTTTTTGTCATTCTACTTTAATTTGTATTTCAAATTTTATGTAAGGTTCAAGAAATTTATCATGAGAAGTTATTTATTTATTCAAGGGACCATCTACAACCCCTCTCACATAGTTATTATATCTACTGATAATGTCAGTTCAGTAGTTTTTTATTTGCGGTTTACCAGAAATTCAAATTTAATACACTGAAAGGTACAATTAGAAGAACGAAAGCTTTTTTCCCTTTAATACAGTGTACCTATTTCCACGTGTGCCTATTTCCACGTGTACCTATTTCCACGCGGGTACAAATTCTTGTAACTTCTGTTGTAAATAACATTTTCAGATGATTTTTACTTTGTATAGGAGAAACATGAAAAAACCCAAAAAGAAAGCAAAACCTTTCCCTCCAAACGCTCTCGATGGCTCGATCACGCTCAAAGAGTCAGGCCGGTCATTGTGTAATAACGCAGACATAAAATAGCGTTAAATATGAATGCAAAACGCATAATTACAACTCTCATCTAGCATTCATATAGCCCTATTTTCCCACAGATGATTACACATAGACGGCCTGACTTTCAGTGCGTGATCGAAAATTCGAGAGCGCGCTGAGAGAAAGGTTTTGCCGTCATGGGTTCGAATCCTAGGCGAGACACTTTTTTTGTCATTCTACTTTAATTTGTATTTCAAATTTTATGTAAGGTTCAAGAAATTTATCATGAGAAGTTATTTATTTATTCAAGGGACCATCTACAACCCCTCTCACATAGTTATTATATCTACTGATAATGTCAGTTCAGTAGTTTTTTATTTGCGGTTTACCAGAAATTCAAATTTAATACACTGAAAGGTACAATTAGAAGAACGAAAGCTTTTTCCCCTTTAATACAGTGTACCAATTTCAACGTGTACCTATTTCCACGCGTGTACCTATTTCCATGCGGGTACAAATTCTTGTAACTTCTGTTGTAAATAACATTTTCAGATGATTTTTAATTTGTATAAGAGAAACATGAAAAAACCGAAAAAAAAAGCAAAACCTTTCCCTGCGAACGCTCTCGATAGCTCGATCACGCTCAAAGGGTCAGGCCGGTCATTGTGTATAATAACGCAGACATAAAATAGCGCTATATGAATGCAAAACGCATGATTACAACTCCCATCTTGCATTCATATAGCCCTATTTTCTCATTGATGATTACACAGAGACGGTCTGACTTTCAGTGCGTGATCGAGAATTCGAGAGCACGCTGAGAGAAAGGTTTTGCCGTCATGGGTTCGAATCCTAGCCGAGACACTTTTTTTGTCATTCTACTTTAATTTGTATTTCGAATTTTATCTAAGGTTAAACAAATTTATTATGAGAAGTTATTTATTTTTTTATGCAGTGCGTGATCGAGAAATCGAACACTTATTTGTGATCCTACTTTAATTATACTTCGAGTTTTATGTAAGGTCAAACAAATATCCGGGACATATACTATCAGATGTTATTAAATTTATTGATTCAAGGGACCATCTACAACCCGTCTCAAATTGTATGTCATGGGATTTTACAAGGAATTTTGTAGCTCACACTGCAAATAAGTAGATTAAAGAATTTCATATTCAATGTATGCTAACTGCTCGCATACATTGAATAGCGAGAGAATGCTCGCGAACTTAAACTTACTGTTCGCGAGCATTCTCTTAATTTTTATTTATTTATTTTATGTTTCTACGAGAAGGAACTAGGCATTTTTGGTTAGAAAGGTTGGTCATTAGACCTGAGTTTTAGATTTTATTTTATTAGATCTAAGTTTTACTTTTATATTAGAATAAGTTAGAGAAACTGTGAAAAATGGGTAGTTCCCGTTAATTAATTTAAAAAATTTAAATTTATACATAAATATTATAATCGTTCCTACCAATTAGCATACATTGAATATAAATACAAACAACAGCAAATCAGAGGGTAACAGTCATTATTTCCTGATAATGACAATCGGAAATCATTTTCCAACCTAAAACGGAACACAATTTCCATAATAAGTTTTATTTTTATGATGTGACCGTGTGTCTACTCAATAAATAAATGCATTAAAAGCTAAGTGCACAAGATAACTTGACCCGCTCGGCGCCCCCTCAATTGCGCTAATTTGGAAGAATCGGTTAAATTGTTTGTTTGTTTTTTTTTTTGAGATGTTTTCATAGACAGAAAAATTATTAACAATATTGCTTTGTTCCTTAAGAAAAATAAATGGATAGAAAGGGAAGTCTTTTTGTATTATAATTGACTAACTTGTGTTTATTACTTCCGATGATTCTTTTAGAAGCGAAAGTATTATGCTCGTTTTGAAAAAAAAAAAAAAAAAAAAAAAACTTTTTGCTCCGAATTTAATTTTTTCAAAAGTATGCTCAGTTGGTTTTTTTTTATATTTTTTTTTACATAAGTATGCACATAGATATTTTCAGAGTGATCTTATCGAAAAAAGGACATTAGTGCTTATAAAATTAAAGACCTTCTACTGACCTAATATATTATTCATTTTATTTCACATGAAAAGTGAAGATATTATAATGTCTTTTTTTTATTTATAATATTATTAGTAAGGTAGATTAATAGTTTATTTATTTATTTTCTTTATAAAGAAACATTTATACAAAGGTACTTCTCCTAAGCTTTGTAGAACTTCTAAGAGACATTTTTGTCTCTTAGAAGCTCTTGGACTTTTTTGTCTCTTAGATAACACCGATAACCGTTATTTCTACAAGTAAATATACAACTGTATACATGTACAATTGTACATAGTATATGTATAATTATAACATTATAAAACAATTATTATGGTTTTATGATGCGTCTACAGTAGCTCCTGTTTCTTGGCTACGAAATAAAAAAGGCTTTGAAACACTCATATTTTTTTAAAATAAATAAATATTATAACACCATCATAAGTAGTCACTTATCAGCAAGTTCATCGCAACCATTTACCTGGGAATCACTTTGTTATCTAGCCGCTCATATCTTTGATCTCAGACTCATTCCGCGTTCTAACCTCGTCGAACCAATAAAATTCGAATTCATTTAGGACTATATAAGTAGTATTAAGTACTCGGACTTGTCCCAATGTCCATATTGTTCTCATCCATCGATATTGAATGTCCGATCCACTGATAGAATCGGTCCATACTCTCGATACTAGGCGCGGCCGGTGCTAAGGAGCTGCGGAACTGCAGCACCCCCAGACGAAAAGGAAATGGATTTCTGAAGTCCTAGCTTGTATACACAATGAAAATTATCACAATTTTCTAGAGTAAATAGGTAATCCATGATTATTATGATTGGCGCATTGTAAATAAATCAAACTCTTTAGATGGTAAACTCTCAAACCGAAAGAGCAACTTGTAGAGTCCATTTTTTTTTTTTTTTTTTTTTTTTTTTTAAGGGCTTAAACTCTGCTGGAGCAGGTCGTTTGCGCCGTGAGTCCCATTTAGTCCGGTTTATGTGGCAGCGTAAACATTTTCCCACCAGCCGCGCCTGTTCGATACAGTCCACTTTTTCTTCTCAGACGCATAGCAAGTACCCAGGATGAATTATCCGACTCGTCCTGTGTAAGATGCCGTTGACAAGTTGTTCATGTTAATCTCGTGTAGGAATCTCTATCGTGATGGATATGGGGATTGGAGACGTTGCTGGTTTCAGACACTACAGAAGGGGGACTAAAATCAGAATCCACAACTGGAGCGATTTTTTTGTTGTTGTTGACCTAACGTCGCTTTCAACAGCATGGTCATATCAAGACGAGGTGACGGGGCTGTTACCCTCCATTCGCAGGAAATTTACAAACCTGCTACCCACATTCACCTCGCTGGACGTTGCTTAACTTCGGTGGTCTTGCGAGAACTGGTGTATTCAAAGTGCCATCGACGCTGTCACGCTGTAGCGAATGTTGGTCGGTGTTGAGGCGACAGGAGCTTTCTATGCTTACTTTAGTGTCACTTTTAAGTCAATGTTAGAGTAAATTCAATAAGTTTGACATCCAATGTGGAACACATTTTATAATAACAACAATTCAAGTTACAGTATGAATACGAGCGCACGATTAGCTCAGTGGTTAAGCTCTCGCTTGCTATGCGGAAGGTCCCGCGTTCGATCCCCCGTGCCGACAAAAATTTGTATTCTTAATTTGGTTACAATTGTTTGTGAGGGATACATTTCGGTGCGCTCGTGTTGACCCAGCACCTAAATGGGAAGTATTGTGTCACTTCTCGCCCATCAGAGGGAGGCATACAACGGGATGGGCAGGCTACAACACAGACCACAAGCGTCTACAGTAGCTCCTGTTTCATGGCTACGAAATAAAAAAGGCTGTGAAACACTCATCTTTAAAAAAAAAAATAATAATAATAATAATAATTTATTGTTTGTGGTGAAGTAAAACCGTTTTCACAATTTTTGTACGAAGCATGAGTGGACTCTTCAATACAGAGTAGAAAATTTGGTGTCTACACTTCTAAGTTTTTCGAGATATGATTTTTTCTTTTTCCTTTGCTTGCTAATTGAGAATCTTAATATATAAATGTCAAAGTCACTGACTGACCACTGACTGATCATCGCTCTACAGCCCAAACCGTAAGTCCTAGGAAGCTGAAATGGTAGGTAGCTTTGTCTTATAGTCTAGATGTGCAATAAGACGGGATTTTTCGAAATTCCCACTACAACACCTGCCATTGGCGAAAAAGGACTTTTTGCTTTCACGGCCATGCCTCGGCCCGCAAAGCGGGCGACAGCCCGCTAGTATTTAATATATACATTGTGAAAATGTGAAATCTATATTTTACAAATTTAAGCAATTTTTGGGTTGTATAATAAAGAGAAAAAGAGGGAGAGAGAGAGAGAGAGAGAAAGTTTGAGAATTGAATTGAAAATATTTTCTTTATTTATACAATAATAGTTAGTACTCGTACATTGTTATATTCGTCATACATCTCCTAAGATAATGCTACCTTAATGCTCTCTTCCCTTTAATGCAATTTTATTAAAAATACATGTATGTAGGTAGTTAATATTAAATTTCTTGGCTATCTACAATATAAGAATTAATCTTGATGATTACAATACAATGTTATTATTTGTTAATAGAAAGCGAGCAAGAGCGAGAGAGAGAGAGTTTTAAGAAATAATAATAATATCGCCTAACTTATAATGCCCGATTACGACAAGAACCCCATATTTCAAGGATATGGATGATGATTACGGCTATTAGAGTCCCATTATTCCAGCAATAAGCCCAAGACATATTATTATGAGGTGAAATCCCAAATGAGAGGCTAACTTGTCATGTCGCGGCTGGCTTTCGAACCCACGAACTCTAGAATCTTTGGAATCACAGAGTGCCGCCTTTACCACTGAGCTACCGGAACAGAAAGAAAAGCATAACAGAAAGATAAGACCCAGCACCTAAATGGGAAGTATTGTGTCACTTCTCGCCCATCAGAGGGGAGGCATACTACGGAATGGGCAGGCTACAACACAGACCACAAGCGTCGACAGTAGCTCCTGTTTCATGGCTACGAAATAAAAAAGGCTGTGAAACACCCATCTTTAACATAAAAAAACAACATGACTGAAAACTCCACAGTTCCAAGATCCTCTGCTTTCTACCTTTCGTCAGCCTCATCTTCGGCGTAAATTATTCCCCCGGTGAATAATGGTCGCCGTACATCCTCATCGTTACGGCGTGTCTCGCTACAAATTATCTTCCTTTTCAGGCCGATTGGATTCTGCCTGATAAATTTATGTACCTGGCGAGATCAATGCGGATATCGCGGAGTACACAGAAAGAATAAATGTTTCACTACGCGGTGTGGTCGGACTGGAGAGGTTGTCAAACGACGGGTGTTGCATTTGGGTTTTTTCTATAAGGGTTGGGTGGAAGACATTGCTAAGGTTGGGTGGAAGAGATTGCTGAGGGTTGGGTTGAAGAGATCAGTATAAAGTAAAAAGAGAAAAGTGAGAAGTTGTTCTAGATGTACATGAATATCAGAACATACCTGGACAGCTGTTTCGAGCTTATTTGCTCTCATCAGCAGGTAAAAGTTCTAAATATCCATCCCATCAACTAACCTCTCTTTTTTAATCAGTATAAAGAGAAAAGTGAGAAGTTGTTCTAGATGTACATGAATATCAGAACATACCTTGCTAAGGGCTGGGTGGAAGAGATTGTCACAGGCAATAACCCCGCCTTTTAGGTAGGACATTAGCTTCATTATCTGTTTTGTTCTTGTTTCTTTGTTCAATTTATATATTTCTTCTTTTTAATTTCATTGTATGGTACTGTAAATATTGTGCTTTGTATTTACCTAATAAACTTGAACAAGAACTTCAAGATTCAAAAGCATCATTTGTATCTCTACTCCAGTAGGGATTCATTGAATAATATGAATCGTGTGATTTAGGGCTCAAATTAAAGACCATTTGTTTTTATGGCTAATATGGACACACAATTTCCTAGCGAAGACCTACAAGTTTGCAATGATGCTGCAATTCAATTACGGCAGTATCATTGGTAAAAAATCATGCACGGGGTGAAATTCAGAGCTTTGTTCCAGAAATGTTCCTTTTAACTGGTAAACAACACACTTTGAATTATTTGAACACAATTTGACATTTGAAAGAGCGGTTTGAGGATCTTGAGAGGCCTTTCTGTAATGAGGCCCAGATTCCCACACTTGCGCTCTCTGGATTACCAGACCAGCGCACAACTGATTTTTTGAATGATTTCCAGATCCCCACACTATTTGTATTAAATATTGAAGCAGCGCATAACTACTCAATCATCAACGTATAACTAAAACCCCACCTTCAGCAAAAGATTTTTATCTTTTGAAGTTGGGTATACCCTCATTATTTGTTGAAGATGTTTAAACCTTACACTCTGCCGGGCTCTCTCTTTCTTTGTATATGCGTTCTTCACACCTCGGCCGAGGTGTTTTATTTGCAAAATTAAATACATAGAAACTTAGATATAAAAAAAATGTTGAGAGACGCTGTGTCAAAATTATATCAGCTCGTTGAAGAGACGTATTTGGGCACAACAACTCGCAACGTATTCCTTACAGAAAGAGAACAATTGCTTGGGAAGGATGGGATTAAGTAATCCATCAGACTTCTCAACATTGTACTAGTTTTGGATGCAGGAGATCTGTCTTACTAATTCCAAGCAGTAAACTTGGAAATAAATGGAAGAGACCATGCTCGAATTAGAACCGAACAAATAATAATTATAATAATAATAACAATGCTTTTTATTTGTGTTATTATGTCAAAATTTTAGTGGGTAGCGCAGAATCATAGGACTTTACCACTTTAATTTACAATATCTTGTATTTTTTTGCCTAAGATTCTGCCACTGGTCGCTGCATCACATCAAAGTAGCTACTCATTTTTCCTCACGAGGCATGAGTGGACCCCGAACATCCAAGTACAGAGCAGAAAAATCCCTACACCGCTGGGGATCGAACCCAGGTCACCATGTGTGCAATGCCTAGCGCGCTTACTCACTCTGCCACAGTGAACTGAACCGAACAAATATATTAATAACTAGCTAAAACCCAGCACTTTTTTCAATTGGCTGGCGTCCTATTTAGATTTTTAGATTATGTTTTAGCACGCACCTAAATGACAAATTTATATTTGTCCTGTAGGGAGTAGACCAGCAGTCTGGCTGGGGGACAGGGAGTAGACCAGCAGCCTGGCTGGGGCACTATAAACAGGGAGTAGACCAGCAGTCTGGCTGGGGACAGTAAACAGGGAGTAGAACAGCAGCCTGGCTGGGGGACTATAAACAGGGAGTAGACCAGCAGTCTGGCTGGGGGACTATAAAAAGGGAGTAGACCAGCAGTCTGGCTGGGGACAGTAAACAGGGAGTAGACCAGCAGCCTGGCTGGGGACTATAAACAGAGAGTACACCAGCAGTCTGGCTGGGGGACAGTAAACAGGGAGTAGACTAGCATTGGCTTGGTTCTAGGGGCTCTTTCCAATTATTAGCCTCCTTGTAATGACAGTTGTAGAAATGCTGAGTCATTCCTCCACTGTCTGGCTACCATCGTTGAGTTCGTTCACGATGACGCTACCCTATGATGAAAAATGACAAAAGGAGACTCTGTGCCATATTCTAAGGCAATTTTGGAGTTCTATTGATTCTGAATGAATAAATTTAACTTAAATAGATTTTTTTATGATAGACACTTATTTATTCTTTTAAAACTGCCCAAGTAAGACCTTTTAATACAAGAATTGTTTTGGTGACATAATTATGTAGTCAAAATCTGAATTTATTATGATGAGTTCATGCGTGTTGGGTGGAAGCTGAGGATACGGAGCTCTATGCTACATTTTAATCGCTGATTCTGCAATGCACATTAAAATGACCAACAAATCATAAATGTTCAGTAGCAATTTGACTTTCGACTTCATAAGTTGGATTATATTCAAAGTGAACTGAAAAAGGACATTTTATGTTTTTATTTTTCAAATTAATTTTTATTTACTATGAATCATTTTACCCCAATAATTTGTAGTTTCATACTGTCAATTGGCAATAATCATTTATAGCATTAAACGCACCAATTTTTTGTTCAATAGTTAAATGTAAATAGAACAAAGATGCTCAAAGATGAGTTACTTATAAAGTAACTGAAATGACACCCCTTAGAGAATGGAAGAGATTGCAATAACTAACAATGTACTCATTTTCATGACAGCAGAGGAACACAAGAAGATACAGACATATGCAGCTCAATTGCAACAAAACAAGTGCAGTTCAACAAAGCATGAATGCAGATCTAAATCCATTCACCTCGAGAGAAAGATAATTTAATTAAATCTGAGAAGTTTTGCAAAAAGCTAATGTAAAAGCTCCAAGAACAAGAGAAAAGCGAAAAGGAAGAATTGGAGGAAGTGATTATACATGATGAAGATGAATGAGAACGTAAAGAGCTTGTGGAAAAGAAATTGAGGGCAAGGACCGTTCACAAGGTACAGCAAGTAATGTAAAATACTCTCGGGCCAGCGGACGGACACATAAAAAGGGAAATTTGGGAATGGTAGCCAGCCTTAGGGCTCGGCAAAACTGCACGTGTTACTGCGGGGCTGATTGATGAAGAATGATTTTTTGTAATTCATTGAGAGACAGAGAGTACAGTTAGGTAGAGAGAAGACCAGCGATTAAGGTCGAAATGAATAGAAAAAATCGATAACTTAACTCATTTCTTAGCATCGGTTTTCCCAACTTAATAATAATTTTATTTATTTGTAATATGATTTTACAATGGTTGGTTGGCATAATATACAATAATTAAAAATACAAAATTATAAAATAAAAAATGAAACTCTTTTTTTTTAATATAAAAATAATAGTGAAACTTAATTGTTGGATGAGTTGATTATTTACAATGATAATAAAAAGAACAGAAAAGATCTAGAAAAGTCAAACAGTTAGTCACTCACACCTACTTCTTCAATATTGACGAGATTTGTGGCTCTATCTAAAATAACAAAATGAAAAATTTAGATTCCAATCTTCTAGAAAAAAAATAGAGATGAAAAGAATAATAATAATAATAATATTTACAGAATAAAATCATAAAATATTTCCATTTTAAACAAAAAGTGGTTATTTACCATATCATCCAGTCTGTTCAATAATAATAATAATAAATTATTTTATTTTCCCAACTTAAGACAGTACGCAATCCGAGATTTAACGCCACAGAAGCATTACTAAAACGTCTATTAAATTTTTCTAAGAGTTAAAAGAAGAAGAAGTGGAAAATGAGGTTAAATAAATCGGATAAGAGAAAATGGGGTGAAATGTGATCAAAAAATAGGTGAAAGATTTTTTTAACAAAAAATATACTCTAAATGCAACTATGAAGAAAAAAGTTCTGAGAAAGAGATAGACAGAAAGTAAAAGAAAAAAAAAAATAATAATAATAAATAGAGAAAGTAAGAGGTCATAGAAACGAGAATGAGAGCAAACAATATACAAAATGAATAGAGACCCTGGAGAGAGAAAAGAAGATAACATAATGAGGAGAAGTAAGAAATAGCAAAGAAGAGCTTAAATGAGAAATGGAAAATAAGTACATAGAATTTACGAGGATGAAAAGTGAGAATATAAGCGAATATATATACTTATCCAGAGAGAGAGAGAGAGGAGAGAGAAGAGAGAGAGAGAGAGAGATAGAGAGAGCGAGAGAGAGAGAGATAGAGAGAGCAAGAGAGAGAGAGAGAGAGAAAGAGAACAAAGGTTAAAATGGAAATGGAGAAAGTTATACAACTTATAAATATATCAAGAGGACAAATGAGTGAATCACAATAAGTCACAGAAAACAGGGAAATAAAATAGGGATGAAAAAATCTTAGAAAATAGAAAGAAAAAAATCACAACACTCGTCACCGCAACAAAATTGCTTCGAGCAAAGAAGGATTGCTCCATAAATCATTTCTTAATTGATTTACAATAAACTTCCATCATCTATACGTAAGAACCATTAAATAGTAACAAATTTAGGTAGTCCATACAATATGTAAGAGTTCCTGTGAAGCCATTTGATTTTTTTCTTTTTCCCACCGTACACCTGATTCTTCCTTTCTATCCCCATTTCCTATTGCTCATATCATTTCAAATCTTTCCTCTCTTATTAATTCTCTTTTCTTTTTCAATTTTACAACATAGGACTTTATACCTACATTTATTTTCAATTGTTATTTTAACTATTTATGTACATACTTCTGTATAGCTCAATAATACATTCATTCATTCAAAGAGAGGTTGAAAGTAAGTAAAGAAACTCAGGGAATATAGAAGAAAGAGAAAGATATAAAAATAATAAGGCAAATATCTTGAGAAAGACAGATAAAGAGATAAAAATAGTAAGGTAAGTCTGTAGAAGGAGAGAAAGAAAGAAAGAAAATAAGCGATAGAGTAAACTAAAGGCCACATTATGAAACAGAATTAATAAACTAAAGAACTTAAGGAAGAGAGATAAATATAGTAAGGAAAGTAGGTTCAGAAGGAAGAAGAAAGAAAAAGAAATAAATTGATTGGAAAGTAAATAAACTAAGGTTCTTAAGGAAGAGAGAGATAAAGAGATGAAAATGTAGTATAAGGAAAGTAGCTTCAGAAGGAAGAAGAAAGAAAAAGAAAGAAAGTAAAGGGAAAGTAAATAAACTAAGGATCTTAAGGAAGATAAAGGTAAAGAGATGAAAATAGTAAGTAACGTTACTCCAGAAGGAGAGAGACAATGAAAATAAGCGAGTAAGTAAACTAAAGAAATGAAGGAAGAGAGGGAAATAAAGAGATCGAGAGAGAAGGCGAATCTCTAGAGAGGGAAAAATGGAAAGCTACGCTCAGCACTAATTGTTTCCTTGAACATTTGAAACAATTGAATAGGGTCAAGAGAACCACAGAGCAATACAAAACATCATCAGGGAGATTCGAAATGAAATTGCGGAGCAGCTCAGTGATGGCTTTGATGGGATTGATTAAGACTTTGGATTGAATAATAGTAGTTAATCGAGATGACGATTGTCCTTGGAACAAAGTAAATTGTGAACAAGGTGAATTCATTTTAGGTTTGACGGGGACAGTAAAGTTATTGATGTGTGTACTATTGTTTGAAACTGACCTCAAATTCTTGATCGATAAGACTTTTAACCTTGAGGTCGGTGGTTTTAGTTCCGGTTACAGCGTAGATTTAGTAAAGCGAATTTGTGTAGTTATCGTATCACGAAAGTGATTAACATAAATATGATAACTTTTTTTTTAACTATTGTTTGAAATAAAGTTAGTTAAATCAATGAAGAGTTTGATAGACTTTGAATTGTAAAATATTAAAGAGGTATTTCATCGAAAACCTTTTCTCACTAGATTTGGAAGAATGTAGGCTTTTGTGAAATATCTAGGTATTTTAGTTTTGATCATAATAATAATAATAAAAATCTTTATTTGTTTTCATATACATTTGCATTCCCATTACATCTCCATGAAGTACTGTTGTACTTTTCGGGAGATGTAAGTAATTTTTCATCACATCAGTTCTTTTTTATAATTATTTTATTTTCATTGCTTCTTCTTATTTTTTATTTCTATTTTTGCCAATTATATTTCATTATTTGTATTAATAAGGTATTGTTTTAATTCTTGCTTCATTTTATTTTCATTTGGAATAATTCTTAAATTTGTTGGAATATTGTTCAACATTTTTGGAATTTGATGTTTGGTTAGTTTTTCGCCATAATTGTTGTTAAATGTGGGTGTTATATATATTGTATGTCTTGTATTGTAATTATTTTCTTGTATTTTTCTATACTCTTCTATGTAATAATGTTTTGTGAGTGTAACAATGTGTAACATATGTATATAAATTTTCAAAATTGAAAATATTGTGTTTCTTACATTTTGCATTTCTTTGATCTTTTGACGTCCATGATTTTATTGATTTTATTATTGATTTTATTATCTTCTTTTGTGTTATCTTAATAAGTTTTTTGTTTTTTTCTGTACTGAAACCATATATTTCGATACCATATCTTAGAATAGGTTCGCACAGTGTTTTGTACATTATACATTTTATTCTTAGTGGTAAAATTCTTTTTATAAAATACATTTTATAGGATAAGATGTTCATTTTATTTTTGATGTACTGATATTGTGATGTCCATTTCATATTTTCATCAAAATTCAATCCTAAGTATTTAATTGATTTTTTATTTTCAAGTTTTTTGCAGTTACAATTATTCATAATATGTTGATTATTATCCATCCATTTATTTTCATGAATTGTTAAATGCTTGGTTTCATAACATCTGAAACGTCTTATCATAGGATTTTGATATAATATTGCTGTCGTTTTTTCTTTGTTCAAAAAAATATCCTTATGATATAACCATATTATTATTTTTTATGATAGAGATAATGAATTCATTTGAAGACTTTTGTTTACAAATTCAATTATTTCAATAAACGGTTTGGTTAAGATTGGCTTTGAATTGAACACAGAGTAGATTTAAATTAAATTTTCAATTATGTATTTCAATGAAAGGTTTGATTACGATAGGCTTTGAATTGTATACAATACTTGTCGAGATGCTTTTCCGATTTTACTTGAAACAAGATGGACGATTACGGAAACTTTGTTAGATTTTATTGATAAATGTATTGAATTCACTATGAGACGATTAGATATGTGCAAAGTCATGTATTGCATTAAATGTATTGTTTGGATTAGATTGATCTTTAATTTAATACAGTAACTTTAGAGTAAAAGAAGAACTTTAGAATTTAGAACTAGATAGAAGAGAAACCTCAATAAAAGAGAACAATTTCCAGGTCCAACATATCTCATTTTGATGAAAAATGATCTCTTTTTAAGATACAATGACCGTTTTATAAGAGAAAAATTTCTGGTCCCTTGAGTTCTCCTATATTCAGTTCAACTTTAACAATAAACAGTATAAACAGAAAAGTGAGAAGTTGCACTAGATGTAGTGTTTAATTCGAAATAAAAGTATTGTTGGGAAAAAGAGGAAAGAGAACGAGTTTTAAGCATTGACTGACGAAAACCACCCAGTAAATGCACAATGTCAGTTAAACTTTCAATTAAAACTAAAGAGCTTATACTTGTACATTTGCAATCCCCATATCTAACAAGTCTAATGTACTTTGCAATGTTTGGGTCTAATTTCTCTCTTACCCTCTTCCTTTCAACATTCTCATCATCCTAGAAAATGTTACCTCCCACTAGAGGGTCCATGATTATTATTATTAATTGTCCCTTGTATGTTTCTTTGTATATATGTTCTGGAAAAGGTAATTTTAAAATTATTAAAATCAAGCTCGCCGGGAGGCGAGCGCTCGTCAAGTAGCGCCAGCCAGCCGGCCTATATTAACACGAAACAGAGTTTATATGTATTTTGTTTTATTGTTTTCGCCCACTTCCCGCTAACTTTTATCAATTTTAATTTCAAATTCGTAATGAGACGCGAAAATAGATTGTGTTTCACAAAAGCGCGAGGTTCCTACGTACAGTTAAAGTCGTTTTCTGGCCACGCCGAAAATCTTGAATTTCATAAAAATATTCATACAGGTTTTTTTTTTCTTCAGACCAATTTTCTGTCAAGGGTACAGCAATGTGTGCTTGTTGTGGAAAGACGTGAGCTACGTTTTTGGATAGGGAATTTTTATTTCTGCATACCTTTTATAGTTTCAAGTATTTATTTTTTATAGGATAGGAGATATAGCCTTCTAAAATAAAACCGGAAAGTTGCACAGAGCCGCCCCTGGTTATCTTGGAGCTGCGATTCTGGTATTTTTCGAAAGGCCTTATCATAGGAAAAAATATAAAAATATAACCAAAGTATTACACTGGACCAAACTTGAGTTATAGCCTTTGAAAGGAATACTTATTTTGGAGCCCAGAGCCGTCTATTGTTATCCTAGAGATGTATTTCTGGTGTTTTTAGAAAGGTCTAGTCAAAGGAAATGAGATCACTAAATTTCAGATGGTTGAAACAAGTAGAAAAGTCTTTAAAGCCCTCTAAAGGAATATCTATAATGAACCCTGGAGCCACGCCTAGTTATCCCAAGTTGATGACTGAAGGTTCTTTCTAAAGATCTAATTACGCAGAATCATACTACGATGTAATTAAAATTTTAGAAAAATCAGCGACAGTGTGAGACATAAAAAGAAAAAAAATGAATTTAGAATTATGAGAGTAACAAAAAATCTTCGCCTCACATATAACTTAAAATATGGGTGGGATATAATCGTCTTTGCTTTATCCAAGCTGCCAGCAGACCGTTTTATCAGAAAGGGAATAGTAACGTTGTATAACTTCATTAAAAGATTTCTACATCAAGACTAATCAAGAGGTAAACTAGGTCTATATTATGAGAAGTGTATAAAATATTGGCCAGTAAGATGAAAAAATATTGATTAATGTAGATCAAAACAATGATAAAAGACCTCGGCCGAGGTGTGAAGAATTGAACAGTCTCTGTGGTCGTCGACTGGTGTAGGTAAAACACAAAGTTTGCAAGGTCACCTGGGTTCGAATCCCGGCTAGGTAGAATTTTTTTTTACTCTGTACTTTGGATGTCCGGTTTTATCGTGAGAAAAAAAAACAGTAGTTGGTAGTTTGAGTCAACCTCCTGGGTTCGAATCCCGGCTAGGTAGAATTTTTTTTTACTCTGTACTTTGGATGTCCGGTTTTCTCGTGAGAAAAAAGAAACAGTAGTTGGTAGTTTGAGTCAACCTCCTATGACCGTTTAATTTCAAACGAAGTGAGTATGGTTTAACTCGATCAACATTGATTTGTCACATGTCACAATCTAATTATCCATCTACCTATGTATATAAGATGCTTTTTTTGTCCAATCGAGCTGAAATTTTAAGGGTATATTCGATGGATATATGCTTGCTTATTTATTTATAATTATTAAGGGCGGAATTAATAGACGTTTTTGTAATACCTCTGTGGCGCTAAGTCACCGTTTGCGTACTGTGTAAGATAGGGAAAACCGACACTTACCAACGACTTAAGTTATTGATGTTGTCTATTAATTCCGCCCTAAATGTATATCTAGTATAATTTCTCACTTTTTCTGTTTATATAACTACTGATTATGCTGAATTGACACCATGTTTAGTAACTCGAAGTTAGGCAAATATATGGGTCAACATTTCTTAGAGCCATAGTAAGAGGCAATTTCGGAACATACAATAATACGCGGCACTTTCATTTCCCTCTTTATTTTACCAAGATCGAATTTCCATCTACCTACCATGTACCATGTACAGTTGTTCACAGGCACATAATATAAATAAAATTGTATTGTAAACAAAACCACGAAACAGAGTTGTCCGTTTTTTAACGAGTTCATAACTAATTTTTCAATACAAGGTTAAAACACTAGTTGATTATTAATGAATTGTTGTTAATGGATTTTAAGATTAAATAGGTATCTTTTTCTTCATTATTATATATTGGTTGAAGTTCCACAACAGAAGCACCAATTATCACACCAACCTCATTTTAAAACGATTATGATCAGTTATTGCATTTGGTTTTAACGTCCTGATTTGAACTAGTCAGGACGGAGGGTTTTACCCTCCATTCTCTGGGAATCGTTAAAGCTACCTACCTACATTTACCTCACCCAGCCTGAGTATTAGGGCTGTGATTCCAGACTCACGTGGTTAGACGGGAAAAAAAATATTAGAAAATTCTGCAACAACCGGGAATCTAACTCGAAATGTCTGGACTACGACTGTGATTCCAGACTCACGTGTTTAGAGGGGAAAAATATTAGAAAAGTCTGATAACGTACCCGAAAAGTACCAAAAATACCGGGTACTGTTACAAAAGTAACCATACCGGGCACAAAATAAAATTAGGTACCCGTACCCATACCGGGTACAAAATTTTGCCAGGTACCTGTACCCGTACCGGGTACAAAAAAATTGTACCCGTGCACAACACTGGCGACGGTATAACACACTGGATCCGCGTACCGTACTGGATACCGGTTCTATTAAATACTTGGTATTATACACCGGGGCTGGGTAGCATACCGGGTACCGGTTCTATGAAATACTCGGTATTACAATTACAATTATACCCAAATACCCATCTCTAGATCTGGGTACAGCAGAGAGAGGTACTTAATTATTCCGATATTATCTATGAATAATATTTAGGCTGTCGGTGTCCTTATATTTTTCTCTTTGTCTCGTAGGAACAAGTCTTTTATTTGAAACTTCTTTGTCAAACAATCGGATGGTTTAGGGAAATGTACATTATGTAATTCAGTTTTTTTAAAATAGGAGGTGGAGCTTCTAATCTATTGAAACACTTGAAACTAAAACACCCAACAAATTTTGTGAACCGAGATTCATCTCCTGTAAACGTTCTGAATGCAAAATTGTGAGATTTAGTTAGTGTACTGATTAATGAAAGAACCAGCAGTGCTTTTGTACTTGGTTCTTGAGTGATTACTCAAATCCATTATTCCATTTACATCCGCTCTCATAACCTCAAAAACCAAGTACAAAAGTAATTGGATGAATACTCGGTACTTTTAAGTAATCCATTACTGAAGTACCAGTTCTATGAAATACTCGATATCACCCATCTCTAATTATTGCCAAAAATACTGAAGAGGGGTACTTTTCTGTTAGTGAACCTCGGCAGTGCGTTTCAAAATTTGAAAAGATCAACAAAATTGCTGAGCGCTCTAGTGTCACTCAAATAAGGAATACACCTGTTATCTCAATATTTCTCCTTTCTTCAGCAAGTACTATGAAATATTCTTTCAGCATCTTTTCAAGGTTTTTTTTCTCCTTGCAATTGTAATTATTTACAGAATAGTACTTGGGTCACAATATAATTTTCGAGCATGCAACTCATTATAACTTTTTTCATTAAACAAGGTAGTGTCACCTCACTACTCGTACTTCAATATAAATTACCCAACATTTTATATTATGATAGTCTTATAATATTACTGCGTATCGCAACATCGTTAAATTAAAAGTCTTTTTTCTTTTATCTGTTGATTGTTGATTAGTTTTTATATCATCTATCAAAGGAAAATCAATTAAATCAAAAAGTAGTGATATCCCCCAAAAAACACTACGTGTACAAATAGTCGTCAAGTGTTGGAATGATTAAAAAGAACTGATATCAAAAACGTCAATTTTCTATGTTTGAAGGAATTATTTTTCACGTAATTAGTCTCTTGATAATTCAACCAAAATAATAGCCTCACAACAAAAATACATCTTTGAGCAAACTTCGATTTGGTATTTTGAGAATTTAACCAAAAAATAGCCACACAACAAAACAGTGCTCTTGTAAGAACAATGTTGAATAATTACAGAACCATTGTTCTTACAAGAGCACTGTTTTGTTGTGTGGCTATTTTTTGGTTAAATTCTCAAAATACCAAATCGAAGTTTGCTCAAAGATGTATTTTTGTTGTGAGGCTATTATTTTGGTTGAATTATCAAGAGACTAATTACGTGAAAAATAATTCCTTCAAACATAGAAAATTGACGTTTTTGATATCAGTTCTTTTTAATCATTCCAACACTTGACGACTATTTGTACACGTAGTGTTTTTTGGGGGATTATCATAATATGTAATTATCACTTACGTGTTATCACAACTTTGTTGTTTTTAATGACTTTCATATAATTATGTTAAATAATGCGATATTATTATTATACATGAGTAAAATATGGATTAGGTGTGATTCGAACCAATAGATCCCATCGGTGCCCGTGAATTACCAGCAGACTAGCGCCTTAAATACCAGCAATACAATCCATGTTAAACGGCGGTTAAAACATCTTTTATTAAGGCGCCATTGGCTCATATACTCAAGACAATAAAGACGACTGGACCATTTCATAGCAAAGTTTAAGCGCAAGATTCTCTGAAGGACATGAAGCTTGATATTTAAGTTTCGAAGACGCTTGAAACTGGCTGTGAATGGAATCGAAATAAATTGCATCTGATTATTCAAGACTGGGTACACCTCCTACTTTCTGTCCGTCATATGTCACCAGGATAACAAGACGACAGTTCTCCGTCATAACAATGCGAATATGATATACATACATAAAAATACATAGATATCTATACGTACATTTGTACTATGTACGTACATAGATAATATGAAGAAGATCTTTGGAGCCAAAAATCAGAAAAGGGGTTGGTCTGAAATCATTTGTGTTGGAGCTTCATTCATCTCAGAATA
>CM044958.1:48661878-48741285 GCA_024516035.1 Bactericera cockerelli | reverse complement strand
TTTCAACTGCATGATCATACCAGTAGTCACCGTGGCAGAGTGAGTTAGCGCACTAGGCATTGTACGCATGATGACCTGGGTTCGATTCCCAGCGGGGCAGGAATTTTTTGTACACTTTTAAGTTACATAGACCATTTTCATATCGAAAATAATTTTGGAGAGTAAAATGGAGACCGTGTTTATTTTTATATTTTCTTTTGCTTTTTTTGAGATTGTTTGAGTCTAGTGTAAAATTATAAAGAAATACTAAATCATAAACACTCCAAACATATATCCCTCTCAGAAACATCCATTTCCATTATTTATTTAATATTCTCTACCTTCCGTCACTTTCTCCTTAAATACACCACTAAAACACTACCTGACCCAAAACGACCCCGTTTTCCCCGAAGAGATAAACAAATAAGAGAGTAATTTGTAATAATATCGAATAAGTGCGCTAGTGCACAGCGCATATTACAGACAAATGTTTGTAGATCAATAACACGCCAAAGAGGAGTCAAGTGGCAACTTACCCTCCCTCCCCTACCTTCATTTCAGTTGTCTCTTACCCCACCCTTCTCTTTTCCTCTTTTTATGCTATTAAATCAACATAAAATAAACTTCCTATTCAGCTGAAACCCTGCTTTCCCCTTTCACCTTGCTCTCGATTCTCCTGCTTTCCCTTCTCGCCTTGCTCTGGATTCCCCTCCTTTCCCCTTTTGTCTTGCTCCGAATTCTCTCCACGGAATAATTTATCCCCACTACATCATAATTCTCTCCGTTTCTTCACTTCCCCTCTCCGAGCAATTTAAATCAGTTACAGAGAATTTTATTGACTAATTTTGTCTCTTCCCCCCACCTCTCTTTTTCTCTCTCCTTCTCTCTCTTTTTGTTTTATTTGTTTTTTAACGTTTTTGATTTATAGTCTTTTTATTTTTAAAATGTAATTTATGTTTTTTAAAGTTCCATTCAACATTGTTTTGCTCTCCTACGATTTAGCAAGCCATTTGTCAGCGTCTGTTGTCGTTGTTCCTTTTTGGTGTTATTTGCGAATCTGTTGTTGCCAAGTTATCAATTAATTTTTTGCATGTGTGTACAATAAATAGTTTTCAAAACTGACTCGAGACAGTGTCATAGCTCGAGTATAAAAGCTGCATTTTTTTGTTTTTTTTTTTTTAAATCATATTGACAATAATAGAAATGAACTGTAAGGATAATAATGGGGTTGGGTGGAAGAGATTGCCAGAGGCAATTACCCCGCCCTTTACATTTATTTATTTTTTCTTCAATTTTTTTCTCTTTTATAATAATAATAATTCATCATACTTTTTTTTCTTTCTCCTTCATATTTATTATAGGTAGTGTGCAACAAAAAAAAAAAAAAAAAAACGTTGATACCTTTTTACTTTCCGTGCAAATGTCTAATATCATGGTGAAGAAAGGATTGATACGAGTTTTGATTGAACGCCCAGAACCAGTGTTCTGGGGTTCTTTGGTGCCCAGACAGTCCAGTGTGTAAAAAAAAAATTACACATAAATTTAATGAAGAAAAGGTACACATAATCTATTATAGAGAAAGGAAAGTTAAAAATAAATAAATTAATAAGTTAAAAAATACAAAAAAATCTTCATTTAAGAAAGAAGTAAAGCTCCTCTTTAAAATAATAATATATACGTAGCAAAACATCACAGGACGCATGTTTGTATATATCTATGGAAATAAGTACATACATTGGAATATATCCAAGTAAATAAGTAATTTGGACAGCAATTTTCCACGCGCCGTGCCGTGAATGTTTATGAAAATAATTAACTCTTTCACAACTTCCTCTCATCCTTCCTACCTTCTTCTTCTCCTACTCACACTCCTCATTTTCTTCCTTCTTCTACTCCTCCTTCTCCTTCTTCTCCTCCTCCTCCTCCTCCTCCTCCTCCTCCTTCTACTTCTCCTTCTCTTTCTACTTCTACTTCTCCTCCTTCTAATGCATCTCCTTTTTCTACGACCACTCCTGATTCTCCTTCTCTTTCTCCTACTCCTTCTGCTCCTCCTCCTCCTCCTCCTCCTCCTACTCTCACTCCTACTCCTTCTCCTGCTGCTACTCTCACTTATTCTCCTCGTCCTACTCCTCCCACTCTTTCTCTTCCTCATCCTTTTACTACTCTTCTTCTTCCTCCTCCTTCCCTTCGTCCTCTTTCTTCTCCTCTTATGTCTCTCACCCTATTTCTACTTCTCCTACCCATTTCCTACCTACTTCTACCTCTTCATTATCATCATTATTCTCTTCATGCTTCTCATCCTTCTCTTATGAAAATTCAATTCTCTTCCTCCTACTCCTTCTCCTCCTCCTACTCTCACTCCTACTCCTTTTCCTCCTGCTACTCTCACTTATTCTCCTCGTCCTACTCCTCCCACTCTTTCTCTTCCTCATCCTTTTACTACTCTTCTTCTTCCTCCTCCTTCCCTTCCTCCTCTTTCTTCTCCTCTTATGTCTCTCACCCTATTTCTACTTCTCCACCCCATTTCCTACCTACTTCTACCTCTTAATTATCATCATCCTTCTCTTCATGCTTCTCATCCTTCTCTTACGAAAATTTAATTATCTCCCTCCTATTCCTTCTCCTCCTCCTACTCTCACTTCTACTCCATCCCCTCCTGCTACTCTCACTTATTCTCCTCGTCCTACTCCTCCCACTCCTTCTCTTCCTCATCCCTTTACTTCTCTTCTTCTTCCTCCTCCTTCCCTTTCTCCTCTTTCTTCTCCTCTTATGTCTCTCACCCTATTTCTACTTCTCCTCCCCATTTCCTACCTACTTCCACCTCATAATTATCATCATCCTTCTCTTAATGCTTCTCATCCTTCTCTTACAAAGAGACATTCTTCTCTGAAATCTCTTTTCACTTCTCTTCTTACATTCCTTCTCTCTCATTTTTATCCTCCTAAACCCTTTTCTTTGGTGGAATAATTCTCTTCTATCTTCTCCGTAACTAATTTTTCTGCTCCAGTTCCTCACCCCTTTCGTTCTCCTCCTCTTTCTTCTCCTTCTCCTCCTCCACTTCTTACCACAGTTAATATTGTTTTACTTTCATGTTCATATCCCCCTTCCCGTACCTCTTTCTCTGGTTTTATCCCACTTCTCGAAAACATTAATTTTACCTTTGCGAAGCACGTGAGATAAATGAAGTTCTAAGGGAGAGATAGAGAGAACAAGTAGAGAGAGAAAAAGCGGAAAGAAGAGGACATATAAAGAGATACATATAAAGAGATACCTAGAGAGAGAGAGAGACAAAAAGAGAGAGATAGAGAGAACGAGTATTAGAAAGAGGAAGAGTGGATAGCGAAGAGTGGACATTTAAAGAGATGGATAGATATTCAGAAAAAAAGAGAGAGAGAACGAGTAAAGAGATAATGAGTGGATAGAAATAAAGAGTAAATTAACAAAAATAAAACAGAGAAAGATAAAAAGGAAGAGAGACATAGCGAAAAGAAATAGGGAAAATACAAAAAGTGAGAACGACAACTAAGTAGAGATACTAATAACAATAATAAGAAGGATAGAAAAGGAAGAAAGAGAGTACAAGGTAGGTAGTGAATTAACAAAAATAAAACAGAGAAAGATAAAAAGAAAGAGAGAGAGAGAGAGAGAGAAAGAGAGAGAGAGAGTAAATATAGCAAGAAGGAGGTAAGGGAGAGGCAGTAATAAATAATTTTCCAAAAAGTATTTTCCCTTCTCAATTAAAGCTGCACCCTTCCCACCCTCCCGCTTTTGTTGCCGATTTTATACCTTTTGCTTTCACTTAATTTATCATCACTGTGTCACACTTGTTACGTATATTCAGAGGGAGAGATTTTAGGGGGGGGGGGGAATTTTCGCGAAATGGGAATATATCTCTTTTAAATTTTATTAAAAAGGTGGAAAGTTTATATTGAGCATCTCAAAAGAAGGAAAGTTCCAGGGTGGTAGGTATAGGAGAGGAGATGTTTTTTTTTTTTTTTTTTTTTTTTTTTTTACATAGATAATTTTTTTTTATATTGAGTTATTATAAGTAAAGTATCTCGACCATAGATAGGGACTTGAGCATTGTACTAATGACAGAACCCGCGTTTCCTCTCTGGATATCTATGCTGATCTTCGGCATGAGGAAACTGCTGGATTTAGGCTCTCCTCTTATGTCTTTTGTTTTCATTTGAAATTTTTAGAATTGAAATTTAGAATTTTTATTACAATCTGATTTTTCATAAATGATAGCTATAATAGAAACCATGTGCATGAAATGTTCATAGGAGTTTGTGTTTACCCCAAAATTTAAGCAAAGTTACGCATAAAATTGATGATAATTTCTTTATGACGACCAACAAATTATTGAAAAGAAATTGTAGGTATTTTGATGAAAATAAAATTGAGGAGAATTTTCTTACTTTTGTTTGTAAACACTATACATATTCTTGCATCCACAGAATATTGGATAGTAGGTACATTGAACGAGAAACAAATAAATTTAATAACAACATCCATGTAAAATTTCCTGAGTATGCAATGTGCATATATGATAAAAACAAGCGGTTGACAGCTCACAGTGCCAGAATCTGGGGAAGCATCGTAAAGTTTTGACGTATGAAAATGTTCAGATTTTAATTTCATAAAATTTTGTGGGTTTTCTCTTCTCTGTTTTTATTATTTCTTCGCAGAAAGTTTTCACATTTCATTTTCTTGATACAAAATGTTGTCGGAATGCTGTCAGGCCCTTGAATATGGAGCATAAAGACTTCATTATCCACCATGAATGGTCACATCAAAAGACCTTGCTGAATACAAGCTCAAAACAGGACTTTTTATTTGACGTATCACAGCTAGGGCTCCGAAATCTATTATGATTGGTGAAATATAAACCATAATGTTGCCAAAAAATTCAGTTTATGTTTTGAATTACCACCTTCTCCAACAATAATTTCAAGTACCTAATTTAAAAAAAAAAATTAAATTTATTAAAAAATTTTTTTAAAAAGATATCGTCGATAAGCCGTAATTTCAATTAATAATTGTAATTAAATATACCTAATTTATGTTTTTATTCCATATGGTGTACCTCAAAGTCTACACTTGTGCGTATTTATAGCTTAAAAAGAAATTAAAAAAAAAAAATTCTCGGAAGTAATACAGTTCAATTTATGAGAAAGGATGGGCAAAATAAATGGTGTGAACTTCATGTTTTGATGGAAAAATCGAACTATGAACAAATGCATGTATCGTTCGCATAATGAGTGTTTCCTAGTGTAAAATACTCAATTACTCATTAAACATTGTACCACTGATGAGTCAGATTCTGATAATCAAGCCTTTGAGATGGTAGAGGAAAAATAGACCCTCTGAAAATCTGGCTAGTTACGATCCTGCTACCAAGCCGCGTGCATCTCAAGTTTAATATGAAAAAGTTCATATTCCTGTAGGAGTATTAGGAGAAATGAGGGAATGAGAGGTTAGAGTATCAGGGAAGTAGAGAGATAGGAGGTTTGACTATTAACAAAGCAGATGTCGAAGTAGTTTCAGTATTAGGAAAATATACATACATAGAGATAGGAGGTTTGACTATTAAGAAGGCATATGACGAAGAAGTTTCAGTATTAGGGAAGTAGAGAGATAGGAGGTTTGACTATTAACAAAGCAGATGACGAAGTAGTTTCAGTATTAGGAAAATATACATAGAGATAGGAGGTTTGACTATTAAGAAGGCATATGACGAAGAAGTTTCAGTACTAGGGAAGTAGAGAGATAGGACGTTTGACTATTAAGAAGGCATATGACGAAGAAGTTTCAGTATTAGGGAAGTAGAGAGATAGGAGGTTTGACTATTAAGAAGGCAGATGACGAAGGAGTTTCAGTATTAGGGAAGTAGAGAGATAGGAGGTTTGACTATTAAGAAGGCAGATGACGAAGGAGTTTCAGTATTAGGGAAGTAGAGAGAAAGGAGGTTTGACTATTAAGAAGGCACACGACAAAGGGGTTTCAGTATTAAGGAAATAGAGGGATAGGAGGAGGTTTGACTATTAAGAAGACACATGACGAAGGAGTTTCAGTATTAGGGAAATAAAGAGATAGGAGGTTTGACTAATAAGAAGGCAGATGACGAAGGAGTTTCAGTATTAGGGAAATAAAGAGATAGGAGGTTTGACTATTAAGAAGGCAGATGACGAAGTAGATTCAGTTTTATGGAAATAGAGAGATAAGAGGTTTGGTAGTTAGTAGCAACTAGTAGTTCTCTGAACTGTAAACCTCACACAGATTCAACTAGCTGATAAATGGAAGAAAGGCTATGCAATCCTCTTAGGATGGGTACGTGCAAAAGTTTCCATTGCTGCGCAGCGTGCAGCAAGTATGTGTATAAGAAGAGCTAGGAGAAGATGGAGGAGTGGAGAGTCTTTGTTGGGGTATGAAGATGGAATTGATAATTGGAAAAGAGAGTAGAGACTGTGAAGGAAATATTTCAACTGAACGTTTTAAATACATAATTATTAATTACTTTTATAAAAAAAAAGCTAGAAAAAGCCAAAGCGGAAAAAATTATAAATACATAAGGACATCGAGACCTTTCATTCAATACCCAACTCGATAGGTTTTAACACTTAGACGACCGGGTGTACCACCGGTGGTACACGCACGTTCGTACGGAATGGACCGGGTGTACCACCGGTGGTACACAATGTCGGAGAGCCGTATTATCGCCGGTCCCACAAGAGAATTCACGAAAAACCATGCCGGTCGTCTGAGTGTTAAAAAATATCAACCGGCCCTTTTTTTGGCCCTTTTTCAATTTTTTTGCCACAGTGCGGCCCCCTGAGCTTTCACGATCACAAAATGTATTTATTTAATATTTAATAAAAAGAAGACAAGAACCGTAGGAGGCTATAGTTTAAGAATATGTCTCAAGAGAGAAAAAGAATAGGAGTTGTCGATTTCTGTATTTCAGGAGGTTTGAGTATTAGAAAAACAGGAGATTCGAATTTTCTGAGAAGAGCCATATATGTAGATAGTTAAATGTATCAGTAAAGGTTATTATTGGAGTAACAGCGTAGCTGAGAACTTTGCAGTCGTCGGTTAGCGAAAGCAATTTGGACGGAACAAAGCACATTTTCAGCGTTCACATTAAAATTCAGTTGCTCCGTTCAGTATGTCCCAAATTGTCCCTACTCTTCTAACAAGTTTCATAAATTATTCCGGGTCCTTTGTCTGATCATGAAGCTTCGGAATTTGGGGGGACGAGCGGGAATAATGTAGTGTTTACTCTACAAAATTATGAAATTTTGGTTTATCATTTTGAAAGCCTCGTGTCATATTGTTGTAGGTTGGTCACTTCTGAAATCTATTCAGGGTGTTGCATTTAGCTAGTGAAAGCAGAAAAGTGACAGGTTGTTCTGTATAGAATTGAACTTGCCTGAAAATTAGTTGAGTGGAAGAGCTCACATGTGAGAACCCTGCCACTTTAACGAAAGCAACAACAAAAAAATAGCTGCTGTGGATATTAATCCACAATCTTTATAGCATAAACGTAAACGATTGACCAACATTTAACCTCTAAAATAGGTGTTTGTTACATCATTTCTCTATTTTTTAATCTCGGAAAAATACAACTACAAGAAATAAAGATTTTTCTATTATAAAAATGCCCATGCTTATATTCTTTGAACATTATGGGAAAAAGCACTAACGCTTCTTGTTATCCCTCTCTGTATGCTCAGGGATATACGATGAAACTGATAGAATTTTGCTCATGGTTGAGAAAAGAGTATATTGGAAGTATTGGAAGGAATTACGGAGAAAAATTCGAGAACACAGGACATGTAAAAGGTTACCGAAAAATTCACCAGAACACAAACAAAGGTTCACATAAATATCCCATAGGAGGAGTAGAAAATTGGCATGCAAGTAGGTCAGGGTGTCTACTAAATGGTCAAAGTAAAATTCCCTGACTTTTCCAGGTTTTCCAGGCCATTTTTCCAGTTTCTCCAGTCTACTTTTTCAAGGAGACATTATATGTCATATTATATTATAAAACCTCAATTTGCCTTTTTTTTTTTTTTTTTTTTTTTTTCTTTTATTTTGCAAGCCCACCGCCACCGCCAACGAACCAAACATTTTTTCTAAATCAATTAAATGAGTTTTCTGGTACGTTCTACGATATCAACATTTAGTACTGGGGAATAGACATCAGCAGGATGTCGAATGGGTGGATATTATGTACAAATTGCTTACTCATGTACTGATTGATTATTAGTACACAAAAGGTAATGCATATTAAAATAATAGTAAATCTGCAAATTAGAAATGTCATATTTTTAGAAAACGTGTTTGGCTCCTTGCTTTTTTTTCAAATAAAAAATCTAGTGTGATTACCACAAGACTTTCCTTACCCTATTGCTAAGAAATCACCAATTCTTTTCTCGTAAATTTGATAAAAGTTCGCAACGGTACCGGTAGCTCTTACCAAAAATGTGTTAGGAATGTTAAAAAAAGAAATACACAAATTATATTCTTATATTTTTTGAAATTTCGCCGAATACTACTTTCCTCAACTAAATGTAATAAATCAACAAAAAATAGGAACCCTAAAGAAAATTGAGGAACTTTCAGGGAAAACCCTGAAAAAAAAACTGCTAAAATTTTGTTAATCTTATCAAAAAGTGATTCAGAGTGTTTTGTGTTTCTTACCAAAGAAGCATTATCACACTGCCTGGATTACAGTGGCGCCGCAGGCGAATTTTTTTTATTTATCATTTTCATGACAAAATTGGATCTTCAAAAAAATTCCCTGACTTTTTATGTTTTTTCACAAAATTCCCTGACTTTTGGTGTTTTTTCACAAAATTCCCTGACTTTTCCCTGACTTTTTTGGTCTCGAAAAATTCCCTGACAATTCCAGGTTTTCCAGGTTTTCCCTGACCAGTAGACACCCTGTAGGTGTATCGATATTTGACAGAAAAACAGCGATAAAAACTTTGACAACTTTGTCAGTGAAATTTCCAAGTCACCTACGAGGTGTTATTATATTTCCTAGAAATGAAAGTTGAAATTTTGAAAAGTTTCTTAATAGTGTCAGGTTTTCCAAAGAAAGCCTAGAGGGACCACTTTTTAAACTGTACTTCTTCAGTGTACTCAAAAGTTGAAAAGTTATCTTAGCTAACATAAAAAGAGGGGGAAAAAAAAAACAAAAACAAGAACATTAAACAAGGACTATAAATAGGGAGTAGACCAGCAGTCTGGCTGGGGGACTATAAACAAGGAGTAGACCAGTATTGGCTTGGTTCTGGGGGCCCTTGTCAATTATTAGCCTCCTTGTAAAGACAATGGTAGAACTGCTGAGTAATTCCTCCACTGTCTGGCTACCATCGGCATCGTTCACGATGACGCCACCCTATGATGATGATTACTTATACCAATTAAAAATAAAAACAACACATTTTAGGACATGATTGACAACTTCACTACGACAAATGTCAACAATGAAAGAGCACCAAAAAACAAAATTCACAGCCAAACCATCACCGAAACTGCGGACAACTACACCAATCAAATATGTACCATCATTTCACCAACATCCACACCTAAAACAGACTCACCAACACAATACAAAATAACAATAGCAAATCCAACCATACCATCATCACCAATATCATTAATTTCCATGATTTCTGAAATAATAAATTCGACTTTTCTATCACTTAATAAGAGATAGGTTCATGAGTTAATGGGGAATCAGCATAAATCTTCACGTTATGTCACGTCCAATCTCCAATACAAAGCATAGTTTGAAAACACTTTTGTTTATTTCAACAAAAAATCTTTTTTTGTTCTCTTTTACTAATTTAATTATTTCATTAAGTTCTAATTATTTAATTAAATCTCACTAATTGCTCATAAATTTAAACAATTTTGGCATATCGTTGAAACAATTAACTTGGGAAGCGGAAAATTACCCAGCAGCGCGTCAAGCGTCAGCATTCTTCTCATTCAAATAAAAGCAGGTTCTATGTTCTAATTTGGCAATTCATTTAAATTTTGGCAACGAATTATTATTATTAATAGTGAAAAGGTTAAAAACAGAGCAGATTGTAGTTTACAAATAGCTAGTTTTAATCTAATCCGCAAATATAATGATTAATTATTTTAAAAAAATCTTAAATTAAGAAGGTAGCTGACGTTAATTAGTTGCGAATAATCTACGCAATCACACAATCTACTTCTGTACAAAAGAAAAAGGTTATTCCACTGTCAAGTATCTGTTAAAAGACCTACAAAAGTATAAGTATAAGTAGTGCTTTATTTAGACTGTCACCGCAAGAAAGGTAGTGCCATTATGCCAACAATTTAACAAAGCACCTCTTTTTATTTGAGCTTAAATATCCGTTGAAAACTTTACTCAAAATATTAGCGTACCAAATTAGAATATAAAATATGTAGACAGAACAGTTGAAATAAATAAACCTGGAGAGAGATCACCACTCCCAACCTACGCCGCCGTATCACCAACAAAAATAAAACAAAAGTAAGACGCAGAAGACTTCACCACCCTTGCTTCACAAAAGAAGCACGTACCTCTTCCATTATTTATAACCTCCTTGAGCGTATAGCGAATGATTGGACTAAGAAGAAGATACATCTCCACCATCCCTAACTAACTTTAACATCTTCCGGAAAGTTGAACGTTGTATTCATCAAAAATATCTCGAATAAAACGCTGGGAAACACTTAGAAACGCTCTCCAGAGCTTTGGGCAAACAAAAACAGTTAACAAAAGTTAAAATTGATTTAAAACGAATTCTTCTTTCTCTTCCGAAACCCCAACCCTTGGCTTGGTGTGTTTTATCCCCATCTCGTTTCTATAATGGCCACCAGGCACGGTTTGAAAATAAGGAGGGACTTTCGGGGAATGATGGTGAGACCTTACCTGATATGTAAAATCAAAGAGTACATGTTTTTCTTTCTTTTACTTATCCTTTATCATCATATTTTCATGTTTTTAGATCCAAAAATTCTGTTTTTCACTTTAATGTTGCAACTCAAATCTAGTCACGTAATAATATAATAATAATAATATCGCCTTATTTATACTGCCCGATTGAGACTATTAAAGTCCCATTATTCCAGCAATAAGCCCAAGACATATTATTATGTGGTAAAAATCCCAAATGGGAGGATAACTTGTCATGTCCCGACTGGGTTTCGAACCCACGACCTCTGGATTCACAGAGTGCCGCCTTTACCACTGAGCTACCGGGACAGACGTAAACAATTCTACTGAGTTGTTTTCTTCATGAATATGCAGTATTTACCTCATACAGTTTGAAAGCAATTCAATTTGATATGTTCAGAGATACATCCAATTCAGACTTCTAGGTCTAGGTCAATCGCTTTTCGGGATCAATTTTCTCGAGTTGTGCCTATTCAAACGTTAAGCAAATATCTATTTACCCCTATCACAGACCAAGCAACTTCTAAATACACCAACAAGTTTCCTTCCCAAATCTCTGAAAACCGTCCTGAATGGCTGTGAACAATAATATAAAATATGGATAGCAAATTGCAACGATGTAGATTACGAGAAAAGACACAAGGGGATGAGAGAGAAAGAGAGAGAGAGAAGGGAAGGAAAGAGATAATCATGTTGGTATTTTCACCCTCTCATTTTCCCTCTCTCTCGTAAAGTTTTCAAAGTCCCCCCACCCCATCCCCCCCTCCAGATGCTCAGACTCGAAATATTCCGTCGGGAGAGTTAATTAGAGCTCTTTCCCTCTTCCACTTCTCCCGTCCCTGTGTACACCCCACCTCTTTCATCCCCTTGTCCCTCTCTAATTCCCTTCCCTGTTTACTCCACTTTATTTTCATTTTGACCCGAGATATCTCCCCTCTCTTTCTCTCGCCACCTATATGAGTTATGTACCGGAGGATGAGAGATTGAGCTTTTCGTATTGGTAAGTATATGAGGATGAAAGTTATATACTTAACGATAGGTAGGTACATAGGACGAGGACGAGTTTGCAATTAAAACCCGGTGTAAAATGATTTCAGAACAGGGTGTTTGTGAGGACTTGCTACTCTGGTGTTGTATTTAGTTTTTTTTAAGCAATTGAGGATAAATGATGATGACGTTCATGGTGGTGATTTCAATGAGAGAGAGATACAGTTTTATTTTAAAACGTTGCTGCCCACATATCTGAAGGTTGCTTAAACACACAGCATATCGATCAATACATTAGAGTACATCTTTTTTATATACATATTTTCTTATTCTTTCTTATTAATTTTCTATTTTCTTTCTTCAAGAGTTGGAATAGATATGAAAATTTACTATTTTAAATAGAAGGAGAGTAGGTATACCAGGTAATAGAATCTGTGGTGTTGATTAAAACATTGATGAAAAGATAATATTTTATCGAATTCTTCAGTTAAATTATTCACATCATAGCCAGTATTCTGTGACTATGATGTGAATTGTCTAAAAAAAATATGAATGAAATATCTATGATTAAAATAAAACTATAAAAAATATGAATGAAAAAGATATGATTGATCTTAATGCTGTGTCCGAAAGGCAACTGCAATTTTGTAGCAGGCTGTTAAAATAATAAATTTTAATTTTTTCTCTCTGGGGAAAACTGATTTGGTGTCAGTTCAGAATTTCCAACAGATTCAAATCCTGAAGAAACACAAGAATGTCCTGATTTCTTGAAAATAATAAAACTATCAAGAAAGGTGGACAACGATGTCCAATACATATTCTGTTACCATTAAATTCGTTACTAATATTTTAATCAATAAATGACAAAGTTGGTGAAATTTCATAGCAATAAGTCCCAATTTCACTGATTAATCTGACCATTTTTCTTGTTCATGCCTTGTTGTCAAAGACCACCTGAAATACAACCTCTGCAACATGACTGTAAAGTCTACCAAACTTTATAGTCCAAATCTCTAAACCCATATCGAAAACAAGGAAACTCACACCTCAAATTTTGTCTGTCAAAATCATCCCTCACTTTTTAGCTCTCCTGTACGTTTAAATGTTTGAAATTCTCCTCTCTCTTTCTCTTGCCCACCCTTCCTACTCACAGAACTCACCCTTTAACTTCCAATGATACAGAGCAGGAGGTGTACATCTCACTCATTTGTATATTTATAATTATCTGTCATCCCCAAACGCTCCCATTCTCTTCTTCCCCGATATTTGAATCTCTCTCTCATACTTTCCTTTCATTTGTTTCACCCTCTCCTACCTATCTCTTCCTTCATTTCTTTCGAGCTATTCTTCCTCATTTCTTCCAATCTTTCTTACCAATGTATCCTGCACTTTTTCAACTGTTATTTAAATTTTATCAACCCATTTCTGAAACAGTTTTTGAAATTACTTTAACCTAATACTATGATGTCTCTTCCTATCTTTTAACTTTCTCTCATTTCTCTCACAATTTAGTTTTAATTTTTGAAACACTTTTCTACCTGTTATTGAAATCTCTCTGTTGTTGTTGTTGTAGCCAGCTTGGCTACAGCTGGAGGGGTGAGTGATGGTCTCCAGCCCACTTTATTTCAAAGTTGGCTCGTCCTGAACCACATATTCCTATGTGCGATCAACCATCATGAGGACTTGGACTTTTCTTTATAAGCCATTAAACCCTTAGGAAACTGCAAGCTAGCCTGGCTTGTAAGGGTTGGCTAGTCTGTTCTCTGTTAATAGTCCTCTAGCGGGACACTGGTCTTCTACCCGTTTAACGTCCCCCAGGCAAACTTTGAAATCTCTCTAACACGGATTTCTCGTTCTCTCTTATCTTCCTATTGTAGAAATCTGTTTAACCTATTCATATCAAGTTTTCCAATGCTCTCAACTCCTTCTTATTTCTCAAAAATTCTTTTTTCGGTGTTCAAATCTCTCTAATTGATTTTTATCATTTCTGAAACACTATTCTACACTCTAATTGAAATCCCTCTCACCCATTTTTATCTTTTCTGAAATATTTTTCTTTGTTTATTAAAATCTCTCTAAATCTGTAAACTATTCCGCTCATTTCTGAAACACCTTTCTTCCCCACTCATAAAAATCTCTTTACCCCATTTCCTTCATATCTGAAACATGTTTCTTCCTGATATTGAAATCACTCTGGAGGATCTTGCTTATTCTTACTTATTTCTTGCTTAGTAACTTAACTTGCTTACAAACTTGAAAACTTAAATTGGAGAAAAAAATGAAAGAAAATGGCAAGAGACAAATTTCGTCTGTGAAAAAATTCTGAAAGGCAACTGACAACTGACAGTGTTTATTTACAATAATACCAGGAGTGAACCGTACAAAAGAAGATACGTCTTCGTAGTGAGGCCAGTAAAATTCAAATTACGAACTTTCATTACAAGATCGAACATTCTCCCCACCATGAACCGTTGGTTTCATAAAAAATAAAAATATAATTAGTGGGTACTATCTTTCAATGATAAAAGATGATAATATAGCACCAACCAATTTCCTACTGATTTGGTAATGGACAGATTTTTACAACTGGCCTTTTGAATAGACCGCGGGAGGTTTTAACCAGAGCCACCCTAGAAATGCCATCTTTCCCTGGAAAAACTTGGACGACCTTTCCCAGAGGCCATGATAGAACAGGAGTGTTCTCTGATTTTATGAGGACAATGAGCCCAACCTTCAATTCATCATCATTCTTCAACCACTTGGTTCGTTGCTGTAAAGAAGTGAGATATTCAGTTGACCAACGAATCCAGAATGATTGAATCATCTGCTGAGTGAGCTTGAATCGTTGTCCTAGATCCAGAGGTGTTGCAGTCAGAGGTGTGAATCCAGGCTCTTGCATCAAAAAATGTGCAGGGGTTAAAGCTTTGGGTGCTGATGAATCCACATCAAGTTGACAGAGTGGTCTACTATTCAGTATAGCTTCGATTTCAATAAGAACAGTATTCAACTCTTCATATGACAGGATCTGTAAGCCAATAGCTTTATATAGATGTCTCTTGACTTGTCGAATGTTGCTTTCCCACAAACCACCGAAATGAGGTGATGCAGGTGGATTGAACTTGAATTCAATTCTTCTCTCAAGTAGATTTTCTTCTAGAGATTCTTTATAGTTGTTTGAATCCAGAAAATCATATAACTCGTTTAGATTATTTTTTGCGCCAATGAAATTCGAGCCTTGATCGGAGTACAAAACTCTTACAAGACCTCTTCTTGCTATAAATCTTCCTAGAGCGGCTAGAAATTTTTCAGTTGACAAACTTGAAGCCAACTCAAGATGTATAGCCTTTGTAGCCATGCATATAAATAGACAGAGGTATGCTTTTTGTGTCTTAACACCTCTGTGTTTTGAAATGGTTACATTAAATGGTCCCGCATAATCTACACCCGTGTGTAAGAAAGCTTTGGATTCACTTACACGAGCCGCAGGCAAATTTCCCATCAAAGGATATAAAGGTTTCGGATTATGTTTGAAACAGAGGTTACATTTTTTTAACTGGCGTCTTACGATATCTCTGCAACCGAATATCCAATATTTGTTTCTCAATATAGATATCAATAGATGCGGACCAACGTGTAGGTTCTTGCGATGATAATAGTCGATAATGAGATTAACAATATGGTGAGTTTTAGGTAAGACTATGGGATGTATCTGAGAATAGTCCAAGTGTGCAGCATTTGAGATCCTACCTCCACAGAGTACAACACCATCCTGTATAAATGCATGAATTTGTTTGAATGAATCTGAACACTCTTTGTTAGCTTGTAATTTTTTAATATCTGAGGCAAACTCTTGTTGCTGCAAAGCTTTCAGCAGGGTTAGTTCTGAGACAGTCAAATCTTGTGGGGTTATTTTTCCGCGTTTAATTATTTTTGTAAATTTCAGAACGTAACAAACTGAATGAAGAAGTCTCTCCCAAGAAGAGCTTCGATTGGCTAAATCTAGTAGTACAATACCTGGAACAACTTTCTCAGACTCTTTCACTGTAACATATGAAGTGGGCTTGGCTTCTGAGAGTGTTTGTTCATTCAAAGTCACGGTGTGGTTCAGAGCCCATTCATTAGTATCTTTGGACATCCAAGTAGGTCCATTAGACCAAAGTTCATGAGTAATAAGCTCGCTTGGCGATAAACCTCTGGATAAGCAATCAGCTGGGTTTTCGTTTCCCCTTGACGTAAAACCAATTTTTACTATTTACATTTTCTTGAATTTTCGTAACCCTATTGGCTACAAAAACTTTCCATCGTGAGGATTCTGAAGAAATCCAAGCTAGAGCAACTTGGCTGTCGCTAAAGCAATAAATGTGTTCAACAGTATGTTTTTCTTCACATGTCGAAACAATAGTATGCATCAGCTTTGACAATAACATCATAGAACAAAGTTCTTTTCTGGGTATACTTATATATTTTAGTGGTGTCAATTTTGATTTTTCACATATAAGTTGAGTGGTGATATTACCGTCTAAATGTGTAACTTGAGCATATATGCATGCCCCTAGTGCCTTTTCTGAGGCGTCACAGAACCCAACTAAACTCAACTTTGTATTTTTATAGATCAATAAGTGTCTGGGTATCTTGTAACCACTAAGTAGTGAAAATTCCTTGACCAAAGTTGCCCATTGTTGGCAAATGGCATATGGAGGTTTGTCGTCCCAATCAAGCTTCAGATTCCACAATTCTTTCATGATTATCTTGGCTTGAGTAGTGACTGGACTTATCAAACCTAGCACGTCATAGATTCTAGCAACTGTACTAAGAATGGCTCTTTTAGTGCAAACAACATCATCTACATTTACTTTGAACTTAAAGTTGTCTTCAGTTGGGCACCATTCGATTCCTAATACTTTCATGTATTCATGATCATTCCATTGAACATTAGTTTTATTAACGTTCTCAGGGCTTGTAATGGATTTTATCACAGTTTGACTGTTACTAGCAAACTTTGTGAGTTGAAACCCGCCACTACTTAATAATGATGTACATTGTGTTAAAGTGCTTACCGCGTCATTTTCATCTAAAAAACTAGACAAATAATCGTCCATGTAAAAGTTTTTCTCGACTTCCTTTGCTGCCTGTGGATATAGCTTACTTTCATCACTAGCGAGTTGTCGTAGAACACGTTGAGCAAGGTATGGACTCGGCTTACTTCCAAACACCACTCTGTTCATTTGATAGCACTGAATATCTTGTTCCGGTGTATCACGCCACAGGAAACAATGGAACTTGTAGTCATCTGGATGCATATGTATCTGAAGAAACATCTTACGAATATCTGCGGTACAAGCATATGGAAACATACGAAATGTTATTAAGAGCTTAAATAAGTCATTATACAAGGTAGGTCCAGTGTATAGCAGATCGTTTAGAGAGTGTCCACTAGTTGAAGAACAACTCATATCAAAAACTACCCGAACCTTTGATGTTACGCGTTCTGGTTTTACAATAGCATGATGAGGCATAAAATAGCAAGGTGATTTTACCTGAGAAATATCTACCTTATGTGCATAATTTTCGTGCATATATTCATTAATGGTCTTAACATACTCTTTTGCCACTTCAGGTTTTGAGCTGTGTCTCCTCTCAAGACCTAACAATCTTTTCTTGGCAATCTCATACGAGTTACCCAAATTCTTAGGATCAGATTTGAAAGGAAGGGACACACAATAGGACCCATCTTCCAAACGCTTACTTGAATCAATGAATAGCTTCTCACACATAGCATCTTCCTCACTTATATGTGGAAGTGAAGGAACTTCTTCTATAGTCCAGAACCTTTGCATTACGGACTCTAGAGGTGTTTGTATAAATGCACAGAAATCAATTTCCTCGTTACTTGTGACAATAGGAGCTTTTCCCATCACAATATCTCCTAATACTGATTCAATGACAGTAGGACTGTTATTTCTTATTAGCTTAGGTTTTCCCACAAGAAGTGAGAATAGCTCAGCTCCAATGAGCCCATCTATCTTATCTGGTACATAGAACGTATCATCACTTAAATTCAAAATTTTCAAATATGATAGCTGATCAATATCAATAGGACATATAGGTAACTTATTTGTAATTTTGTCAACAACCAATGCTTCAGTCACATCGAATGATTTTAGAGGGTCAAAACGTGAACAGAAGCTGAAAGCTGTCACTCCTTTAGCTTGACTCGCTATTCCACCGATACCACCTATTTCTAGTGAAACAGGCTTGTAATTAATTCCCAATTTGTTACAACATGATGTTGTGATAAAGTGACTCATACTAGCACTGTCGAGTAACATTCGCATTACCTGAGGATTTCCATGCTGATCTTGGATTTTGACTTTCACGGTAGAGAGCAGGACTGTAGTACTCTTGGTGTTTTCCATAGGTGTATGAAACTTAGAAGTTGAGTAGCATGAAGATACCACATGAGTCTCACTGGTAGTAGCTGGAATGTCACTAACAAGAGATGTTTTCTTATTATCATCATGGGAAGTAGAATAGGTATCTAAATGTAACATTGTATGATGACGATAATTGCACTTTTTGCAATTTAGCTTATTTGAACATGAAATAGCTGAATGATTTGGACTTAAACAGTTAAAACAAAGCTTATTTGACTTAACCAAATCCAATCTTTCAATTGCCTTGAGAGATGCAAATGTAGCACATGAGTACAGCTGGTGAACTTCTTCCTTGCATGCTACACATACATTCTTCTGTTTTTCAGCCGCAACCAATGACATAGGCTTGTATGTAGGTTTAGGCTTGAATGAAAAAACATTAGTATGAGGAACCTTCTTGGGAACCTCTTTGACTTGGCCATCTATGCGTTGCATGATGCGCATTTCATCTTTTACAAAAGTCAACAAGCTGCTGAACGTTGGCATATCATTGGAATGTAAAACTTTGGTTTCAAATTTACGACATAGATCACTATCTAACTTGCGAACGGATAGCGCATATAAAATGTACTCAGCCAAATTTTCTAATTTGAGACCATTAAGCGCTGACACTGCCATGCCTACTTCATCAATGAAATGTTGGTAAAGTTGAATCGACTCACTTTTAATATTCTTAAAGTTGATTATTGTGTCCATATAACTTCCTGCCATGGCTCGCTTGTCTTCATACCTGTCTTTGAGTGCTGCCCAAATTGTCTCATAGTTGGCTCCAATGGGTGGGATACCTGTGCAAACACTCAAAGCGGCTGATTTTAATCTTGAAACTAGATACTGAATCTTTTGATCATTAGATAAAGATTTGTTATTATGAATCAAGGAAATAAATGTCTCTGAGAAAATCGACCAGTTTTGGATATTACCGTCAAAGTACGGCAAATCTAATGTAGGTAACTTGGGGATTTCAGGTGTGATCTTTTCCACCCCACGTCTAGTATCACAAATTGAGGAATTGTATTTTATGATACCTATCATTTCTTCTAAACTATCTAGTCTTTCATAATCAGGAATGTAGTTTTCATCTTCAGATAATTTCAGCTTATCAATCTCACTGATAATCTCTTCAAACCTCAGATAATAGCCATCTACTAATGTTGCTTTACTTAGTAGAGACGTCCTGAGAGATTTGTCTACTGCTACTTTTCCTATGAATTCATAAATTTCTTTCACCTTACCAAAGATATTATCTGCTTTTGATGTAAGTAGTTTGATTTTATCTTCTGTCATCTTGCATGTAGATACCTTCCAATCTTGCACTGCACTTGAACTTGAACTTGAACTTGAACTTAAAACTTTACGATATCTTCGCTCGAAGGACCAAAATGGAGGATCTTGCTTATTCTTACTTATTTCTTGCTTAGTAACTTAACTTGCTTACAAACTTGAAAACTTAAATTGGAGAAAAAAATGAAAGAAAATGGCAAGAGACAAATTTCGTCTGTGAAAAAATTCTGAAAGGCAACTGACAACTGACAGTGTTTATTTACAATAATACCAGGAGTGAACCGTACAAAAGAAGATACGTCTTCGTAGTGAGGCCAGTAAAATTCAAATTACGAACTTTCATTACAAGATCGAACACACTCCAACTCATTTCTATCATTTCTGTAACAATTTTCTAACTGTTATTGAAACCTGTTGAACCACTTTCTAAAACACTTTCCTTGAAATCTCTCTCACACCTTGCTGTCATTTTTTCGGCAAACTTCTTCCTCATCCAATTCTCCCAAACTCTTCTTCGTCAACTATCTCATCCTCAACCTTTTCTTTCAGTTCTCCACCTTCTTCTTATCCTCTATCATTTCTCCCATCTTATTGTTCCACATTTCTACCCCAACCTCTATCATTTCTCCCACCTTATTGTTCCACATTTCTCCCCCATCGTCTATCATTTCTCCCATCTTATGGTTCCTTATTTCTCCCCCATCCGCTATCACTTATCCCACTCCTTTTCTCTCCCATTCCCCACCGTATGACGTTTAATATTAGCTTTTAATATTTTTACAGTAACTCCATGGAGACATGAAGGGGATATTGAAATTCAAGCCTCTGCCTGGTGATTCTCCTGAATGACTGAATTAGTTATGAGTGTTATGACGTAGAAAGGATGAGGGGATTAATTCATAAGCCTTTAGACTCTACCTGACGTCGTGTGAGTTCGATTTTAAACGGAAACAATAATATTTAAGCGCACGAATAGCTCAGTAGTAAGATACTCGCTTTCCCTGCGGAAGGTCCTGAGTTCGTATCTTTGCGCTGATAAACGGGTAACCCCGGTACTACGCAGAATAATCTAACCATGTAATTAAAGTCATGTCATATGAACTTAATAACAAATAATTCACCATGTAATTAAATGAAATCGGCCTCAACGGAGTCCCGAAAATTGTCTCTATCTTGGAGGCACTAGGGTCCAGGGTATAGGTACTAGGGTCCAGGGTATAGGGTACAGGGCATAGGGTCTAGGCCCACGGTTCTCGTTGTGGTCGCCTACTTCTACATTCTTCACACCACTTTGTCTCGTCTTAGGAATCATAATTATCTCCTGAAGTGGCACTATTTAGAGGCGGGGACTTTTGTTGGGCCTCCACAATTAGCTAACAAGAAATTACTTTTTTTCCTTTTTGTAACTTGTTTTTCTTTATATTTTTTAGACTATAAAGTCATAAAGTATTTGTTAGATCATTTTATCTGCCAGTCCACCTCGATATTTTATTATTTATTTTTTCATCTTGTGTATGATAGGTACCAAATTTTTCAAAAATGGACCCTAAAGTAAGGAGAAATGACACCATTTCTCATGAGGTTATTTGAATGGGAAGAAAACAAATTATTTCTATTTATAATTATAGTTAGGTATATGATTCTATTTTACGCCGAACTTCGTGGCTCAGTGGTTAAGAGCATTAAGTTGCTGACCCGGAGGTGGCGGGTTCGCATCCCGACCGGAGCCGAAAATTTTGACCGAGTTTTTCCGTTTCCGTAATGGCATCGATGTAAAGGTGTGCCCTAAAGTAACGCGAGAACGGTTCTGGGGCACAACTAGGTCTTTAACAAATAAAAATAAAAAAAAGTCTTTTACAAACACTGCTGTAACTCACATAAGTTTGACCCTCAATAATAACTGGCAAAATAACTCTCCCCTCCTGCCCATGTCTGTCAAAACCATTAAATGTAGCGAGTCGCAAACATGGAACGCAAAATTGTGTATAAAAAAAACACAAAACGGGGTATGAGGATTTTGTAATTATTGAATTTAATTATAAAATTGGTTTTGTCTGTTAATTGTACATAGAATACTGGGTGTACAGTGTGACTTTACGAGAACTGGTGTACCCGATGTGCCACGCCTACGCTTGATATTATTCAGGATAAGCTTAACTTTCACTTAATTATGTTTTATTTAGAAATAATTTTTTTATTTTGAAGCATGTGTATTTTTTTTAAAAAATATTTTGCCATTATATTATCTAATGCTCCCTAAAAAATACGCAACTTTTAACATACAGGACCTACACTTTTTTGACACTTTTCTCCTGGCCTTCCACAAAAAATTATTATTCTAAAAAGATGATCTTTTCTAACACATTTTATAAATATATATATATATATATTTTTTTTAGGACTCTTCCTAGCATTAAAAACAATTTTATTGCCACAATATTATCTAACTAGCGGACTGTCGCCCGCTTTGCGAGCCGAGGCATGGCCGTGAAAGCAAAAATCCTTTTTCGCCAATGGCAGGTGTTGTAGTGGGAATTTCGAAAAATCCCGTCTTATTGCACATCTAGACTGTAAGACAAAGCTACCTACCAAATTTCAGCTTCCTAGGACTTACGGTTTGGGCTGTAGAGCGATGATCAGTCAGTCAGTGACTTTGACATTTATATAATTATTAAGATGATTCCTGACTATTGTGAGAAAAAGAAACTTTTTCATCACACATTATTTTAACACTTTCCTCACAGCCTTCATCACCCTGTTAGTTTTGCCACCATAATATTTCATACTTCTTCTTTTTTTTCATCTATGTGTGTTCCGCGAAATTTTATTTATTTCCCTCTGTAACTCATCTCTTTTATTAGCCTTTTGTACATTTTATACAAAATAAATAAATTTATAGCTTTTTCTGTGTGTTTTCCCTTCGTTCCCTTCTGACCCCACTTGACCCTACTTTCCCCTTTTTTGAGCGGAGAGAGAATATCGTGGGTTATAAAATAATTAACAGACTGATGCAGAATAAGGGTAAGTTTTTTTCCGAGTGAACAGTTTTGTTGCCCCCGCTTTACCCTATTTTAATTACCGTTATATTGTCGTGGGGTAGGAGCGATTTGTTGCGAGTTTTTCAAACAGTGATAATAAAATAGCAACTTTTTGTAGCGTTCATGTGTGTGTGTGTGTGTGTGTGTGTGTGTGTGTAGAGAGAGAGAGAGAGAGAGAGAGAGAGAGAGAGAGAGAGAGAGAGAGAGAGAGAGAAGGAGAGAGAGAGAAAGAGAGAGAGAGAAAGAGAGAGAGAGAGAGAATGAGAGAGAGAGAAAAAGGGAGAGAAAGAGAGAGAGAGAGAGAAAGAGAAAGAGAGTGTGTGGTGAGTGTGTGAATTTGTATATAATGACAGGAAAAGATTGTTTGCAATGGCCAAATCATTACTTTCGGGACCTATTTCACAATTATTTTATAGTTAATGTATGAGTTCAATGTGTTGATAGATGAAAGCCTTTATCAAACACCTCGGTCGAGGTGTGAAGAACGCCAATACAAAGAAAGAGACAGCCCAGCAGAGTGGAAGGTTACGGAAAACATAGTTTCCATGCATTTCATGTACTTTCAGCCAGCTAAAAGTTCAACATGAATTTCAAAACTTGCAATTTTTATTACAGAAATGGACTCTACGTTGAAAAATAAATTGAATTGACTTTTTGTTTGACTTCCTAGGCCAACGGGAACCCTATTTACGAGACCCCCAAACAATCGTGAAAGACATGAAAAGATTCATATATTTTTTTTTTTTTTCTACTTTTTTCATACGGATCCTTTGAGACCCGACTTCATGTCCTTAACTTGGCATTGAAGATTAAGTGAGGTGTCTAAAGTGATCAAGATATAACGACAATGAGCCCAGACCAAAAAAAAATTCTAAACTATAAGCGGGCGGCCCATTTGGGGGACCCCGGGTTTTGGGAGCCCAAATCGGGAAATTGAAAGATGATTCTAAGCTTAAGGGGTATCAAATGAAAGGTCTTCATGGGCTGATACCGAATTTATTCATTTTATACGTTCATCCGGTCGACTAGGTGGCACCTGGTGGCTTTTTCATTTTCTTTACCGCGTAGGTACCTTTGAATCCTTATTTAGTGGTCAGATCTGGCCAGTATGTATTTTTCGAGATGACCTAGCTCTCTCTGCAAAATTTTAATATTTAAGTTTCCAAGTATTAATTTATTTTTTTTTTTATTTTGATCGCCTTGTTATTTTAAATATTAGATTTAATTGATATAGTTTTTTTAGTTTTTATTAATTTAGTTAGTTCATTTCTGTCCTCGTTTTTTCAGAAGACAACTTTGTTTATTGGTAGCATGATCGACTTGTAACTCAAGTAGCACGGGTTTGAATCCTGGCGGAGACGAAATTTTTTTAGCTTTTTTTTTCAATTCGGGCTTAACGTTGTTCTGTTTTCAGCTCTTTATAATAAACTAGCAGTTAACCCGTGCTTCGCCCGTGGTTACAAAAGAAAGCCCCACTCAATAGAATGAGTATAATTAGATAAAAATAAGTGATATCAAATGATATTACCTCCTCTCTTTCTATTTCTCTGCACTCCTCAAATGTTTATCTTTCTTTATCCTTTCTAGGGGTCATCCCAAACTTGATTTTTTTTTAAAATTTACTTATTGAACGGCAGTAAAAATTGGCGGTCGGAGTATGATTTTTCTGAACTTGTTTGATTTGAATCAAGAAAATTACACCGCGACCGCCATTTTTTATTGTAAATTGAGTATAATTATCTTCCTTTTATAAAAAGAAGGGCGTTCTTCCTTTTGTAACCACAAAGTGGTGATTTTGGGGGGATAACTTTTACAAAAGACTTAAGTTCATTTTATGTATAACAATGGTAATCCCATCACTCGTCGTTATTAACTACTCATTTTTCCTCACGAGCTACCTGTGGACACCGGACATCCAAAGTACAGAATAGTGATTTCCTATCCAACCATCCTACCCGACAAACTGAAGTCAGTGATCTATCGTGCAATCTCACCTTGCTTTACCTAATCCTATCTAACTACAAAATTCCTCTAACAAAAATTTCACTTACACATCAAATTCCAATAGACAATAATTTCATTTCCATTTATGAATAGAAATAAAAACAAGAATTCTTAATAAAAATTAAAAGTTTTCTAATTTTTTAGAGGAGGAATCAGCGTATACCTTTAGGATTTCCAATTTCAACATCGGAGCAATTGGTATGAAATCGGAGGAATTGGGGTCCGCCCGTTCAAACCTAGTGCGCTACTCCACGCGACCACGGTGATTGCAATCTCTATTGAACAATAGTTTTTCTTAAGTTATCATATTTGTGTTAATCACAATCGTGATATCACAACTACTCAAACTCCCCTTACTAAACTAAATATTTGCTGAACTTGGAACTCGAGCCAGCTACCTCCGCTCCGGTTACAAGTCCGCCACTTTATCGATCAAGCCACTGAGGTCGGTTCTATTTAATTTTTTTTTTTTTTTTTTAAGTGGGGTTTAACGTCGCTTTCAACTGCCATGGTCATATCACGACGGGGGTTTTACCCTCCATTCGCAGGAAACTCACAAACCTGCTACTCACATTGACCTCACCCAGCCTGAGTGGGGCCGGGAAAAGCCAGCGTCACGAGAATTAGAATTTGAATGGTCACCCATCCAAGTCTTAACCTCGCTGGATGTCGCTTAACTTCGGTGTACTGAAGGGAACCGGTGTATTCAACATGCCATCGACGCTGGCTCTATTTAATTTACATTACAAGCTATGAGAAGCCGCGGGTTTTAATTAGGGTAGCTATGGGATACCGGGTGGTCCATGTCTGAGTCCCACTTTTTTCGGCATGAGCTTTCCCCTCCTTAAAAAGCTATGACAGATTTTATATTGAAACTTACCATTACATTAATTGATAGATGATGGGACACAATTGGCTTTTTTACTCTAGTAACAGCTCAGTACCCTCCTTACCTGCAACAAGAAACGAAATAAATAAATTAGTTTTATTATTCTGTCTCAATATTCTAATGTAAAGAATCGTTGCAATTTAGCGGGCCTCCATGGCTTGACGGTTGAGACTACGCCCCGTAGTCCAGAGATCCCGAGTTCGATCCCCGTTTGGGGCAGACTTTTCGAAGGAACTTCTGTTCCCACCAAACATGTGATGCTGGCATTTCTGGCCCTACCCAGGCTGGGTTAGGTTAATGTGGGTAGCTGGTACGATTCCCAGCGAATTGAGGTAAAACCTTTAAAACCAAATAGAATTTGGTTTTAACGTTCTGATCGAGACAGATTGTCAGGACGGTGGTTACAATAGAATTAATAGAAACCAACTAATAGAAACTAATACAATAGAAACCAACTGGTTACAATAGAACTAATTAGGTCGCATCAGTGTTTATTGTAAGGGTTTCATGGAAAACCCTGCATCCAGGTCAGATATAAATAAGAAGTTTTGTCTAAGAAGGTTAAAAATACAAAAGAAAATACATACGAACTAAGTCTAAGTACTAAGTATAGTACGCTCGTTTTGTTTTTCTTGGCGTTGGAAAAATTAGCTTTGCTTGCTTTTAACTCACGTTATGTCAAGAAACGATGGTATAGGTAGTTTAGAGGTTAAAGCACAAGTCTGGCAATCCAGGTAGCGTAGGGGTCCGTTGGTTCGAATCCCAGAAAAAATTCCTCATTTATTTGGGTATTTTGGGTATTAGACCAAGTAAAAATAAGACTCAGAGGGTTAGGTGGTAGAAAATGCTTTAAGCATTAACCTCGCCTGGTGGTTACCTTCCACTTAAAAGTATTATTATTATCGCAGTAAATGCCTAACGTACAATGCCTATTATTTTATATTGACCTATATCCCTCATAATTTTGTCGAACATTAAAAAAATTCAGACCTGTACGTAGTTATGTTGGAATGTCTGGTTTTTTCCCCGATGAATATTACTACAAGTACAGCTAGTTTTAGTTTTTTTACTTCCTTATTTATATATTTTTTTAAACTTTTTCTTTTTCAGATAGTACAAAAGCAACTCAAAGATAATTTGTTCAAGTATAGACTTTACAACAATACCTGATCGCTGTGTGTATCTCTATTCTTTTTTGTATCTCGTTTCTTTTTGTATCTTGCCTAGCTATTTAGAAAGAAATTGAGCAAAAAATTACCCGACCTCGTCCACAAGTCAAGGCACGTACATCATTAGTAGCTATCTGTAAGTTGATATCATATTATCACAACTGTTCGAGAGAAAGAGGATGATGATGAATAGGTTCTGCCCGGGGCATGGCCGCAGGGCTGGTGAACAAAGGAGGAATTGGGAAGCTCATTTTGTTAAAATTAAATTTGAAACAACTTATTGTTTCAAAAAATTAAATAAAATAAAATTGAAACTCTCATTCCTAGGGAAAACAATGAAATAATATAGTCGAACCTGGATATAAGAGATCTTGAGGGACTAAAAGAGAACATAACATGAATTTTTTCAATCAACTCTTGAATCTTTCTCTCTTCAACCAACTCTTGAATGTCTTCAACCAAGTCTCGAAAATCTTCAACGAACTCTTGAATGTCTTCAAACCAAGTCTTGAATGTCTTCAACCAACTTTTAATTGTCTTCAATCAACTTTTAATTGTCTTCAACGAACTCTTGAATTACTTCAACCAAGTTTTGAATGTCTTTAACCAACTCTTGAATGTCTTCAACGAACTCTTGAATTACTTTAACCAAGTCTTGGACTATGGGCAGTCAAACTAAAACAGGAAAGTCGTTAGGTATATATGTAATATTTATATATATCTAGGATTCTTTAAAATTAAAGAATTTAAAGAATCCTAGTTTTATATAAATCTCTATATACACTGAGGCAAAAATTTAGCGGAACGGGTAGGTATTTTCTCATATAACGTGTGTATTTCTTGTTGGACAAAAGCATTTTTCCTATTTTTTCTGATTGAGGAAATCACACAAAAATTGGTACAGAGATAGCAAAAACATGAAGGCCAATTTTCATAATTGAATAAAGTACTTGTCACTGTCGGTCTTTCCCATACAGGGTGTAGAAAAAAACTGTTTTTCAATGATTTTTTTTAAAATTCATTATTTTGGATTCAGAGGAATAGTGACGTGTCCATCAAGGCTCAACATTTTTGAGCCAAGAAAGAATGAGGATCAATACATAAAGCAAGACAATATTACTCTTAATCCAAAATAATTAATTTTGAAAAAATCATTGAGAAACTGTTTTTTTGTACACCCTGTATGGGAAAGGTCGACAATGACAAGCACTTCATTCAATTATGAAAATTGGCCTTCATGTTTTTGCTATCTCTGTACCAATTTTTGTGTGATTTCCTCAATTAGAAAAAATATGAAAAATGCTTTTGTCCAACAAGAAATACACACGTTATATGAGAAAATACCTACCCGTTCCGCTAAATTTTTGCCTCAGTGTATAAATGAGAAATATGGACGGGCTTTGTATCTTTGAATCTTTGTATCTTTGTGTGTCCGGAATTGTTTAGGCGAAACGGTAAGAGATAGCGAAAAATTGATGAGAGATGACCCCAAGTAAAATTGCCGGAAAATACCAGGAAAATTATCAAAAGTCCGAAATTCCAAACCATCCTTGAGTTATGACCTTCCTCAAGTATTTCCTTGAGGAAGGGTCCGATTTTAAGACAGTCTTTGCCCTGGAACTTGAAATCTATCGCGAGGACCTATATTTTTTATTATTTAATAACACATTAGACAAAATTAGCTTTCATTTAATTCAATTTAGACCACATTCTGACGTACCGTTCTGGAGATATAAGCCAGAATGTTCGAAATTTCGACCTTTTTTTCAGACTTTTCACGTTTTTTAGCAGATTCCAGCGCGGAACTTAAAATTTGTCGCGAGGACCTATATTTTTTATTATTTAATAACACATTAGACAAAACTAGCTTTCATTTAATTCATATTAGGCCACATTCTGACATACCGTTCTCGAGATAGAAGCCAGAATGTTCGAAATTTCGACCATTTTTTCAGACTTTTCACGTTTTTTTTTTTACAGATTCCAGCACGGAACTTAAAAGTTATCGCGAGGACCTATATTTTTATTGTAAAAACTGTCTGAGAACATCACATGATTTTATTTGAGCCCTTCGTTGCCATATTCTGACAAACCGTTCTCGAAATATGGGCCAGTTTGCTACTTTATCAATATCCGCTATGATAGATTTGGCTCGGGATTTTGAAATTTACAGCGATGATGACTGCGTGTGGTGTGTGTGTGTGTGTGTGTGTGTGTGTGTGTGTGTGTGTGTGTGTGTGTGTGTGTGTGTGTGGTGATGTGTGTGTGTTGTGTGTGGTTTGTGTGTTTTGTGTTGTGTTGTGTGTGGTTGTGTGTGTGTGTGTGTTGTGTGTGGTGTTTGGTGTGTGGTGTGTTGTGTTGTGTGTGGTTGTGTGTGTGTGGTGTGTGTGTGTGTGTGTGGGTGGGTGGGTGTGTGTGGGTGGGTGGGTGTATGTGGGTGAGTGGGTGTGTGTGTGTGTGTGGATGGGTGTGTGTGATGTGTGTGGGTGTGTTGTGTGTGTGTGTGTGTTTGGTGAGTGTGTGTGTGATGTGGGTGTGTGTGTGGATGGTGTGTGAGGTGTGTGTATGTGGTGTGTGGTGTGGGTGTGTGATGGCTTGGCGAAGCGGTGCAGCCCGCTAGTATTACATATACCTAACATTACTTTGAATTTCTAATATGAACCTAGCAACAGGAAAGTCGCTCAAAGATCCGCCTGAAGTCGGGCCTGATCTAGGTCTACATAGATATCGGTTTGTGTAGCTCCATTGTTTTCGGATCAGCCATAATAATAATAATAAACATAATTATTGATTTCCAATTTGTATCAGCGAGTTGTATAGCCTAGTAGAGTAGCAGTGTCATCTGGAAGTGGACTTTGAACTTTAGAAGTAAATCGGAGAGTCAGTGGAGGAGTCGAGATGGCGGGATGGAAATCGGCAACAGCTCACTTTCCTCTGAAATTTTTCGAGGTCTTGTGGTTAGGTAGAGTTATAATAATAATAATAATCAACTTCTACTTCAAGATTTCCGAGTCTAGCACATTGTTTTGTTGACCTGTGGTACAGATTATGAAGTACATATACCTATCTAAACTGTAAAAAATATACCTACATAATAATAATAAAAGAGTATTTAAAATCGCATTTTTATAGTACCCGATTAGTCCAATTATTCCAAAAGTAAGCCCAAGACTTATCATTACATGGTACAAAGCCCACATGAGAGTATAACTTGTCATGTCCCGGCTGGGGTTTTGAACCCGTGACCTCTGGATTACCAGTCAGATTTTCCCTTCTGTGGTCTTGACATCTGAACTAGTTCTGATCTGCCTGACGATCATTTGACAACTCAAATTCAAGGTGTTTTCTGATATTTAAATACAACTACTGGAACGTTAAATTTTTCTGTTGATTCTGAATAATACAAAACTAGCTAAAACCCGGAACTTAGTTGCCGTTGAGTTTTTTCTCCATGGCTGGCGTCCTATTTGGAATTTTTGAAAATTCTTTCTTAGTACATACTTAAATACCAAAAGCTAATGACCCTTTTCGCGATTAAAAAAACATACCACTCGACTCCCCTACCACTAATGAATACCTGTAGCCACTCGATTGAGACATTATGGGTTAAATGCAAGATCTATAACCAGGACCTAATTTTTTGTACATGCTACCTCCCACCCCCCGTAAGTTCAAATACTATAAAAAGCCTAGTTGATGATACTTGTACAAAAACTGAATTGCTCAATAACAAAATTATGTTCCTCGGTGATTTCAATATACCAGAATTTGGAGACCCTCAACACGAAAATAATAACCAAATAATAGAACTCAACAAACTAATTAATTTTTTTAATCTTGAATCACTAAATAATATTAAAAATAACAAAGCGCGAACTCTTGACCTATGCCTAACAAACTTTTGTCAGTACAAAATATCCCGAAATAAAACCCCCGAAATAACAATAGAAAAGGGAGTGGGACTTGTTAACTCTGTAAGTCACCATCCTCCCTTGATAATTTCAATAAATTTAAGGGCACATAAAACCAATAACACAGATAACAAATTAGACCCTCCCATAATATTCAATTATAAAAAAGCTGATTTTTTAAAAATAAAATCAGAACTAGATAAAATTAACTGGTACAAAGTATTAGACAATAATAAAACAACTGATGATATACTAAAATCGTTTTATACAGAAGTAAATGAAATAATTAACAAATTTATTCCCAAAATGAAACATACAATTAAAAACTTCCCAATTTGGTGGACATACAGCACAATAAAAATATTTAAACAAAAAGAAAGAATTAGGAAAAACAAAAAACAAATCAAACCAACAAAAAAACAAATACCAACAACTGAGAAAAGAATGTAAAAAATTAATCAAACAAGACTACGAGAAATACATAATAACCATGAGTGATAACATAAAAAAAGATAGTAAACAATTTTGGAAATACTATAAAAGTAAAAAGAAAATAAATAAAAAACAAAGCATTACCCACGAAGGCCAACAAATATCTGATCCTCAGAAAATCGCAGACACTTTTGCATCATACTTTTTAAGTGTACACAACGAGACCACATCACAGGAAACATACATCCAACACAAAGACAATAATGCACACATACATATAGGACCCATATCAGAAAAAGACATACTTGAGGCCATAAAAAATATACCAGAGAAGAAGGCACCCGGTACAGACGGGCTACCCCCAATATTTTTTAAAAAATGTTTAAACCAGCTTAAAATTCCATTGAAAATAATTTTCAACTCATCCATACAAAATTCAATATTTCCATCCTCACTAAAAGAATCACTCATTAAACCAATACCCAAAAAAAGCAATAGCCTAGATACAACAAACCACAGACCCATTTCAACACTTAATACCCTTGCGAAAATATTTGAAAATATAATATACAGTAAAATTTCAACCTATGTATTTAATACGATCTCGGAACACCAACATGGATTTGTTGAGCATAAATCCACTATTACTAATTTAACGGAGTTTTGTGATTATACCGCCAAAGCTATACTAGAACACCAACTAGACACCCTGTATACCGATATAAAGAAATGTTTTGACTCCATTCACCATAGTGCCATTATAAATAGATTAATTGAAACAGGATTCTCACCCCCCCTTGTAAAATTTCTCGAGAGTTACCTAAAAAATAGAAAAAATTATGTACAATATGAAAATAAAAAATCTAAACCTTTCTCCCCGCCATCAGGTGTTGTTCAAGGCTCAAAATTATCAAGTCTGCTCTTCATCCTCACTTTCGATAACATAAAATATCACATAAAACACTCACAATATAAAATGTACGCCGACGATCTTAAAATATACAAAATTATAAAAACCGTATCCGACTGTGACCTCCTACAAAATGACATAAATAATATACAAATTTGGCTAAAAACAATAGGGCTCCACTTCCACCCAGATAAATGCACAAAAATATCATACACCAATAAAAAATCCAAAATACAATATACATACACAATAAATAACACACCCACACAAGAAGTAACCACTGTTAACGACCTAGGCATCATATTCACAGAAAACCTAACTTGGGGAAATCAAATAAAACACACAACACAAAAAGCATACAAAAAACTGGGTATGATAATTCGATACTGCCAACCAATCAATGACATTGATACCATTACACTCCTCTACAAGGCCCTGGTAAGATCCACCATAGAATATGGCTCAGTGATTTGGACCCCCAAAACATCAGTAGACACCAAAGAAATAGAAAAAGTCCAGGCTCATTTTGTTCGATATCTTTTCCAAAAGATCAACGGGTTTTACCCTAAATATCCAAACAATATAAGTTATAAAACATTAATTGAAAATCTCCCCATAGAATCAATCGAAGAAAGATTTGTAGGTAATCAAATTAAACTTTTGCAAAACATAATTAACAATACAATAAATAGTCCATACATTCTCTCTCAACTTAATTTCAGAATACCAGACCCTAGGCTTAGAATAGACACAACTCAATTTTTTTCCATCCCTAATAAAAACAAGAATATGCTCAAATCCCCTATAATATCATGCATGAGAAAATTTAACGATATGCCCCAACAACCTGATTTATTTAAATAAATACATGTGTGAATGAATGAATGAATTAATGAATGATCATACCAGTTATTGCTTGATTGTTATAAACTATAACTTCAAGTGTAGGTATTTGAATTAAAAAAAAAAAAAAAAAAAAAAAAAAAAAAAAAAAAGGACACTCTGTGCCAAATTGGGAGTCATTTTGTCGACCCTTTTTGGAGTTCTGTTGATTAAGATTAAGAATATATGTAACTGGATTTTATATAAGAAAGATTTCAACACACGCCACTGGCCGCACATTATCTTATTAGTCAGAAGACAAGTTACCACCAAGTCTATTGTAGACTCGGTGGAATAATCAGATCAATTCAGATCTTTCGTCGATATTAGAATACTATTAAGAGAACCTAACTATGAAATGTTTCGCAAATGAGCGGGGCTTGAAGGCAGGGAAACAGGCCATCTTCTGGGTCCCAGGCAAATGGCTGACTTCTTCCGAGTCATTTGTTTATTGCAACTAGGTTACTTTTCGAGTTACTTGTAACTGTTTCTGCCTGTGGGTATTTCTCTTGAATGCTAATTTAAAGCAAATGAGGTCTTCTTTTGACGACCATTTAATGACATGCTAGCATACAGACTGGAGAAACAACAATTTTTTTTCAAGATTAAGCCAGCTTTGAGTATGATAGAAAATTAGATTGATTCTATCATTTAATTTTCAAGATACCTATTGGATAAATTATCGTTATATTCACCATCTTGAATTTGAATAATAATTCAAATTTTAATAAGAAAGACATAATATAATATTGTATGCAAAATTAGTTACTTATTAATATTTGTGACAAAAAAACGAGTAGATAAGACTATATTTATAGAAAGAATACAAAATTAACTGTCTAACGTCTTCTAATTAATTGCCTATGGCGTCTGGTCTTCTCTTGACAAGCAATCAATCATTTGACTCTGACTTTAAGGTAAACAACAATAGGTTATTAATTTCTCAAGATAATGTGAGCTATTATAAAGCATTCCAGAAATTTACAAAAAACTTTTATAAAAATGTTTAGGAAGTAGATAAAATTTAAAATAATGTATGTACATTGTACATTTAGTTAGAAAAAGGTCGGTCCACCATTCGATGTAATAATTAAATTATACATCCTAAAAAATAGTTTGCGGGTTCAATTCCCGCCCGGAGCAAAAATTATGGGTGAGTTTTACCGTTTGCAAAATGGTATAAGTGTAAAAAGCAAAATTGCCTCATATTTTTGTTTTTTTTTTTTCTATACAAAAGATATTTCTTATAACTTCGTTGAGCTGCATATGGTCTTCTTTTGACGACCATTTAATGAAATGCTAGCCTACATAAAGTACAGAAATAACAGTATTTTTTCTTTTCATCTAGGTATGATATTCCTGATAATAACTTACAACAACTCTTGTAAATCTGTTGTAAATAGTTCCCACGAAGAAGTTCTTGTGTGGCATCTAAAGTGTCGATGGCATTTCCGACAGCAATTGAAGCATACCGATATCAAAAAAACAGAAGAGAAGAATTCAATTGATGCTTCTTTCAATCGCTGGACGGTGCCAAAGTAGTTTGCAATGAATTACACAAAAATTTGATCCATTTAAAACTATTAGATGTGGAGAAATCCAATCTATTTGAGACCTATTAAAAGTAGAAAAATCCAATCCATTTGAAACCTATTAAGTTTAAGTACTGTAAGTAGTGCTTTATTTAGACTTAGACAATGTTAAGTGTGTGATTGATCACAATTTGTGTCATGCCAACATCGGTGCGCTTTTTGGAAGCCCTTTTTGTACATAATTGGAACGATTAGGATCTGCTATCTTGTCTGGTGCCAATTATTGAACACTTACAATGGTCCAATTATTGGACACTTCCACTAGATTGAGGACGAGACTCGGGTTTTCATTCAGATCTCACCGTTTGGATGAGCAGAATGTGGAGATGTCCAAATCAGGCGTTGAAGAGACCGAAGGATGTTTGAGAGTCCGATGTTGAATAGCTGATTAATTGACGCTGAGAGTGAATTGTTGGGATAGTACTTTTGAAATTTTCTTTTTTACTGAAGATCTTTTATAAGTATAGAACATAGTGTTCATTGAACATTTCACTTGTTAATATGTAAATGCCTACTCGGTTGAAACTTAAGCCACAAATTTTCTCTTTATGTCAAAATAAACTCACTAATAATAATCATTAGCTCAGTTGTTTTTTAAACATTGTATTTACAAAAACAAAATACAGCTCCAATTTTTTGATCAAGGTAGCCTCCAAGCCAGGTAAGTATGCCGCTCCCCCAAATAAAGCTAGATAAACCTTATCTAGCAACAGTAAAATTGCAATTATTATTATTTGCTACAGAGCTCCAATTTCTTGTAATTAAGTAGTTCTGACTGTACTTTCAACATATACACTAAATCTGTAGTTTTGACTTCTCCACTAATTCTGTAGTTCTAACATTTCCACTAATTCTTTAGTTCTAACGTCTCCACTATTACTGTACTCTCAACATCTCCACTATTTCTGTAGTTCTAACATCTCCACTATTACTTTACTCTCAACATCTCCCTTCTTACTGTACTCTCAACATCTCCACTAATTCTGTAGTTCTAACATCTCCACTATTACTGTACTCTCAACATCTCCACTATTTCTGTAGTTCTAACATCTCCACTAATTCTGTAGTTCTAACATCTCCCTTATTACTGTACTTTCAACATCTCCACTAATTCTGTAGTTCTGACGACTCCACTAATTCTGTAGTTCTAACATCTTCACTATTAATGTACTTTCAACATCTCCACTAATTCTGTAGTTCTGACATCTCCACTAATTCTGTACTTTCAACAATTCTTTAAATGGTGTAGTCCTGACATATTTACAAACATAATAATAATATACAGGGTTTTATCCTTACTTTTCCATAAGCTAACGTACAGGACAGGTTCAATTTATCAAGTACCTAGATATTCATATTTTTCTTTCTTCAATTCTAATTCCTGTCATTTTTTTTTTCTCATTGTACATCATTCTAATCGAAGACACGCGCTACACCTAATCGATTCTCCTCATCGGTCACACTTATTCTTAGGTGGTACTTACTGTCGTACTTACCTGTAATAACTATTATTAATATATTATAACATTGTCATCCTTATTGAAATGGTTCAATGCGTCTACATTGAGCTACACAAGATTGGACGGTAATATCAATTTATATTTCCTATTCACCTCGAAAACGGCCACATAAGAAATTAATGGACCTCCTTCTTCAATTATAAATATGCGAATAGGTTGGACTTAAAAAAAAATCTTATTAACTTGTATAATAATTATGTATGACTGGTGCATAATTTTATTTAGACTGTTAGCCTTCAGACAAAGAGTACCATTGTGCTAACAGTTTAACAAAAACTTTGTGTATTTTTCCATGTATATTTCTTATATTTCTTATATTTTACATAAATATGTATAATGATAGGTCTTAAAGACTGAATTTGTCTTGATTGTATGTACATATATTATGCTTGATTACTTTTTTTTATAGTAAATCTTCATAAAACTTATTTTTAGAAGTATCCTCAGATGAATCTCAAGTAAAAATCGAAGCAACCTGTCCATTACTGACCAGCGTCCGTCTTTTTTTTTTTTTGTTGCTTCTTGATCAACAAGACCGCCGTTATGAGAAACGATACCCATAAACAACATTTCGAGATCATAATTCGCCATTCCGTATTCCCGTCAGTCCGGAGATGCGCTGAAATTTATGAATGAAATCCAACCTCACTCATCATCCTGGACACACAGCAGGCAACTCGTCCCCATTAGTTGTGAAGAAGATCCCATTAGAATCGGTTACGAAGTTGTCCTCGTAAAGATTGAATGGGCACAGAGCTTCGACGTCTAATTAGTAGAGAACGTGACTAAAAACCACAAAGGCGGAAATCGCGAGGACAATGGAGGAAATATTAATGAAGAAGAAGAGCACGATGATCTTGTTATCAGACGGAATCAGACACAATACTTTCTCCGGCTTTTGCGTCGATTTGAAATCCACGCCAACTTTAATTGGCAAAATAGAACTGATACCTTTCTTAGAGAGAGTATAGTTCTAAATGCAATATTTCTAAATGATGGACGCAGCACATAGGAATTTCTTTTTGAAAAGACCCCCAGATATAATGTAATGTAATGTAATGTAGAGAGAGTAGAATTGCCAGAGACTTTGCTACTTCATTCAACATCATCTTCATTGTCTAACTTCGTCAATTTGGACGGTTGTCAAATTCAATTTTGTAGAATTGTGGTGTACTCCATTATTGAATATTTACTACGGGGCTGATAATTGACAAGGGCCTCCAGAATCATTAAACCTAGGAAACTTAATTGTTGAATTATACGTTCAGTTCAAACTTTAGTGATGAACACCAAAGATTTGTTAACGTGAAACTCTACTTCCAGCTGCAAGGTTATATTGGAATAGACTTAAATAAACGCCAATATTAGAATCGCAGATAATTCTAAAACTTGTGGATTTCAACACGAGACGGTCACAAATCAATGTTGTCTTGCTTTACTTCATCTTTTCATTTCCTAAAAACGGTACTTGTAATTGGTCTTCGACATAAAGTATCACTTATGCCTGATTTATTCGCTCATACAAATCGAAACATACTGATTCACATCTCGTACTTTTTTACATACCTGAATAATATACATAGTTTGTCACATGGTATCTAATATCCTTACCAACATTGGTTCCATTTCACAGACATTGGACGATAATACGTCGAATATAAATTTTATAATTTACAAGACCTATTTAGTTTTCAGTAATATATTTGATGAAATCATAATGACAGAGAATAAATAAAATAAGAATAAAATTAAAGGAAGGCAATAGCGGAAAAACTAAGAAGAAGAAGAAGAAGAGACGAATTGAAGAGAAAATCCAAAGGACAAGAAAATATGCATAAGAAGTAAGATTTAGAAGAGGAACAGTAAATATCAAAATGAAGAGAAAGAGAGAAAACAAGAAGCTAAAATTCAAAGATAAATATTAATGAGTAGTAGGTATACAAGATAGACAAGAATTATTGGAAAATATGAAAAAACGAAGAACCAATAACAGTTTAAAAGATAATAATAATAATAATAATGTTTATTATGCATTCAATAACATCATGGTCTATCGTGTTCCTCTATAAGTACGGGGTGTACTTTTCAGGAACCTGTGGGCTTTTTCTTTTTAATTTTCTTTTCTATTTTCTCAAGTTGTAATTAAATATTTTGTTGTTCATTTCATTATTCGTTGTTTTCCTTAATGTTCTTTAAATATCATTGTTTTTTAATAAGTGTTTTTGTATTTCTTTTTTCATGAATATTTTGTGTTCTAATTCTCTAAGGTTTTCAGGTAATTTATTTAATAATGTTGGTACTTGATGTTTGAGGGTTGTTTTTCCATACTTATTATTTATGTTTGGTACTATAAAATTATGATTTCTTATTGCATATGGTGTTTCATTTTTTTGTCTAAATTTTTCTTCGTAATAATGGTTTATAATCATAGTATATACAGTATGTCTCAGAAGTCCTGGCAATGGCCTCATAACTTTTGAATGGGTACGAATTTTTGGATTCTGTTTGTTTCTAAGGATAGAAAGTGCCCTATGGCCGATTCACTGGTGATGTCAAAATCCAGGTTCGAATCCCGGAAGTGGCACTTTTTTGATAAAAATGGCCATTTCTTGAGAAATTTATATGAGAAGGTATTTTTTTAATTTCATATTATTACTTAACAAGTAAAAATACTGCATTCCTCAAAAAATAAATTTTCTATCACTATCAGTGGCGGAGCTATGGTGGTTTCAAACTTAAAAATCTGGTTTTTTGAGACACCCTGTAGCTTTGGTACCGCGGGACTCAATACAGTCCTCAATAATTTAAAATTACGAAAAAAGTGTCTTGGAAGTACTGAAATGGTAAAAACTCCGATATATCACCTACATCAGTGCCGGAGGGTTGGATAACAATGACCTATTTTCATGACAATAATCAATTTTTATTAGTTGCATTGTCTTGAAGTGAAAAAGGGTTCGATTACAACTTTAGTTTGTGAACAATTGTTAGAATGACGACAAGAACAACAACAAAAAATAGATATTGATTAGTTGAGTAAAATGTGTAGGTACCTACCTACCACTACATAATTGTTTTCAAACTTCAACTCTTAGTTAAGTGAAGAGAAACAGATTTATTTATCTATTAACTAGATATCTATAATTATCCACATTCATATTAGTTACCTACCTGTTTATTTCCTAATAACCTATGTATCATGGATTAGAGTCAACCTGATTCAGGACCATGCAGGTTCAAAATTAGTTCACTCCTGAACCTAGGTAGGTACCTACTTAAATATTTATTTGATTTAAAAGTTTACTCTCTTTGATCTTCATGGCATTGCAATGAGTTTCTTCTCCAATGTGTCCCTTTCTAGATTCAGTAATGAGACTGCGGAATCCCCGGGTTCGATTCTCGGTGGGAAATGGGAAATATTATAACTCGACTATGTTGTTGGGTGTGTTGGTGGTTCACTCAACCTCATCAAGACAAATGAGTAAATACTTTAATTGAGAATAGCAATCAGTGGTGGCATTACAAGTTAAATGAAATTCGAAAGAATGAGCGATACTTACTTATACTAGACTTGTAATGCTGTGATACCCACTAAAGTTGCGATTTGGTGATGGTTGTGTGTTTGTATGGTGGATAATTGAAGCCTAGGTAAATAATAAGTAAAATGTGATCTTACAAATATTATTGACTTTAAACACTTTGCTCTCCGGCACTGATGGAGGTGATATATCGGAGTTTTTACCATTTCAGTACTTCCAAGACACTTTTTTCGTCATTTTAAATCATTAAGGACTGTATTGAGTCCCGCGGTACCAAAGCTACAGGGTGTCTCCAAAAACCAGATTTTTAAGTTTGAAACCACCATAGCTCCGCCACTGATAGTGATAGAAAATATATTTTTTGAGGAATGCAGTATTTTTACCTGTTAATTAATAATATGAAATTAAAAAAATACCTTCTCATTTAAATTTCTCAAGAAATGGCCATTTTTATGAAAAAAGTGCCACTTCCGGGGTTCGAACCTAGATTTTGACATCACCAGTGAATCGGCCATAGAGCACTTCCTATCCTTAGAAACAAACAGAATCCAAAAATTCGTACCCATTCAAAAGTTATGAGGCCATTGCCAGGACTTCTGAGACATCTCTATATATAAAACAGAAAAAAGGACTACCTACCTACCTACCTATGTTTGTTTGTTTGTTTGTTTGTTTGTTTGTCCGGAGTTGTTTAGCCAAAACGGTAAGAGATAGCAAAAAATGTCTCAGAATTGACCCCCCCAAAACCATTATCGCTTTGTCCAGAAAAATTATAAAAAGTTCAAAAAGGCATTGCTGTCCAGCAGTACGGCCATGCCTTAGTAAATTTGAAATTTAGTCCCGTTGCAAAGCACGGGCAAACGGCTAGTACTGTATATGTGAAGATTTTCGAAGTTCAAAATTTTGTACTCTAGCATTTTTTCTCTTCTTTTCACTTTGTTTGTATAGGGGTGTAATGTTGCCTTAATTATTCTTTTATGTGCTGATTTTATAGGTCTCAGATTTTCTTCTGATGTATATGCAAAACATTCAAATAAAGAGAACAAGAAAAGCATTAGAAGAAAAATGTAGCAGAATAAAGAAAAATATCGATTATTAATAGCAGAAATAGAAGAGGGAATACAAAGAAATAGCTATAATACCTATATAAAAAAAGAAGCAGATGAGGAATAATAAAACAACTAAGTAGAACTACAATAAATAATAATTACAATCTCAAGTAACACGAAGATAATAAAATAATAATAACAACAGCAAAAATATCTAAGAACAGTCCATGGCACGAGATGATGATGACGAATGCAGAAGAGACATAATCTATACATTGGTCAGGGGTCCTATTAGATGAAACCACCGTCAGTGGCCATATTATCGTAGATGAAAATATATCAGCTATACTAGTTACATTATTAATAGTATATCATAAACCGTGTTTTTCTTTTGGCTTAAAAAAAATTCAGGTCTGGTTTTTTCCAAATATTATCATTTTCTTCCAAGTTTAGCTTCCCCACTATTCGTAAAAGAAAAATGCGTTTCGGTATTTTTAAAGATAAACAATGGAAAAATTTCCGGCCCGATGTTCTTCTAGTTCTTCCTGCTCCATCTTCCTGCTTCCTGCTCCACCCTACCAACCTCAACCATGAGGTTGAACAATGCCGACCCCAAAAGCAACATAAGCTAATATGGGATAAAGGCAAGGGAGATATATATAAACAATGGAAAAATTAAAACGTAACCTATAAAAAAAATGGAAGCAATAATTTTATAAATTCATTTTGGTTAACCAAACTGGAAGAAGATTTTTCCTCTTACAAAAGAAAATGACTTTCTTCCAGTTTGTTCATTTTATTCCATTTGAATCCACATTGGTTAGAAAGGAAAATACGGCTATAGTATACCTGCAATCCTACCTAATATACATTCATAACTTATAAACCAGTACATGGACTATAAATAGTTTACTGCCTGTAAAATTATTCAATAGGTTGTTATAAAATCATAAACACAAGCACAATATTATAAAGAGTATCATAGACGTGATACATAGATAACAGGATATCAATGTAATATTCATATGCGCTACAACAGTCTTTGACATTAGAGAATTCTATAATCTATTATTATAATGGATTGTATTAGATCCAGGCATCTGTTATTAGAAATATACCGAGTATCATATCTCTGTTTTTCATGTGGGCTATCAAGGATACCTTGGTTTGGTGTTCGCGTCTTGTATCTTGACAGCATACCAAGGATTGGTCCTCATATTATACATATTGTCCTCAAGAATGGCACGAGCCAAGAAAACGCTCACGTCCACTGAGCACGCGTGCAGACAATTTTCTTCACGTCTCTCGCACACTCAGCCTATTAGAAAATGTTGGAAACGCAGTCCAATGTTCTATAGAAATGGATTTTGGTTGATCGATTTGATGGTAGGTCTATTAATAATATAAATGGTGATCATATTGTAGGAATTATAATTATGATTAGTACGTATAAGGAGAGGTGTTTCTTCCTTTCTGTTTTTTTTTTTTTTTTTTTTTCTTTTCATTTTTATACTTAACTGCGTTTTTCGTCAATTTTCGGATTATTATTTTCTTACTTTTTTATGGAAGGTTGTGATGATGTCTATTACATTGATTGATATACCTTATTCTATACTGATGTTTTCTTCTTCCTTGTCTTTTTGAAAGATTTCGATGGTATCAATTACATGGATAATGTGGTGCATGCGCGTGTCTTTTCAACAAGTGTCTCTATACTCTCCATGAACCAACTGGAGGATTTAAATTCTTCAATGCCTACACGATTTCTTTTTCTTCAATGAGAACCCCAGCATCTCATTGAATACTTCTGAATAATTGTATTCAGTGATTCTGTAGTTCTGAAATCTCCACTAATTCTGTGATTCGTACATCTCCATTAATTCTGTAATTCGGTTGTCGCCACTAATTCTTTATTCTTAAAATAGCTCCGACACCTAGAATTATTGTGTAGCTCTGGCATTATCTACTTATTCGGTAGTTCTGACATCTCCACTAATTCTGTAGTTCTGACATCTCCACTACTTCTGTAGTACTGACATTTTCACTAATTTATTCTTTAGTTCTTGACATTCACGAAACGTAATTATGAAAATCTGATTTAGGTATCCACTGACTTTGCAGCATGTAATCTCCGCGATCCGAAGATCAAGGAAATCTCTGAAAAGAGTTTTTTAACATCTTGGTCAAAAGTGTTATTTTTAAATCATTTGAGTATAACTTCTCGCCCATCAGAGGGGAGGCATACTATGGGATGGAGAAGCTGCAACACAGACCACAAGCGTTTCCTGTTTCATGTCTACGAAATAAAAAAGGCTTTGAAACGCTCTTCTTAAAAAAGGATATTATTGAAGAGAAATATGAAAAATTCAATGTAACAAAATGTAATCTTACATTTAATAAAGACAAAATGTATGTTCTCTTCTATTCTACATAAATTTGAGAGTGATTTTTTAGAGGCACAATACATCCTGCAAGAATGAGACTAAAAGTCCCTTTACTCTCACAGTCTAAACAAAGCCTCATTTATTGGTGTAAAGAAGGTAGTAGGAAGCCCCTAAACAAAATTGAGAATAAGAAAATAAAATCAATTTTTGTTCGAATAACAACAAAAAACTCATCAAGATTTCATACAATTCACGACAGCACTTTAAGTACTGTCCTGGTGACGTTGGACACATAATAATAGAAAACGTAGCCGTCTTCGTATAGTCGTCTATGTAGATAAACGTCCACTGGCCACTAATCAGAAGCAGGAGAAACAATATGGACAGACCACATTGCATTCTCGGACTGATTAGAGTTACACATGTTAACATGGTCTTATTAGGAGGATAGCATACACAAGCGAAGAGAAGTATGGTCGAGATCCAACAGACATGAAAGCACATTGCTCGGTAATCTGTCCCAGGATAATCCATTGGGTAAAAGAAGGTTTCCATTCAAACATAATCAAATAATCATACTTTGGTCGTCGAGTGGTATCAGATAATCCAGGTAGTTGTCAATTAGTTCAAATCCCACCTAATTCATGTTTTTTCCAAGTATATTTCAGAATTCAATCACACATCATCAAAATCAACTCCTAAAATAGATACTCGTAATTCTCAAGTTTATTTTATAATGTGTTAAATAATATCTATGAGTTAAACGATTTGTATTTTAAACTGTGATATAGTAAAAATGATAATATTTAGTTACTTTTCAGCATGACTTTGAAAATATGAAAATCACTGATATAATGACACTCATTTTATAATGTTAAAATAAACTTGTCCAATAATTAATTCAATTAATTTAAAATAAAAAATGAAAGACTCTGTAACAATTAAACCTTGGAGTCAGTGAAATACAAGTAGTAGGTATATTAGCTACATTTTAGTGAATCTGGAACAAATTTTCACAGAAAAAAACCAAAAACGCAATTTTTTCCTAAGCGGAAAGTAATATATCTATCTATTTACATAGTAAGTAATCAAACCTAGAAAAAAAAGCAGCAGGAAAGCTGTTCCCGCCTAGTATGCACACACAGCTCCGCGGAGCGTGGGGAACTAAAGCTCATATCGTGGGAATTTTTCAATTAGAAGCAACGTGACCTATTAAGCAATTACCTTAAACTGTTCTGCCGTGCCGGAGTAGCGATTTCATTTAATTTTATGTCTAATGGTTTCTAAATATAGTCGACTAATTAATAAAAATATGATAGGACAGGCTTGATTTATTGGAAATCGAAGAGACGCTTTATTGGAAATTTCATGTCCGCTTGACAACTAGTCCACAATAGCAGCCGTTTCCTCGAACTGGAGGACGAGTTGGATGGTAATTGATTTGGAGACGTGGCTTTGTAGTTTTTATTACATTGCGGAAAAACTATCAAATTAAAGGTCTTAGATTAGTAAATCTATAATCTATTAAGACACGGGATGGGCAAGCTACAATACAAACCACAAGCGTCTACAGTAGCTCCTGTTTCATGGCTGCAAAAAAAGGCTGTGAAACACTTGACTTTTTTTAAAAATGTGGTTTATACAATATTCTTTACAATATTCATCAATTAATCTGATGTAAAATAAACTGATGAGTATTGAAAACACTACTTAAATCTTCACACACCCACCAGCAGTCCTCACCATTCCCCCCCCTTCCCCCCCTAATCCTCACCATTCTCCCCCTAATTCTCACCATTCTTCGCCTGCTAAGAAGAGCTGAGAGCGCCGTATATCTCGAGAACATATGAACACCACATTTTTTGGCAATGCTCGAATTTTAATTTTAATCGCAATTATGTGTCTATTAGCTATGTCAACAAAGATCATTTCGACAGGGTCTACTATAAACATGTCCATCTTAGCTGAGATTAACAGTTTCTTTGTTTTATTTTTCAGAGCAAAGAAATGAGCGAATAGAATGATTGAGTATACAAAGTCCTATGTATTATATTTTTAAATTATAGTTTGCCACTTGAGATCCATGCATTGGTAGTCAATTGGTTAAGGCGTTAGTCGGGTAATCCAAGTAGCGTAGGAATCTGTTCCTTAGAATTAATTTTAGTAGGTATATGACCATAAAGAAATAAAACTCTGAGGATTAGGTTGTAAAAAAATGCTTTAGATAAGCATTAACCTCTACTAAAGAGTATTATTTTTTTACTTTATGATTTACAATTATTGACAAATTAACAAAGCCCTTGCCCTTAGGTATAAGTTATATTAAACTACCTTCTAAGACTAAATGTAGGCTCAAATTGGGACTTGAACCCTCGACCCTTTACGTGCCTGTAATCATACAGACAAGGCATTCCGTAAAATAGATTAATGATGGAACTAAAGAGTGTTCTAACTTTTCTATTACACTCCTGATTGTAACACTCTTTTGTAGTTTAGTACAATAAAAGCACAAAGCATTTTCTACTATCTAGCTGCCAGAGTCTTATTATGTGGTCACATACTGAACTAAATGAGGAAGAAATCATGCATTCGCACCAACGAATCCCTAAGCTTTTGAACTAGAACGTGTTCTTATTTTCCTATCACATTCCTGACTGCTCAAAGTCGAAAGTCACACCCTGTAGATTTAATTTAAATTTATTATTAAAAGGTTACAAGGTTCTGCGTGAAATAATAAATAAGCAGAAAATTATACAAAAAAAAAACGAAACAGAACAAATTGTGTCCGCCCGACCTGCTCATATTTAAAACATAATTACAACATTGCCACTCTGGCGAAATAATTCAGCAGACAATGCGAGCGGGTCGCGAAAATTTGTTAATTTTCCCGCAAAACGTTTCGTGTCACAACACACAATTAGCGGGGAAATAGTGCTCCTAAGTGAGCCATAAATTCGCACTCAATGGAAAGAGCATCGCGAATTCTTCGACAGTGCAAAAAGTGATGAGCCGTGCATGGAGACGGTCATTTACTCGACTCAGACGCTAGAGGACTGCATTCCGGCCGGACTTAATTACTTGACTTGTGCACTTTATTACCGGTGTGGTGTTCGGAGATTTGAAAAAGGAAAAATAATATAATATCATGTATACATCAATGAAAAGAATAATAAATTTAAATATAAAATGAATACTATAAACACAGGAAGAAGAAATTAAATAGTACATACACAATAGAAATTACCGCGGCGTCATGGCGTCAACGAAAATTGCTAATTTTTTTTCAAGTTCGTAGTTAAATTTGATGATTCTGCAAAATATTATACAACTTAGGGTGGATATTAAGGTATAGAAATTCTGGGCATTAACAGAACTCCGGTGTTTTATTTTTTCAAGTACAATTTTTAGTCCAGCCCTCAAAGAATTTCTAGTTTTAATAAATTTCGAGCGCCAGCTTCCGCTGACTACACCGGTTCTCGTAAGATCACCAAAGTTAAGCAACGTCCAGCTAGGTTAAACTTCGTGATGCTGGCATTCCGGCCCAACCCAGGATGGGTGAGGTTAATGTGGGTAGTATAGGTTTGTGGATTTCTGCGCATGGAGGGTAACACCCCCGTCGTGATATGACGATGTAGTTGAAAGCGACGTTAAACCCCCCCAAAAAAAACTTCGACCACCGACCTTTGCAGTGGAATCGTTCAACCACTTCTATTATCGATATTAGATGTTAAGCAATACAATCCAATTAAATTATTAAATTCAGTTTTCTTTTTAAAAATCTGTTCAGAACAAATAAGTAATAACCTAAGATATTACCTTCATTCATATCAGTATCGTTAATCACAAATAACAGATAGCCTATTATTGCTCTCAGATCCGCAACATGATTACTATTGATCTATAACTCTGCCAGGTCTAATCAATGCAGCCTTCCTGGTCTCAATTCTCAGCTCCTTGTCTCAGAAATAATAATTAGTGTGTTCAAAAAGTTCTAGGAACAGCAGATAAAATTTCGAATGCTTTAATGGTTGAAGTTTGAAAAATTTCATGTAAGCTTTTGCTAATGTACTAAGATTGTTCATTTATTTAAAATTTCTTACTCTGAGGTCACCATTTTGTAAGTTCGTGCTGATTCCTTTTTATTATTATTATTTTGCCAAAATACTTCTGAAATAAAGATAGAACTAACAAGATATTATTTTTGGGGTGATCTCATATAAGATTTTGAAATGGACCCCCCTGGGGCCGCCCCAGATTTCGTATTGAAATTTCAATTTCGTTTAAAATATCAAATGTAAAAAAAAAAAGATTTTGTTTGAAATTTCAAATGTTCTCTATCAAATTCAAGATGTCAACTTTCTACCTTTCTTAAAAAAAAAAGATGAGTGTTTCACAGCCTTTTTTATTTCGTAGCCATGAAAAAGAAGCTACTGTAGAAGTTTGTGGTCTGTGTTGTAGCTTGCCCATCCCGTAATATCCGTCCCCTCATCATATCTTTCACAATAACATTACCATTACCATCATCATAATTATCTATCACAATAACATTATCATCATCATAATTATCTATCACTATAACATTACCATCATCATAATTATCTATCACAATAACCTTATCATCATCATAATTATCCATCACAATAACATTATCATCATCATATCTTTCACAATAAGATGATTTCTTCAAGCAGAAGTAGGAAACTTGGAATTAATTGCGGACATGCTTCTCCATATTGAGCTCAAAATATTAATTGATGATCTGGACTCTTATCAAGCCCGCGAAGTTAACCCTTACTGGGGATGTGTTTTTGTGAGGATTGATTGTGAGGTCATTTATTTATTTAAAATCACAAACGGGCTGACCCTGTACTATAATAATTACAATATTTACCCTAACTAATGGTCATTAAAAATATAGTATAATAATAACTTAACTATCATATTAAGTCATAATTATCACATTAATTTATATATAGTTTCTTTTGGGGACTTAAAACAGGGAGTAGACCAGCAGTCTGGCTGGGGACTATAAACAGGGAGTAGACCAGCATTGGCTTGGTTCTGGGGGCCTTTGTCAATTATTAGCCTCCTTGTTAAAACAGTGGTAGAAAAGCTGATTCATTCCTCCACTTTCTGGCTACCATGGTTCACGATGACGCCACCCTATGATGATGATGATTAGAAAATACAATACTGACATCAGTTCACCATTTTCACGAAAGGGTTAAACATGAATTTCATCTACGTAGAGAAAATAAAGTGACCTGTGCATAAGATTCTTTCTGTCCAACAAAAGTATGACAGCAATGTACTAGATATGATTTATTACAAGTCAACTGAACGAATGACACATCCATGTATCGATCGTCATAGAAATCATTTGATATCGAGACTAATAATCGATCCAGCTAAGCCGACATTACCTGGACTCGATTTGTTCCTGAAACAATAAAATTGATATACAGGGTGGTCCAATCGAAAGAAATTATTATTATTATTTTTATTATTTATAAGCTGACGGGAGATACCCATTTTACAAGTGTTCCTAACCTATCTAAAACGTAAAACTAAAGCGTATAAAACTAAAGCTAAAGCTTTAAAATGATTGACCTATAGTAGGTGATGAAAAAACAAAAAATCCAGTAACTTAGTACAGTAAAAAATATAATACATATATACAATATACATATATACAACACAGATAATTACAAATTAATATACAATATGAGAAGAAGTAAAAGAAGAAAAAAATTAAGAAAAAATAAATAAATATCCACTATTCCTTAAGAAATTATGGACGAGTGGATTTTTGATACCAAACCAATGTTGTTAGCTCGATTCGATCATGAAAAACTGATTCTATCATGCGTCAGTGAAATGGACATCTCAGTATTGTTGACCAGTAGTCCGTTCCAGAAACACTCTCCACACTCAAAAGCCCCGAATCTCCGTTTCAACTCTCACACAACGCACTCTGATTGGTCATTGCGATCAAATTAACCGAACAGAGTGCGTTGTGTGATGGTTGAAATGGGATTTGAGAGTGGAGATTGCTTTTGAAACAGGTCCTCGTTTCAAAAATGACCCTCACTCTCAAGATCCACAAATCTCCGTTTCAACCGTCACACAACAAACTCTGATTGGTTGATTAGCACGAAATACCCAATATGAAATTACAATTCCACCCAAATAAATGAGAGGCCATGTCCATAACAAGAAAAAGGGCACTATTACATCATGAATACACAATAAATAATGTCCATCTAAATAGAGAGTCAGTGAAAAAAGACCTAGGCGTTACCTTTCAACAAAATCTTAAATTTGATCAGCATACAAATAATATTACCTCTCCTGTTAATAATACCCTAGGTCTTGTACTTGGTCAATCTAAATTCTTTAACGATTTTGACACTCTACACGGCCCTTGTTAGAAGTAAACTCGAGTATGCCGCGGTAAAATCAGCGATACAGAATATCCTTGTGTGTGGTTCATCCGGTATGATTTATGGAAGTCAACTTTTCAAGACGGTCCGATATCCTTCATATTTCTTCATTCCTCATTCATATTGTTTCTCTGTTATCAAATTAGCACTTCTAAATAAAAAGAGTTTTAATAATAAATAATAAAAGAAAAAAATACCAGGACATTCGCTGCCGGGACGTTTTTATGCGGTGTGATTGGATTTTATTTTACTGCTGACATGTCAGAAGTGAAATACAGGGTGTCACAAGTTTTTTTTTAATTTCAGAAACAATTCTAGGGAACACTCTAAGACTAAAATAATCGCACATCATTGTTCGAAAAAAGACGTCGAACGGAGATATGAACAAAATAATAACTCAGTTTTCAATGCAATTATTAGTTTCAAATTGTTAGGTATTAGCTAATTACTTAGAAAATGTAAATCATAATATACAAAGATATGAGAAGAATTTTCACTACTTTTCAACAAAGTTGAACTTATTTTTCAGATGAAAACTTTTTTTCGAGTGATTTTTTTTTTTAATTTCTCAAAAAATTCCCTATACATATACCTATCAGTCTTAGAATGTCTCCTGGAGTTTAATAGAAAAAAAAAACATGAACACCTTGTATACAAATAGATATTGTTGAAAAAGATATTGTATTATTGGTTTATTATATCTCTATATATAAAACAGAAAAAAGGACTACCTACCTACCTACCTACCTACCTACCTACCTACCTACCTACCTACCTATGTTTGTTTGTTTGTCCGGAGTTGTTTAGCCAAAACGGTAAGAGATAGCGAAAAATGTCTCAGAATTGACCCCCCCAAAACCATCATTGTTTTGTCCAGAAAAATTATAAAAAGTTCAAAAAGGCATTGCTGTCCAGCAGTACGGCCATGCCTTAGTAAATTTGAAATTTAGTCCCGTTGCAAAGCACGGGCAAACGGCTAGTCTCTATATATAAAACAGAAAAAAGGACTACCTACCTACCTATTACCTATGTTTGTTTGTTTGTCCGGAGTTTTTTAGCCAAAACGGTAAGAGATAGCGAAAAATGTCTCAGATTTGACCCCCCCAAAACCCTTATCGTTTTGTCCAGAAAAATTATAAAAAGTGCAAAAAAGCATTGCTGTCCAGCAGTACGGCCATGCCTTAGTAAATTTGAAATTTGGTCCCGTTGCAAAGCACGGGCAAACGGCTAGTTATGTATATATACGATACCTTACCTAAGTACTATTATACATACAAAAACTGGAAACAGTAAAAGTGAGGAAGCATTGGATAATAACGAGAAACTTTTGAAGACCAAGAACACTGGTACGTAAACGAATACTGTAGAAATTGTCCGTGAACTGGACTCGAACCACCGACCTCCAGGTTACTAGTACGCCGCCTTATCGATCAAGCTACTGAGATCTGTGACAAGATAGTAGAGTAGTAGTAGTAGAAAAATTTATTTGTATTTAATTATAAAATAATTGTTACAATTGTGAGGTTGGCATTAAAGCTTAAAAAATAAAATATACAATGCAACTAATTAGTAACTAATTTACATCAGTTAAAATTGGATATTCAAATAAAAAATAAAAGAGGTGATAAAAACTAAAAATATAGGTACCTTTAACTTTTTAAGTGATTTTTTTTTTTTTTTTTATACATTTCGGGTCATTCATGGTTCTTTTTTTTTACTTAACATTTTAGGTCTCGCTAACAATAACTGATTTCTTATAATCATTTATATGTACTGTGACATTTAATAAACAGTATAATATAAAATCAGTTCCAGCTGTTTTATAATTATAAGTCCTTATCGGGCACCTAGCTTTAAAATAAAACATAATAAAAAACAATAAAATAAATGGTTCGAATCTCATTTTTGAAGACTTTTCATTCTACTTTTTTTACAACATAATAATATTGTCAATTCTGATTTAACTAACAGAATTAATTACTCGTTCCTTAAGAAGGATCGTAATTTCAATGCTGAACTTACATAATAATACGCATTGTTAATAACATCTTTTGATGGGTTTGAACACAAGTTAATAAAACTTTGTCTCTCAGTTACCAAATTTGCGAGAAATCTTTGTCGGGGTGCTATGTACATTGGACATTTGAATAAAAAGTGGTCCAGATCTTCTTTCTCGTGGAGATTACAGATGCTGCAGTCTTCGTCTGAGTCCCATTGAAAGCTCGTTCTGTTGAGGTAAAACTTGACCTTTGACACTCCTGACAGTCTAAGCTGGATCATGGCTCGTACACGATCTATAGGGCATAGCTCCAGCAGGTACTTGGTAGGAGACACTTCCCTCTCTTCTGCACTGGGTTTGATCTTTATCTCTTTATAAATTACACTGTATGTTGACAGCTCTACCCTTCTCCAGTCCCTTTCTATTGATTGTGAGTAGAATTCAGCAAGAATTTGGTCTTTCTTAATTTTCACCACTGTCGCCTGCTGGGCCTGCCATACATCACCAAAACCCAAATCAACCAATTGCTTTTTTAGTAGTGTTGCCCAGTTATATTTTTCCACATTCCTAGGAAGTTGATCTAGAAGAACCAACTGATCATAACAAAGTCTGGGGTATCTCTGGGAAGGCATTGCGAGCAGCTTGGTCCACCATTCCAGCGTCAACTTGAGAACCTGGTAGGAGAGTCTGACCAGTCCCATTTCCATACGTAACATGTAGCCTGGAGTATTACGTGGGAGGCAGAAGATTGACTTAAGGAACTGACACTGGCAAGACTCGATAATATCCTGGTATCTAAGCGCCCATACCTCCGCGCCGTAGAGAAGTGTTGCAGTGACGATTGAGCTGTACAGTTTGATCCGGCTCACGTGAGACTCCATCTTCGAGTTGACAAGAATGTTTCTTACAGCTGACACTGCCATCCTTCCTTTTGATGCAGCTTGTTGGGAGGCCTTGTGGAACACACCGTGCGAAGAGAACTTGATTCCCAGGTAAACATATTCATTGCACACTTCTAAGGGACGACCGTTGTAATAAAAAGTGTCGGATCTGGGTAACCTGCCTGCTCTACGGAACACGACTACCTTGGACTTGGTTTCATTCACTGTCATTCCACTCTCAGAGCAGTATGAAGAGAGATAATTTAGCTTTCTCTGTAGATCGGCTTTGCTATCACCCAGTATAATGAGGTCGTCCGCGTAAAGCAATAGCAGAATATCACTTGAATTATTATTTATATTCACCCCTTCCGAACCTTTTTTTCTGAGATACATTTCCAAGTCATTTACAAAGATAATAAAGCTTATAGGAGAGGCCGAATCGCCTTCCAAACAACCTTTGGTTATACTTATCTGTGGGGTAAATTGGTTATCCACACGTATCTGAGTCTTTGCGTCACTGTAGAGGTTTTTTAATAACGAGATAATTTTCGCTGATAATCCAAAATCGAACATCTTTAGGAATAGCTTATCGTGTTGTACTTCGGAAAAGGCAGACTTAAAGTCAATGAATGCTGCATAAAGTTTTCTTTGATTAATGAGGTGAATAGAGATGATGCTGGACAAAGAGAATACATTATCGATACATCCACGGTTCGGCCTGAAACCAGCCTGCGCCTCTACCAACAAGCCATGATTTTCGCTCCAACATAAGATACGTTGTGTTACCATGTGTGTGGTAAGCTTGAAAATATTATTAAGCAGCGCAATGCTCCTGTAATTCTCGCATATCTGGACATCTCCTTTCTTATGCAGCATAAATAGGTAAGAGTTTGAGAATTTATTAGGTACCTTACCTCCATTGAATATGTGATTAATAAAATTTAAAAGTTGTCTTTTCCAGTCGTCATTCAGAGTTTTCAGGTACTCATTGAGGATATTATCGGGGCCAGGACTTTTACTGTTTTTCATGTGGTTTATTCCTTTTTCTAATTCACCCATACAGAATTCGCTATCCATTGGATCTCTTAACACATCAGTGAACAATGTGTCAGGGCGGGTTTCAGTTTTGGGCAGTTTGTTCTTTAAATAATCAGTCCATACTTGCATAGGAATTATTTTGCTCTTATTTTCTTTTCTAGGTTTGTATTTCCTGACTGTGTCCCAGAACTCTTGAGAATTTCTGATATTTGTGAGTTTATTTTTCTTTTCTTTTTCATATTGATTTTTTAGGTTGAAACAGAGTCTGGAAAATTTCTTTTTGGACTCCAGAAAACATTTCAAGTCCTCCTCGTTAGGTTTTCTCTTCCACTGACGGTACATTTTTCTAATTTTCTTTTTTAGCGTGCGGCAATCTTTATTATACCACGGCTTCTTGTAGGCTGTACCCCCTCTAGTTATCTCATGTTTCATTCCTGTATCTTCTGCCGCTTTCAGTAGTGTACCTATCAACGTGTCATATACCTGCTCGGTGCTGGTAGGTAGAGGGCTGGAATTTATTTTTTGTTGGAATTCGCTTTTTTTGTCTTTGTCCCATTGAAATTGTATTACCACAGACTTTTCGTCAGGTTGAGTGACTTTGTGTTGTATGTTAAGGGTGAGTATTACCGGGAGGTGGTCCGAACTAAGGATAACGTCTGACACTTCAAGTTTTAGCACTGATCCGCAAGCCTCCAGACTACCCCAGACTAAATCCACAACACTTTTCCCAGTTTCTCTTACACAAGTATACTGGCCTGGAATATCCCCTGGAGTCCTACCGTTCAGTACCAAAAGTCCATTATCTTCCATTAATTCTATCAACTCTTCGCCTCTCTTATTTAACACTTCATCCAACGATATCCTTTGTGCTGCTAGACCACATTCCTCTGCCAATATCTCTTCAATGTAACTGCAGTCCGAGATTCTCGCGTTGGTATCACCACCAATAATAACATACCCATTTTCCATGTGATAATTTAAATCTTCGAAACATAATTTCAGTGAATTAAGTGCTTGCTCCATATGGTACGCGGGACTTATGTACACATTTCCCAACACTAAGTGTAAGTTTTGGGGAAAATTGATTTCAATAAAAATCCATAAATTTGATATATCAAGGACTCGATATTCAAGCTCCTTTTTAATCAATGTAATGAGGCCGCCACTAGCTCTTCCACGTTGCTTGTCTTTTACAGCCCTGGAGAAAACCATGTTGTAATGGCTCAATAATTTTGGTAAAGATGGCATCTCTTGTTCCCATGTTTCAGAAACGCATATAATATTCCAAGTTAACAACTCTTCTAGATCTTCGAGACATAAGTTCACCAGCTGTTTGAGTCCGTTTACATTCCAAAAACCGATTTTTAGGGCACCCTGTAGCTCAAGATGCCCCGACACTAGTTTTTTTTCATTTTCAGTTGCTTGAATGACTGTGTTATCTTGATCATCGGTATCGTGATTCTGAAAATAAGACGTAAGGACTGTCTGACTCAAGTTTCGACTCCCGCCTGCTTCTGATGTCTGCTGTACTTGTGATTTTGGAGTAGAATAATTCTCAGTAGAATCGTTGGTATCTATCATCATAACCTCAATGGTATTATCACTTAAGTTTAGATTATTTCTTTTCCTGTTTTTTTCGTCCTCGGGTGATTCAAACTCGGCTCGTTGGCGTTTCTTGTTGGCTTCCATATTAACAGCCGCAGCAGCCGTAGCAGGTATTTCCGCCTTGCCCGATTCTAACTGTTCCAATGTGTATGTCTGTCCATCCACAACAAGAGCATTGTTCTTAAGTTCGCAAGTTTTCCCTGCGTTTTTGAATTCCTTTTTATGCTCAAGAAGTTTCTTCTTAGACTTTCTTTCTTCAGGGGATAAATCATGAGCTAAGTATATCTTCGATCCGGACAATTTAAAGCCTTTGGATATAATCAAATGAGCGAGATATGCCGAACAGACTGATACCACCACCACATTTTTGTTAGCACCTACCGTTCTGATATCATGGATGTCAAAATTTCGAACTTCTTGTAATTCCAGTCTTCCATGCAACAGCTCAAGAAATTTTTCTCGCATAATATATCGAGGCTTGTTTTTTAGTTCATCCCATCCATACACTACGATATTCTTTTTAATATCTCTTTTGTAGACATTGTCAAACTTTTTGTCGTGGTCCTTCAGGTGATTTTCTAAGATGACGTTTTTCTCCTCTGCGATTTTGTTATTATCTTCAATAGTTTGCTTCAGCTCAAAGATCTGTAAATTCACATTATTATTGACTTCCATTTTCATGTTGGATATGGCCTCCAATATGTCAGCGTTCGATGGTTGTCCTTTATCTGCCATTGTTTTGAACTTAAAATTCTGAGACTCTAAAAGTTATAATCAAAGAAAGTTAAGATTTCCACACTGAACACGGACTTACGACGCGACGATAGGTACTCTCGTCCACTTTGTATTGCTTACTGGCACATTGCATATATTACAACATGTCCCCCGACTCAAGGCGCTAGTTGTGAACGAAGCTCTCAGCGAAGATCCAATGTGTAGTATTGATAAGTAATCAATGATAGTAAGTGTGACCTTGATCTTATCAATGACTTCAGTGACGCTCTCTTTTGTCTGTTTAGAGTAGAGTGATGATGAACCAGATGTAAATTTATCTAGCGCAGGCGCATATCATTAATATTTTTAAATTTTAATTGCTCTAATTTCTGAGATTACCAAGCCGAAGCTTTACACGGCAATTTTAGCCATCTTGTATTTGACAATGGATATTTGTGTTGACTTATTGAATTTTGACTTACGGCAGTTGCAGGAAGAAAAACTGAACTTGGATTAGCACAAAATAAAGTTTGGACACTAATTCACTTAATTAAACACTTTTTCAACTTTGAACTGTACTTTAATTAATTAATAACTTGGAAAATTCGGGAGCTACAAAAATACGTGACCTCTCTCAACTGATGCAACGTTGCCAACCATCTGTGACAAGATACAATAATCACAAGAGTGGTTTTACGATAATGTTAGATTATGACAATTCAAATCTACGAGGGTCCACATCACTTTTAAAATAATAATAACACTCTTTAGTGGAAGGTAACAACCAGGCGAGGTTAATGCTCAAAGTATTTTCTACTACTAAACCCTCAGAGTCTTATTATTATGTGGTCACAAACTCAAATTAATGAGAAAAAATTCATGCACTGGGTGGAATTTGAACTAGCGGATCCCTAAGCTACCTCGATTACCAGACTATCGCGTTAACCACTTCGCCGCTGCAAACACAAACTGTCGTATCTGCAAATTTTCAGGAAGCGCACATAGTGGTTTGAAACTTCTTTTTTCACGTCACGAACTGTCGTATTTGTATCTCAACTCCTTCCCGAAGTATTCAAGTTTTAAGGTTAGTCGTATGTGAGTTTCAAAGATTCTCAGCAAGCACGAACCACTATGCGCGCTTCTTAACTGAAAATGGCAAAATTTGCAGATACGACAGTTTGCGTTTGCAGCGGCGACTTGACTACCAGTGCAAAAAATAATATATTGCCCCGTTACAACAACAAGACTAAAATGAAGAAAAATATATTTCCTTGTGCTGCTATGCCCAACCCACCGAGGCTGGGTGAGGTTAATGTAAGTTTGTGAGTTTTACAGCAAATGGAAGGTAATAACACCGTCTAATGTGACCCAGATGCTAAAGAGAATTCAAGCAAGTAAAATAGTACAATTTTATGCTCTTAAAGAGTCCTTCTTTGGTTTTGCATAAAAAAACTGAACGAACAATGACTTGTTGACAATGTTGTTATTGTTGAAGTGAATGTATACACTATACATACTTATAATTGAGTATACCTAAGTTAATTGTTGGAATTTTGAACAGTAGCTTAACAACTGTTTCGAACAGAAAACATTGTACTTGATCTTTCACAAAAGCCAAATTAGAAGGTACAAAGGCTTCATTTATAACTTGAAAAGATTAAAAAGGCTTCAAATTAACCACGCATTTATGAATTGCCAATAAATACTCTTTCAGACTATAGGTAATTATTTCTCGTGACCAAAATAATACTCGAAATTATCCTCACTTCAAAGGAAGCACACAAAAGAATTTGAACAAACAACAACACACGGTCAGAATTAACCCTTTGATGATCACATGAAGATCTCGTGGTAAGTCGTATGATAGCACATTCGTAAATAAAGATAGCACATTCGTAAATAAGGATCTAACGAAAATAAGGGAAGATAATGGTTATATTTACTTTACGTTTGATAAAAATTTAATAAAAAATTGCACTTAGGTTTTCTTTTTATAAAAATTTGTTCTAGTGTCACTATAATGGAGATTATATTTCACTGTCTAAGGTTTAATAGTTGGTCTTTTTAATTTTTATTTCAAAAAATTGAAAAAAAGCTATCATACTTGTGTTAATCACTTCGTGATATCAACAACTGCTCTAACTCGCTTTACTAAATCTACGCTGAAAACGGTACTTGAACCATTGATCTCCAAGTCCGCCACCTTATCGATGAAGCAACTGACGTCTCTCCCAATCAATGAAAAGTAATAATAAATATCTTAAAAACCCTGCCAGTGTCACTCAAAGGGTTAAGAGAGGGCTAAGTGAAGAGAGTAACAAAATTAAAGGCTTTTTACAGCGCAATAGTAAACAGAAAAAGCTCCCCTGATAAATGATGTTGAAAAACTAATGAATTAATGGGGTTTGTTTTTGATTGCATTAAAAGCTTCCAGTCTGTCAAATCACCCCATTTTTTTTTTTCAGGAAATTATGCATTCATAATGATTGTATCGAGTGAAAATAGTACGCTATTTATTTATTTGCTTTTAAAAGGACAGGATGGATTTTTCAACGCAGAGCTTATTAGTCCTGGGAAACTTGGATTTTTTTAGGGACTAAACATTTTTTTTTATTATAATTCATGTTTTATTTATTAAATACAAAATATTTCTCCTAGGGACCTTCCTTCTGGAAGGGAGTCGATGATGTAAGAAGCATTTCCTCTGTGAATGGCTAAACCAAATTTTTGGTAAAGAAAATGATTGGAACGGGGACCGTCCCAATCAATTTTTAGATTCAACAAAATAGCACACACAGCGTCGCGCGTCGATGGCACATAACGAGTAATTTTTTCATATTCCACCACTTCTGTTCTCGTTCTGACACTGAAATTAAGCAACGTCCAGCGAGTTTAGGACTTGGATGGGTGTGACCACTCAATTTTGAACCTTTCGTGATAATGGTTATTCCTGGCTCTAATCATGCTGGGTGAGATTAATTTACTAGCTGGTTTCTGATTTTCTTGCGAATGGAGGATAACACGCCCGTCGTGATTATTAAAACTTGTTCGATCAAGTTTTATTTACAACTAACACAGAATAGATACATACATAGAAATTAAAATTAACTTTTCAAGTACTAGCGTTACATATAATAAAATTATGTAAAACGAAACACGTGTTAGCAGATTTCTTTAAAAAAAAAAAAAAAACAATATAATAGTACTCATATATCACGTTTTTTAGTGATTCATAATAGTCGGTTCAACCTTTGGCCACAGAAAGTTCACTGTTACAAATATTTAAGGCCAGGACAAATATTTGACAAAAAGTAGAAAAGGGTTTCTACTTTTTGCAGGGTTCATAAAACAAACTTGATCAAGGCCGGTACTAATGCCAACGGCATTCTCTTCCGATATGACACCCTACAGTTGAAAGAGACGTTGAACCCTCAAAAAAGCAAAACCTTTCTCTCCGAACGCTCTCGATAGCACGATCACGCTCAAAGGGTAAGTCCGGTCATTGCGTAATAACTCAAATACAAAATAGCGCTATATGAATGCAAAATGCATAATTACAAATCTCATCTAGTATTCATATAGCCCTATTTTCCCATTGATTATTACACAGAGACGGCCCTACTTTCAGAGCGTGATCGAGAATTCGAGAGCGCCCTGGGAGAAAGGTTTTGCCGTCATGGGTTCGAATCCTGGTCGGGACACTTTTTTTGTCATTCTACTTTAATTTGTATTTCAAATTTTATGTAAGGTTCAAGAAATTTATCATGAGAAGTTATTTATTAATTCAAGGGACCATCTACAACCCCTCTCACATAGTTATTATATCTACTGATAATGTCAGTTCAGTAGTTTTTTATTTGCGGTTTACCAGAAATTCAAATTTAATACACTGAAAGGTACAATTAGAAGAACGAAAGCTTTTTCCCCTTTAATACAGTGTACCAATTTCAACGTGTACCTATTTCCACGCGTGTACCTATTTCCATGCGGGTACAAATTCTTGTAACTTCTGTTGTAAATAACATTTTCAGATGATTTTTAATTTGTATAAGAGAAACATGAAAAAAACCGAAAAAAAAAAGCAAAACCTTTCCCTCCGAACGCTCTCGATAGCTCGATCACGCTCAAAGGGTCAGGCCGGTCATTGTGTAATAACGCAGACATAAAATAGCGCTATATGAATGCAAAACGCATGATTACAACTCCCATCTAGCATTCATATAGCCCTATTTTCCCACAGATGATTACACATAGACGGCCTGACTTTCAGTGCGTGATCGAGAATTCGAGAGCGCGCTGAGAGAAAGGTTTTGCCGTCATGGGTTCGAATCCTAGCCGCGACACTTTTTTTGTCATTCTACTTTAATTGTATTTCAAATTTTATGTAAGGTTCAAGAAATTTATCATGAGAAGTTATTTATTTATTCAAGGGACCATCTACAACCCTCTCACATAGTTATTATATCTACTGATAATGTCAGTTCAGTAGTTTTTTATTTGCGGTTTACCAGAAATTCATATTTAATACACTGAAAGGTACAATTAGAAGAACGAAAGCTTTTCCCCTTTATACAGTGTACATTCAAGTGTACCTATTTCACGTGTACCTATTTCCATGCGGGTACAAATTCTTGTAACTTCTGTTGTAAATAACATTTTCAGATGATTTTTAATTTGTATAAGAGAAACATGAAAAAACCGAAAAAAAAAGCAAAACCTTTCCCTCCGACGCTCTCGATAGCTCGATCACGCTCAAAGGGTCAGGCCGGTCATGTGTAATAACGCAGACATAAAATAGCGCTATATGAATGCAAAACGCATGATTACAACTCCCATCTAGCATTCATATAGCCCTATTTTCCCACAGATGATTACACATAGACGGCCTGACTTTCAGTGCGTGATCGAGAATTCGAGAGCGCGCTGAGAGAAAGGTTTTGCCGTCATGGGTTCGAATCCTAGCCGCGACACTTTTTTTGTCATTCTACTTTAATTTGTATTTCAAATTTTATGTAAGGTTCAAGAAATTTATCATGAGAAGTTATTTATTTATTCAAGGGACCATCTACAACCCCTCTCACATAGTTATTATATCTACTGATAATGTCAGTTCAGTAGTTTTTTATTTGCGGTTTACCAGAAATTCAAATTTAATACACTGAAAGGTACAATTAGAAGAACGAAAGCTTTTTCCCCTTTAATACAGTGTACCAATTTCAATGTGTACCTATTTCCACGCGTGTACCTATTTCCATGCGGGTACAAATTCTTGTAACTTCTGTTGTAAATAACATTTTCAGATGATTTTTAATTTGTATAAGAGAAACATGAAAAAACCGAAAAAAAAAGCAAAACCTTTCCCTCCGAAAGCTCTCGATAGCTCGATCACGCTCAAAGGGTCAGGCCGGTCATTGTGTAATAACACGGACATAAAATAGCGCTATATGAATGCAAAACGCATGATTACAACTCCCATCTAGCATTCATATAGCCCTATTTTCCCACAGATGATTACACATAGACGGCCTGACTTTCAGTGCGTGATCGAGAATTCGAGAGCGCGCTGAGAGAAAGGTTTTGCCGTCATGGGTTCGAATCCTAGCCGCGACACTTTTTTTGTCATTCTACTTTAATTTGTATTTCAAATTTTATGTAAGGTTCAAGAAATTTATCATGAGAAGTTATTTATTTATTCAAGGGACCTCTACAACCCTCTCACATAGTTATTATATCTACTATAATGTCAGTTCAGTAGTTTTTTATTTGCGGTTTACCAGAAATTCAAATTTAATATTGAAAGGTACAATTAGAAGAACGAAAGCTTTTTCCCCTTTAATACAGTGTACCAATTTCAAGTGTACCTATTTCCACGCGTGTTCTATTTCCATGCGGGTACAAATTCTTGTAACTTCTGTTGTAAATAACATTTTCAGATGATTTTTAATTTGTATAAGAGAAACATGAAAAAACCGAAAAAAAAAGCAAAACCTTTCCCTCCGAACGCTCTCGATAGCTCGATCACGCTCAAAGGGTCAGGCCGGTCATTGTGTAATAACGCAGACATAAAATAGCGCTATATGAATGCAAAACGCATGATTACAACTCCCATCTAGCATTCATATAGCCCTATTTTCCCACAGATGATTACACATAGACGGCCTGACTTTCAGTGCGTGATCGAGAATTCGAGAGCGCGCTGAGAGAAAGGTTTTGCCGTCACGGGTTCGAATCCTAGCCGCGACACTTTTTTTGTCATTCTACTTTAATTTGTATTTCAAATTTTATGTAAGGTTCAAGAAATTTATCATGAGAAGTTATTTATTTATTCAAGGGACCATCTACAACCCCTCTCACATAGTTATTATATCTACTGATAATGTCAGTTCAGTAGTTTTTTATTTGCGGTTTACCAGAAATTCATATTTAATACACTGAAAGGTACAATTAGAAGAACGAAAGCTTTTTCCCCTTTAATACAGTGTACCAATTTCAACGTGTACCTATTTCCACGCGTGTACCTATTTCCATGCGGGTACAAATTCTTGTAACTTCTGTTGTAAATAACATTTTCAAATGATTTTTAATTTGTATAAGAGAAACATGAAAAAACCGAAAAAAAAAGCAAAACCTTTCCCTCCGAACGCTCTCGATAGCTCGATCACGCTCAAAGGGTCAGGCCGGTCATTGTGTAATAACGCAGACATAAAATAGCGCTATATGAATGCAAAACGCATGATTACAACTCCCATCTAGCATTCATATAGCCCTATTTTCCCACAGGTGATTACACATAGACGGCCTGACTTTCAGTGCGTGATCGAGAATTCGAGAGCGCGCTGAGAGAAAGGTTTTGCCGTCATGGGTTCGAATCCTAGCCGCGACACTTTTTTTGTCATTCTACTTTATATTTGTATTTCAAATTTTATGTAAGGTTCAAGAAATTTATCATGAGAAGTTATTTATTTATTCATGGGACCATCTACAACCCCTCTCACATAGTTATTATATCTACTGATAATGTCAGTTCAGTAGTTTTTTATTTGCGGTTTACCAGAAATTCAAATTTAATACACTGAAAGGTACAAATTAGAAGAACGAAAGCTTTTTCCCCTTTAATACAGTGTACCAATTTCAACGTGTACCTATTTCCATGCGAATACAAATTCTTGTAACTTCTGTTGTAAAAAACATTTTCAGATGATTTTTAATTTGTATAAGAGAAACATGAAAAAACCGAAAAAAAAAGCAAAACCTTTCCCTCCGAACGCTCTCGATAGCTCGATCACGCTCAAAGGGTCAGGCCGGTCATTGTGTAATAACGCAGACATAAAATAGCGCTATATGAATGCAAAACGCATGATTACAACTCCCATCTAGCATTCATATAGCCCTATTTTCTCATTAATGATTACACAGAGACGGCCTGAATTTCAGTGCGTGATCGAGAAATCGAGAGCACGCTGAGAGAAAGGTTTTGCCGTCATGGGTTCGAATCCTAGCCGAGACACTTTTTGTGTCATTCTACTTTAATTTCTATTTCGAATTTTATCTAAGGTTAAACAAATTTATTATGAGAACTAATTTATTTTTTTATGCAGTGCGTGATCGAGAAATCGAACACTTATTTGTGATCCTACTTTAATTATACTTCGAGTTTTATGTAAGGTCAAACAAATATCCGGGACATATACTATCAGATGTTATTAAATTTATTGATTCAAGGGACCATCTACAACCCGTCTCAAACTGTATGTCATGGGATTTTACAAGGAATTTTGTAGCTCACACTGCAAATAAGTAGATTAAAGAATTTCATATTCAATGTATGCTAACTGCTCGCATACATTGAATAGCGAGAGAATGCTCGCGAACTTGAACTTACTGTTCGCGAGCATTCTCTTAATTTTTATTTATTTATTTTATGTTTCTACGAGAAGGAACTAGGCATTTTTGGTTAGAAAGGTTGGTCATTAGACCTGAGTTTTAGATTTTATTTTATTAGATCTAAGTTTTACTTTTTATATTAGAATAAGTTAGAGAAACTGTGAAAAATGGGTAGTTCCCGTTATTTAATTTAAAAAATTTAAATTTATACATAAATATTATAATCGTTCCTACCAATTAGCATACATTGAATATAAATACAAACAACAGCAAATCAGAGGGTAACAGTCATTATTTCCTGATAATGACAATCGGAAATCATTTTCCAACCTAAAACGGAACACAATTTCCATAATAAGTTTTATTTTTATGATGTGACCGTGTGTCTACTCAATAAATAAATGCATTAAAAGCTAAGTGCACAAGATAACTTGACCCGCCCGGCGCCCCCTCAATTGCGCTAATTTGGAAGAATCGGTTAAATTGTTTGTTTGTTTTTTTTTTTGAGATGTTTTCATGGACAGAAAAATTATTAACAATATTGCTTTGTTCCTTAAGAAAAATAAATGGATAGAAAGGGAAGTCTTTTTGTATTATAATTGACTAACTTGTGTTTATTACTTCCGATGATTCTATTAGAAGCGAAAGTATTATGCTCGTTTTGAAAAAAAAAAAAAAAAAAACTTTTTGCTCAGAATTTAATTTTTTCAAAAGTATGCTCAGTTGGTTTTTTTTTATATTTTTTTTTACATAAGTATGCACATAGATATTTTCAGAGTGATCTTATCGAAAAAAGGACATTAGTGCTTATAAAATTAAAGACCTTCTACTGACCTAATATATTATTCATTTTATTTCACATGAAAAGTGAAGATATTATAATGTCTTTTTTTTATTTATAATATTATTAGTAAGGTAGATTAATAGTTTATTTATTTATTTTCTTTATAAAGAAACATTTATACAAAGGTACTTCTCCTAAGCTTTGTAGAACTTCTAAGAGACATTTTTGTCTCTTAGAAGCTCTTGGACTTTTTTGTCTCTTAGATAACACCGATAACCGTTATTTCTACAAGTAAATATACAACTATATACATGTACAATTGTACATAGTATATGTATACATATCACATTATAAAACAATTATTATGATTTTATGATGCGTCTACAGTAGCTCCTGTTTCTTGGCTACGAAATAAAAAAGGCTTTGAAACACTCATATTTTTTTAAAATAAATAAATATTATAACACCATCATAAGTAGTCGCTTATCAGCAAGTTCATCGCAACCATTTACCTGGGAATCACTTTGTTATTGAGCCGCTCATATCTTTGATCTCACACTCATTCCGCGTTCTAACCTCGTCGAACCAATAAAATTCGAATTCATTTAGGACTATATAAGTAGTATTAAGTACTCGGACTTGTCCCAATGTCCATATTGTTCTCATCCATCGATATTGAATGTCCGATCCACCGATAGAATCGGTCCATACTCTCGCTACTAGGCGCGGCCGGTGCTAAGGAGCTGCGGAACTGCAGCGCCCCCAGACGAAAAAGAAATGGATTTTCTGAAGTCCTAGCTTGTACACAATGAAAATTATCACACGTTTCTAGAGTAAATAATCCATGATTGTTATGATTGACATGGTAAACAAAATCAAACTCTTTAGATGGTAAACTCTCAAACCGAAAGAGCAACTTGTAGAGTCCATTTTTTTTTTTTTTCTTTTTCTTCATTCAAGCGCTTAAACTTTGCTGGAGCAGGTCGTTCGCGCCGTGAGTCCATTTTAGTCCGGTTTATGTGGCAGCGTAAACATTTTCCCACCAGCCGCGCCTGTTCGATACAGTCCACTTTTTCTTCTCAGACGCATAGCAAGTACCCAGGATGAATTATCCGACTCGTCCTGTGTAAGATGCCGTTGACAAGTTGTTCATGTTAATCTCGTGTAGGAATCTCTATCGTGATGGATATGGGGATTGGAGACGTTGCTGGTTTCAGACACTACAGAAGGGGGACTAAAATCAGAATCCACAACTGGAGCGATTTTTTTGTTGTTGTTGACCTAACGTCGCTTTCAACAGCATGGTCATATCAAGACGAGGTGACGGGGCTGTTACCCTCCATTCGCAGGAAATTTACAAACCTGCTACCCACATTCACCTCGCTGGACGTTGCTTAACTTCGGTGGTCTTGCGAGAACTGGTGTATTCAAAGTGCCATCGACGCTGTCACGCTGTAGCGAATGTTGGTCGGTGTTGAGGCGACAGGAGCTTTCTATGCTTACTTTAGTGTCACTTTTAAGTCAATGTTAGAGTAAATTCAATAAGTTTGACATCCAATGTGGAACACATTTTATAATAACAACAATTCAAGTTACAGTATGAATACGAGCGCACGATTAGCTCAGTGGTTAAGCTCTCGCTTGCTATGCGGAAGGTCCCGCGTTCGATCCCCCGTGCCGACAAAAATTTGTATTCTTAATTTGGTTACAATTGTTTGTGAGGGATACATTTCGGTGCGCTCGTGTTGACCCAGCACCTAAATGGGAAGTATTGTGTCACTTCTCGCCCATCAGAGGGGAGGCATACAACGGGATGGGCAGGCTACAACACAGACCACAAGCGTCTACAGTAGCTCCTGTTTCATGGCTACGAAATAAAAAAGGCTGTGAAACACTCATCTTTAAAAAAAAAAATAATAATAATAATAATAATTTATTGTTTGTGGTGAAGTAAAACCGTTTTCACAATTTTTGTACGAAGCATGAGTGGACTCTTCAATACAGAGTAGAAAATTTGGTGTCTACACTTCTAAGTTTTTCGAGATATGATTTTTTCTTTTTCCTTTGCTTGCTAATTGAGAATCTTAATATATAAATGTCAAAGTCACTGACTGACCACTGACTGATCATCGCTCTACAGCCCAAACCGTAAGTCCTAGGAAGCTGAAATGGTAGGTAGCTTTGTCTTATAGTCTAGATGTGCAATAAGACGGGATTTTTCGAAATTCCCACTACAACACCTGCCATTGGCGAAAAAGGACTTTTTGCTTTCACGGCCATGCCTCGGCCCGCAAAGCGGGCGACAGCCCGCTAGTATTTAATATATACATTGTGAAAATGTGAAATCTATATTTTACAAATTTAAGCAATTTTTGGGTTGTATAATAAAGAGAAAAAGAGGGAGAGAGAGAGAGAGAGAGAAAGTTTGAGAATTGAATTGAAAATATTTTCTTTATTTATACAATAATAGTTAGTACTCGTACATTGTTATATTCGTCATACATCTCCTAAGATAATGCTACCTTAATGCTCTCTTCCCTTTAATGCAATTTTATTAAAAATACATGTATGTAGGTAGTTAATATTAAATTTCTTGGCTATCTACAATATAAGAATTAATCTTGATGATTACAATACAATGTTATTATTTGTTAATAGAAAGCGAGCAAGAGCGAGAGAGAGAGAGTTTTAAGAAATAATAATAATATCGCCTAACTTATAATGCCCGATTACGACAAGAACCCCATATTTCAAGGATATGGATGATGATTACGGCTATTAGAGTCCCATTATTCCAGCAATAAGCCCAAGACATATTATTATGAGGTGAAATCCCAAATGAGAGGCTAACTTGTCATGTCGCGGCTGGCTTTCGAACCCACGAACTCTAGAATCTTTGGAATCACAGAGTGCCGCCTTTACCACTGAGCTACCGGAACAGAAAGAAAAGCATAACAGAAAGATAAGACCCAGCACCTAAATGGGAAGTATTGTGTCACTTCTCGCCCATCAGAGGGGAGGCATACTACGGAATGGGCAGGCTACAACACAGACCACAAGCGTCGACAGTAGCTCCTGTTTCATGGCTACGAAATAAAAAAGGCTGTGAAACACCCATCTTTAACATAAAAAAACAACATGACTGAAAACTCCACAGTTCCAAGATCCTCTGCTTTCTACCTTTCGTCAGCCTCATCTTCGGCGTAAATTATTCCCCTGGTGAATAATGGTCGCCGTACATCCTCATCGTTACGGCGTGTCTCGCTACAAATTATCTTCCTTTTCAGGCCGATTGGATTCTGCCTGATATTTATGTACCTGGCGAGATCAATGCGGATATCGCGGAGTACACAGAAAGAATAAAATGTTTCACTACGCGGTGTGGTCGCACCGGAGAGGTTGTCAAACGACGGGTGTTGCATTTGGGTTTCTTCTATAAGGGTTGGGTGGATACATTGCTAGGTTGGGTTGAAGAGATTGCTGAGGGTTGGGTTGAAGAGATTGCTAAGGTTGGGTGGAAGAGATTGCTAAGGGTTGGGTTGAAGAGATTGCTAAGGGCTGGGTGGAAGAGATTGTCACAGGCAATAACCCCGCCTTTTAGGTAGGACATTAGATTTATTATCTTTATTATTAATTAGCATTCTTGTTTTTTGTTCAATTTATATATTTTTTCTTTTTAATTTTATTGTATTGTACTCTAAATATTGTGCTTTGTCTTTACCTAATAAACTTGAACAAGAACTTCAAGTTTCAAAAGCATTATTTGTATCTCTACTCCAGTAGAGATTCATTGAATAATATGAATCGTGTGACTTAGGGCTCAAATTAAAGACCATTTGTTTTTATGGCAACTTATGGACACACAATTTCCTAGCGAAGACCTACAAGTCTGCAATGATGCTGCCATTCAATTACGGCAGTATCATTGGTAAAAAATCATGCACGGGGTGAAATTCAGAGCTTTGTTCCAGAAATGTTCCTTTTAACTGGTAAAAAACACACTTTGATTTATTTGAACACAATTTGACAGTTGAAACAGTGGTTTGAGGATCTTGAGAATGAGAGGCCTTTCTGGAATGAAGCCTAGATTCCCACACTTGCGCTCTCTGGATTACCAGACCAGCGCACAACTGATTTTTTGAATGATTTCCAGATCCCCACACTATTTGTATTAAATATTGAACCAGCGCATAACTACTCAACCATCAACGTATAACTAACACCCCACCTTCAGCACAAGATTTTTATCTTTTGAAGTTGGGTATACCCTCATTATTTGTTGAAGATGTTTAAACCTTACACTCTGCCGGGCTCTCTCTTTCTTTGTATAGGCGTTCTTCACACCTCGGCCGAGGTGTTTTATTTGCAAAATTAAATACATACATAGAAACTTAGATATAAAAAAAATGTTGAGAGACGCTGTGTCAAAATTATATCAGCTCGTTGAATAGACGTATTTGGGCACAACAACTCGCAATGTATTCCTTACAGAAAGAGAACAATTGCTTGGGAAGGATGGGATTAAGTAATCCATCAGACTTCTCAACATTGTACTAGTTTTGGATGCAGGAGATCTGTCTCACTAATTCCAAGCAGTAAACTTGGAAATAAATGGAAGAGACCATGTTCGAATTGGAACCGAACAAATAATAATTACCATAATAATAACAATGTTTTTTATTTGTGTTATTATGTCACAATTTTAGTGTGTAGCGCAGAATCATAGGACTTTACCACTTTAATTTACAATATAATGTATTTTTTTTTTAACTATGATTCTGCCACTGGTCGCTGCTTCACATCAAAGCAGCTACTCATTTTTCCTCACGAGGTATGAGTGGACCCCGAACATCCAAGTACAGAGCAGAAAAATTCCTACACCGCTGGGGATCGAACCCAGGTCACCATGTGTGCAATGCCTAGCGCGCTAACTCACTCTGCCACAGTGACTACTGAACCGAACAAATATATTAATAACTAGCTAAAACCCAGCACTTTTTTCACGTGGCTGGCGTCCTATTTAGATTTTTAGATTATTTTTTAGCACGCACCTAAATGACAAATTTATATTTGTCCTGTAGGAGTAGACCAGCAGTCTGGCTGGGGGACAGGGAGTAGACCAGCAGCTGGGGGGGGACAGGGAGTAGACCAGCAGTCTGGCTGGGGACATAAACAGGGAGTAGACCAGCAGTCTGGCTGGGGACAGTAAACAGGGAGTAGACCAGCAGCCTGGCTGGGGGACTATAAACAGGGAGTAGACCAGCAGTCTGGCTGGGGGACTATAAAAGGAGTACAGCGTCTGTGGCAGAAACTAGCAGTCTGGTGGGACTAAACAGGGAGTAGACAGCAGTCTGGCTGGGGGACTATAAACAGGAGAGTAGACCAGCAGTCTGGCTGGGGGACAGTAAAAGGGAGTGACTAGCATTGGCTTGGTTCTAGGGGCCCTTTTCAATTATAGCCTCCTTGTAATGACAGTGGTAGAAGTGCTGAGTCATTCTCCACTGTCTGGCTACCATCGTTGAGTTCGTTCACGATGACGCTACCCTATGATGAAAAATGACAAAAGGAGACTCTGTGCCATATTCTAAGGCAATTTTGGAGTTCTATTGATTCTGAATGAATAAATTTAACTAAATAGATTTTTTTTATGATAGACACTTATTTATTCTTCTGAAACTGCCCAAGTAGACCTTTTAATACAAGAATTGTTTTGGTGACATAATTATGTAGTCAAAATCTGAATTTATTATGATGAGTTCATGCGTGTTGGGTGGAAGCTGAGGATACGGAGCTCTATGTACATTTTAATCGCTGAATCTGCAATGCACATTAAACGACCAACAATCATAAATGTTCAGTAGCAATTTGACTTGTGTCGACTTCTAAAGTTGGATTTAATCACAACTGCTACACATAGTGAAACTACGATAAAAGGTCAATCATTTCTTTCGTAATTGTATTTAGGAACTGTTTAAATCATATCTATTTTTTTATTTTTATTACTATGAATCATTTTACCCCAATAATTTGTAGTTTCATACTGTCAATTGGCAATAATCATTTATAGCATTAAACGCACCAATTTTTTGTTCAATAGTTAAATGTAAATAGAACAAAGATGCTCAAAGATGAGTTACTTATAAAGTAACTGAAATGACACCCCTTAGAGAATGGAAGAGATTGCAATAACTAACAATGTACTCATTTTCTTGAAAGCAGAGGAACACAAGAAGATACAGACATATGCAGCTCAATTGCAACAAAACAAGTGCAGTTCAACAAAGCATGAATGCAGATCTAAATCCATTCACCTCGAGAGAAAGATAATTTAATTAAATCTGAGAAGTTTTGCAAAAAGCTAATGTAAAAGCTCCAAGAACAAGAGAAAAGCGAAAAGGAAGAATTGGAGGAAATGATTATACATGATGAAGATGAATGAGAACGTAAAGAGCTTGTGGAAAAGAAATTGAGGGTAAGGACGTTCACAAGGTACAGCAACTATGGTAAAATACTCTCGGGCAGCGGACGGACACATAAAAAGGAAAATTGGGAATGGTAGCCAGCCTTAGGGCTCGGCAAAATGCACGTGGTACTACGGGGCTGATTGATTAAGAAGATTTTTTGTAATTCATTGAGAGACAGAGAGTACAGTTAGGTAGAGAGAAGACCAGCGATTAAGGTCGAAATGAATGAAAAAATCGATAACTTAACTCATTGCTTAGCATCGGTTTTCCCAACTTAAGACAGTACGCAATCCGAGATTTAACGCCACAGAAGCATTACTAAAACGTCTATTAAATTTTTCTAAGAGTTAAAAGAAGAAGAAGTGGAAAATGAGGTTAAATAAATCGGATAAGAGAAAATGGGGTGAAATGTGATCAAAAAATAGGTGAAAGATTTTTTTAACAAAAAATATACTCTAAATGCAACTATGAAGAAAAAAGTTCGAGAAAGAGATAGACAGAAAGTAAAAAAAAAAAAAAAAATAGAGAAAGTAAGAGGTCATAGAAACGAGAATGAGAGCAAACAGTATACAAAATGAATAGAGACCCTGGAGAGAGAAAAGAAGATAATATAATGATGAGAAGTAAGAAATAGCAAAGAAGAGCTTAAATGAGGAATGGAAAATAAGTACATAGAATTTAGAGGACGAAAAGTGAGAATATAAGCGAATATATATATTTATCCAGAGAGAGAGAGAGAGAAAAGAGAAAAGGTAGAAGGAATATTAAAGAAAATTTCATTTAATATATCAGAGACAATGAGTGATACAATAAGTACAGAAAACGGGAATAAAAAAGGTGAAATTTAGAAATGGAAATGGAAAATCAAACAACCATAAATTTCATATCAAGCAAAGAAGGATTTCACTAAAATCATTCAGAATATGGGAATTAAAATAAATATACATATCTATACGAATAAGAAATTAAAAAATCACAACACTCGTTCACCGCAACAAAATTGCTTCGAGCAAGAAGGATTGCTCCATAAATATTCTTAATTGATTTACATTAAACTTCCATTCATATGTAAGACCATTAATAGTAACAAATTAGTCCATACAAATGTAAGAGTCTGTGAAGCCATTTGATTTTTCTTTTTCCACCTTACACTGATTCTCCTTTCTATCCCCATTTCCTATTGCTCATTTCATTTCAAATCTTTCCTCTCTTATTAATTCTCTTTTCTTTTTAAATTTTACAACTATAGGATTTTATACCTACAATTTTTTTCAATTGTTATTTTAACGATTTATGTACATACTTCTGTATAGCTCAATAATACATTCATTCATTCAAAGAGAGGTTGAAAGTAAGTAAAGAAACTCAGGGAATATAGAAGAAAGAGAAGAGAGATAAGAGATAAAAATAATAAGGCAAATATCTTGAGAAAGACAGATAAAGAGATAAAAATAGTAAGGTAAGTCTGTAGAAGGAGAGAGAGAAAGAAAGAAAATTAGCGATAGCGTAAACTAAAGGCCACATTATGAAACAGAATTAATAAACTAAAGAACTTAAGGAAGAGAGATAAATATAGTAAGGAAAGTAGGTTCAGAAGGAGGAAGAAAGAAAAAAAAAAGAAATTAAATGGAAAGTAAATAAACTAAGGTCTTTAAGGAAGAGAGAGATAAAGAGATGAAAATGTAGTAAGGAAAGTAGCTTCAGAAGGAAGAAGAAAGAAAAAGAAAGAAAGTAAAGGGAAAGTAAATAAACTAAGGATCTTAAGGAAGATAAAGGTAAAGAGATGAAAATAGTAAGTAACGTTACTCCAGAAGGAGAGAGACAAAGAAAATAAGCGAGTAAGTAAACTAAAGAAAAGAAGGAAGAGAGGGAAATAAAGAGGTCGAGAGAGAAGGCGAATCTCTAGAGAGGGAAAAATGGAAAGCTACGTTCAGCACTAATTGTTTCCTTGAACATTTGAAACAATTGAATAGGGTCAAGAGAACCACAGAGCAATACAAAACATCATCAGAGACATTCGAAATGAAATTGCGGAGCAGCTCAGTGATGGCTTTGATGGGATTGATTAAGACTTTGGATTGAATAATAGTAGTTAATCGAGATGACGATTGTCCTTGGAACAAAGTAAATTGTGAACAAGGTGAATTCATTTTAGGTTTGACGGGGAAAGTAAAGTTATTGATGTGTGCACTATTGTTTGAAACTAAACTCAGATTCTTGATCGATAAGACTCTTAATCTTGAGGTCGGTGGTTCAAGTTCCGGTTTCAGCGTAAATTTATTTAAGAAAGCGAGTTTGAGTAGTTGTGATATGACGAAAGTGATTAACACAAGTATGATAACTTGGAAGAATGTAGGCTTTTGTTAAATATTTATATTAGTTTTGATAAAGATAATGAATTCATTTGAAGACTTTTCTTTACAAATTCAATTATTTCAATGAACGGTTTGGTTAAGATGGTCTTTCAATTGAACACAGAGTAGATTTGAATTAAAATTTCAATTATCGTCGCTTAAGAAGAGTACCTCGTAAGTCCGAATTTTTCGATAATACGTTTTTGGTATCGTTGGAATCGGAAAAAAATATCGATTTTTTTTAAATCGGTTTTATATTACCATTCAAATACAAAAAATGCCACAATAATCGATTAAAGTTTACCTCGTAAATCGATATTTTTTGTTTTGAAGAAATTTTTTGGTGAGACCTCGTATCTCCAATCAGTAATATATGTGTATTGTGTAAAATAAATCAGAGATACGAGGTACCTCTACAAAAAATGCACACATGCTTTTCTGAAAATTTTACAAGAATCACTTGAGAGGTACCTCGTATGTCCGATATCTCGTAAAAATACAAGTTTAATCAAAAAAATAGTAATTTCAATCGATAAAACAGGTATATGTTAATGGTTAAACTGATTTTTTTATTTTTTTTTAAACCTGCCCACAACTTTATAATCAGTTTTTACTGTCTCCTGAAAAGTTCAAAAATCGGACTTACGAGGTACCTCTTCTTAAACGACGTTATGTATTTCAATGAAAGGTTTGATTACGATAGGCTTTGAATTGTATACAATACTTATCGAGATGCTTTTCCGATTTCACTTGAAACAAGATGGACGATTACGTAAACTTTGTTAGATTTTATTGATTAAGGTATTGAATTCACTATGAGACGATTAGATATGTGCTTAGTCATTTAATTAAATGTATCGTTTGGATTAGATTTATCTTTAATTTAATACAGTAATCTTTTCTAATGGAACCAAGATAAAGGTGGACTTTTGCTGACATGGTGCTTGATTTGGTTGTTAGAGATAGTACTTTGAATGTGTTAGATAAATCCATATTGTTAATAAAAATACTGTTAGTTTTTTCTTAAATCCTTATTGTTAGTAAACAGTATTATTGTAGCTTTTGAATTGAAAACGATGAGAATTATAAGCATTAGTTGTTTTGTAGTAATCATGTTATCTGTTTGTTAAAGAATCGATATCTGCAAAAGTTGGCCGATATCAATTAGTAAAAGAAGAACTTTAGAGTTAAACTAAAAAAAAAATACAATGTCACTCGAAAAAAAAAAAAAAAAAAAAAAAAGATAGAAGAGAAACCTCAAATATAAGAGAACAATTTAATCAAGGAAAAATATCTCTGTTTAAGATAAAATGACCGTTATATAAGAGAAAAAATTCTAGTCCCTTGAGTTCTACTGTATCCAGTTCAACTCTAACAATTGACAGTGTAAACAGAAAAGTGAGAAGTTGCACTAGATGTAGTGAGTAGTGTTTAATTCGAAATAAAAGTATTGTTGGGAAAGAGAACGAGTTTTAAGCATTTACTGACGAAAACCACCCCGTAAATGCACAATGTCAGTTAAACTTTCAATTAAAACTAAAGAGCTTATACTTGTACATTTGCAATCCCCATATCTAACAAGTCTAATGTACTTTGCAATGTTTGGGTCTAATTTCTCTTTACCCTCTTCCCTTCTACAGTCTTATCATCCTAGAAAATGTTACTTCCCACTAGAGGGTGCATGATTATAATTATTGTTAATATTGTCCTTTGTATGTTTGTGCTTTTCTGGAAAAGATAATGTTAAAATTAATAAAATTATCATAATATGTAATAATCACTTACGTGATATCACAACTTCATTTTTTTTTTGAATTTGAATTTTTAACTTTATTTACAATAATTTAGTATTACAAAATATTTACCTCTTAAGCTAATTCTAACTTATTTAGAGGTAAGCTCTCTCATAAGTTCACAAATTAACTAGAATAATTAAGAATATAATAACGACAAAGCAAAAACCATAATAATAATGTACCATAAAATGTGACTATATAAATGAAATAATGTAACTACCATAGTGAAAATCATTAATTAAGATATCTACTTATTATTAACTATCTAAATATTATATTGTTACTTCTAAAATGATTTGTACTAGCTTTCTCTTTTTTCCTGTCTTTTTCGTCCAAAAAGTTACAATACGAGTTAGAAGGGTGGCATGAATAATTAATGTCCTTGTAGTTCATTTAGTGTATACATATTCTCTAAACCGTAATTCAAGAATTAAGAATTATATAAATAATCGCAACTTCGTTTTACAACTTTCGTTGTTTTTAATGATTTTCGTATAATTATGTTAAATAATGCGATATTATTATTATACATGAGTAAAAAATGGATTAGGTGTGATTCGAACCAATAGATCCCATCAGTACCTGTGAATTACCAGCAGACTAGCGCCTTAAAGGCCAGCAATACAATCCATGTTAAACGGCGGTTAAAACATCTTTATTAAGGCGCCATGGCTCATTTACTCAAGACAAATAAAGACGACTGGACCATTTTATAGCAAAGATTAAGCGCAAGATTCTCTGAAGGACGTGAAGCTTGATATTTAAGTTTCGAAGACGCTTGAAACTGGCTGTGAATGGAATCGAAATAAATTGCATCTGATTATTCAAGACTGGGTACACCTCCTACTTTCTGTCCGTCATATGTCATCAGGATAACAAGACGACAGTTCTCCGTCATAACAATGCGAATATGATATACATACATAAAAATACATAGATATCTATATGTACATTGTATACGTACATAGATAATATATGAAGAAGATCTTTGGAGCCAAAAATCAGAAAAGGGGTTGGTCTGAAATCATTTGTGTTGGAGCTTCATTCATCTCAGAATAAGATGAGTCTTGGGAGAAGAAAGAGAGACAAAGTTTGTTCAGTGCACGATGTGCTTAAGTTGGACAGTAAAATATGAGCTAAATATGTAAAGAGACGGCGGACAAAGATTTATGAAGAGCTCTTGAAAGCCAGCGTCGCGCGTCGCTGGCAAGTTGTCCAGTTGAAGTTAAGTTAAGTCGAGATAAGTTATCATATCTGTGTTAATCGATTTCCCGATATCACAACGACTCTAACTCGCTTTACTAAATCCACGCTGAAACCGGACTTAATCGATCAAGCTACGAGCTTAAATACGCTAGCTTGTAGATCAAGTAAATGAGCTTGAAGACTGCTGGTCTTGTTAGCTCTTTTTAGTTAGTCAACCATGTTTATTTTTTTTTTTTATTTGTAAAGATTTTCTCACAGCTTTTTTATATGTAGACCCCTTGAAAACCAGGTGCACTGTAGCACGGTTGGGTCTGTGTTCGTAGCTGAATCCGTTGGTTGCCATCCCCCTGATGGCGCATGAAATTCTCATAATAGTTCCCATTAATAGGTCTGGTGAATACGAGCGCACCGGAAGGTATCCCTTACAAACAATTGTAACCAAATTAAGAATACAAATTTTTGTCGGCGCGGGGGTTCGAACCCGGGACCTTCCGAATGGCAAGCGAGTGCTTAACCACTGAGCTAATCGCGCGCTCAGTGGTTAAGCATGTCCAGCGTGGTGAAGACTTGGTGGCTGATCCCTTGGTTTGATCATGTTATTCTGTCTTAAGTCCAACCCATGTTGCGTGAGCTTATTGATATTGTCTGAATTTGTCTGTATGTTCTACTAATAAAGTGTTTCTAAATAAATAAATAATAAATTGATGGTAACATATTTGTTTCTTCAAATGGTTTGTAAAAATGTAGAACCCCCGTCTCAAATAACAAGGTGCACTGGTAGTCACGTGGTTAACGCGCTAGTCTGGTAATCCAGGTAGCGTAGGGATCCGTTGGTTCGAATCCCACGTAGTGCATGAATTTTTTCTCATTAATTTGATTTTGTAAGCACATAATAATAAGACTCTGAGGGTTAGGAGGTAGAAAATGCTTTGAGCATTAACCTCGCCTGGTGGTTACCTTCCACTAAAGAGTATTATTATTATAATAACCTTGATGTTCAAGAGATACTAAGCGAAATGGTTACATGTACATCTAGATATAATTATTATTACGCTTATTATACAGTACTGTGGAAATAAAATTAATTACACAGTTCTTTAAAACTTTCAAATAATTTCCTGTCTTGTTCTGATAGTTCAAAAAAGTTTTTCCTTTTTTATTATACAGCAAAAAAATAAGATTACTAAATCTAATAGCTATTAGTAACAAGGTATTGTGAGCGAAACATTTATGTCTGATATCTCGACATGATGAGAGCTCTTAAATTCAATGATTGCAACTCACTGCTTCCATTTAAGGGGCAAACTTTCTTGATAACTTAACAAGGAATGAGCTGGCAAACTTTTCATAACTTAGAGCTTAGAGGGTGAGTTTGGTAACTATGAAACATTAACAAGGGGAAATTGATGTGCGATTTCTTAAGTAAACGCAAAATTGACGGCTATTACCATTTAGCATTGTAATCTTCAGCATTATCCTCATCCTCATTAATAAAATTTATATATAATCAATTATATTTGAGCGCAAGATTAGCTCAGTGGTAAGATACTCGCTCCCACGCGGAAGGTCCCGGGTTCGAATCCCAGAGCCCAGCAGAAAATTTGTAATAAAAAAAATAAAATTTGTAATTTAAACACAATAAAAATAGTAGTCCATATAAACATACTAAACTAAATTGTTTCAGAGAAGATTAGTATAATACCTATAATCATCTACAAAACGTTATGTATAATAATTATGTAAGTATATATTAAATTTATTAGTGAGTCGAGCCTTTATTACTCTCCTTATCTTATCTTATAGATAAAGAAAGATGGTTGAGGGTTGTTTTTAACACTTTATTTACAAATAAAATAAATAAAAAATTACATACAATTAAGACTTAGGTCTTGATAGAAATAAAATAATAAGGTGGCGGTTTCTGGTATTATATTTCAAAAGATATCATCACACCCAACATAAAATCATCATAATAAATGTTAAAAACAACCCTCAACTTTCCCCCTAAACTGATTCCCGCTTTCCATCGCTTCAGTATTATTTCTCAAATGCCATTAATCTCGTTATAACTTTCATTTGTTTCTTATTTTCATCCCAGCTTTCTCTTGTTAATATTCCTTGGATGCTGTCTCCTCCCTTACCATTTCCATTTTCAATCTCCGCTTTCAATTATCTACTTACCTGCCTCAGTTCCGAACTATGCCCAATCATTAACTCTATGTATGCTGTTTTAGGGCCGCATTGTGAAACAAGATTTGAAATTATAATGTAAGTGTGGAAACTTTTAACTCTATGTATTTCTATTATGTCTATGTATATGATTTTTAAAGGTTAAAGGCCAAATTATTAAACAGGATTCGATATAATCGAAGTGGAAACTATTAACTCTATGTATAATCTATTATCTCTATGGGTGTTGTTTAAGGGCCGAATTATTAAACTGGATTAGATTCAATCTAAGTGGAAACTATAACTCTATGTATCTTCTATTATCTCTATGTAGGGCCAAATTATAAAATCATAATTCATATCATGAAAAGAAAATTTTACTCAACAGCTGATTTAAATGCGCTTGAGTGGTGTAAATTCCCACCAGAGGGCGTAAAAGGATAGTGTATAAAATTAGTTAAGCTAAACATGTTTCATAATTTGGGGGACTCTATATACTCTCTTCCTCTCTTTCTCTCTCTCTCTCTCTCTCTCTCTCTCTCTTTTCTCTCTCTTTCTCTCCCTCTTCTTCCCACTCTTCTTCTGTATGTCCTTCTTTCCTTCTGTCTCTCACCTCTTCCTCTTTATTCTCTTTCTTTCTCTCTCTCTCTCTCTCATACCCACTCTGAAGTCACTGACTGACTGACTGATCATCGCTCTACAGCCCAAACCGTAAGTCCTAGGAAGCTAAAATTTGGTAGGTAGCTTTGTCTAATAGTCTAGATGTGCAATAAGACGGGATTTTTCGAAATTCCCACTACAACACCTACCATTGGCGAGAAAAGATTATTTGCTTTCACGGCCATGCCTCGGCCCGCAAAGCGGGCGACAGCCCGCTAGTTTTTTATATATACAAAAAATATTTTATCGAAATTATTTTACATCCTATTCCTGTACAATCAACACTAAACACCTATACCTGTACAATCAACACTAAACACCCTATATAAATGTACAATTCAAACACATCTTTCATCGGGCAACTCGTTAATAGGGGGAATGAGATTTGCTAGCATGATTTTCAAGTTTCCAGTGCTTGATTGATACACACTATACGCTCAGTCA